>JACEEZ010018349.1:15000-27500 GCA_016584305.1 Chionoecetes opilio
TAGGAGGGAATGCGTGTGTGTGTGTGTGTGTGTGTGTGTGTATGTGCACCACCACCACTATACTGTCACAGAGGGAAGTTTTTGACGTGTGAGTGCCCCTGTCTACCTGTCTCCCCCGCACGTCCCTGACTTCCCCTGACCCCCACGCTCCCTTATATCCCTTAAAACAGAAGGAAGAAGGCATTCATAACCCTTTAAACAGAAGGAAGAAGGCAATTATAACCCTTAAACAGAAGGAAGAAGGCAATTATAACCCTTAAAACAGAAGGAAGAAGTCAATTAAAACCCTTTAAACAAGAAGGAAGAAGGTACACATAACCCTTTAAACAAGAAGGAAAAATTCAAGAAGGCTATGGGAGAAGTAAACAAGAAGGAGGAAGGCTATGCTACAAGTAAACAAGAAGGAGGAAGTCTATGATACAAGTAGACGAGAGTAACAAGACACGAAGCACAGCCAAGCAGGCGTAACAGATGCATGACTGTCTCTAGTTGACGCCACACACGCGGACCAAAGCGTCGAGCGTCGAGCCCTTATGCAAACCCGTCGCTGTTCTGTCTATAGTCGATCGGCTGAGCAACACACGCGCCGCCCCTTACTATACAAGCCAGGCAAAGCTAAGCCAGCGTCTTATCCCCCCTTGCCCCCCTGTCCCCCCCCCCCCCCCTGGCCGCCTTATCCACCAAATGAAATCCCAAACGACGCACAAAACAGAAGGTTAAAAAATAAAGAACGCGACGCTGCTAACCTATCCTTAGTGTTCCTTCCTTGGTTGAGGATTTTATTGACGCGAAACACACTTGCTTTTAAGACTCGGGCACACGGGGGCGGCTCTCCCTTCCCCCCTTTTTCCCCTCGCATCCCCCAGCACCCCTCCCGCCCCCTCCCCTTGACTGGACGGGCTCCAAAGATATAAAAGATTCCTAGGAGGGGGTGTGAGGGTGTGGGGGCTATTGGAGGGGTTTAGGGGGGGAGGGGGGCCAATCCTCCTTGCCTGAGCGATTGTGGGCGGCGCCTCGGTTATGTCTTGTTATCGTTGTCGTGGGCGGTGGGTGGTGGGTGGGCGTAGGGGTGGACTGTGAGCCGCGCCGCCAGTCAGCCGCCGCTTACTCGCCTCCGCCGCCTTTCCGTCGTCGGTGCCGATGTTTCGTCTTGTTTGATAGAGAACGGTGGCGTTGTAGGTCAAGGTTTGTTTCTCCTCGGACACTGTTTGTAATGGTCATAGACATAATATATATAAATAAATTATATTTTGCTTTCCTCGGTTGATACATGGTAGGATCTCTTTGTAATATATTGTATATGTGGCTCAATACATAGAGATATATATAAATATAAATATATATATATATATATACAAAATGAATATATGAAAACAATTTTAGCGTAGTTGAATATGAAGAAAAAAACATCCCCTTAAAAATATAAAACAAAAAAAGCGAGTCAGCATAATGGGTGTGTGGAGCGGCGATTAGAGGCTCCTGGACGCTCCCTGCACCACCTGGCGTGCACCACCTGGCGTGCACCAGCTGGCGTACACAGGCAGACAGTGACGTGATTATACCGCGCGAGGGAGCACCACCTGCCTCCGCCTGCCTCGCTTTGATCAAGGCTTGTTCTCTCCACCCCGATCCACCCCAAACCCCCCACCAACCCTCCCAACACACCCCATCCACCCCAAACCCCATCCACCCCCAACCCCCGATCCACCCCAACCCCCTCCACCCCCAACCCCTGATCAACCCCACAACACACCTGTCATATCCACGCCCCCCCCCCAACCCACACAACCCTTCCCCTTATATCCCCTCCCCTCCTATATACACTCCCATCCTCATATCGCCTCCCCATTCCTCCCCCTCTTCGCCTCCCCTCCCTCCCCTCCCCCCCTTAACAAGTTGTGGTCTGTTGTGTTGTGTTGTGAGGCAAAAATGGATTATTTTATAAACTGTTGACTCTTTCAAACCGATCATTATTTTTTTGTGTAAGGACGTTGACTAATTATTATTGAAGTCATTCATAAAAATCCTCTAGAATTGTGACCATTTCATAGAGGGAAGAACTTTAACGTTCCTTTCTTATATAGTGTTCACCTTCATGTTAAAATTAATAATGAAAAACAAAACATATTCGAGACGCTACCTGTTGAGATTTTACGAAACAACCACAACATGAAAAAGAAAGACGTGTGACCACCAAAAAAATGTTCATAAGTTGTTTTTTCATAACAAGAACACCAAATTCTGAACCCCTTTACCTTACCATTGCTCCCTTCCACACTACCCTTACCCCAACCTTAACTCCAACCCCAACCTCCCCACCTTCCCCCTTCCCTCTTCCCCCACCCAACCCCTCCCCCCCCCTGTCCCCACCCATTCCCCACCCTTCCTCCTTTCCCACCCAACTCCCCACCCTTCCACACCCAACCTACCCCTTCCACACCCAACCTACCCCTTCCCCAACTCCCCACCTTCCCCACCCTCCCCTCCACCACCACTCCTGCCTTCACTCAATTGACCATTCGCACAGGGCAGCTAATTACCATATTTTGGGGGTGTACGTGTCTTTTGCTGTTTATGTGTGTGTATTTAAGTAACAAAGTAGGCAACCAACGAAAGGCACTCTCTCTCTCTCTCTCTCTCTTTCTTTCTCTCTCTCTTTTCTCTCTCTCTCCTTCTCTTCTCTCTCTCTCTCCTCTCTCTCTCTCTCTCTCTCTCTCTCTCTCTCTCTCTCTCTCCCCTCTCTCTCTCTCTCTCCCCTCTCTCTCTCTCTCTCTCTCTCTCTCCTCTTTCTCCTCTCTCTCTCCTCTCTCTCTCTCTCTCTTCTCTCTCTGTCCTTTTGTCTCTCTCTCTCTCTCTCTCTGTCTCTGTCTCTGTCTCTCTCTGTCTCTGTCTCTCTCTCTCTCTCTCTCCTCTCTCTCTCTCTCTCTCTCTCTCTCTCTTTTCTCTCTCTCTCTCATCTCTCTCTCTCTCTGATCTAAAGAGCTGGTCTCAAGATCAATTTCTCGCTCTAAATCTATAAAAATCTTAATTCTTCTTAGCTATTTCCTCCTCTCTCCTCCTTTCTGTTCCTCCTCTTCTTCCTCTTCTCCTCTTCCTCTTCTTCTTCTTTTCTTCCTCTTCTTCCTACGTGACCGTAAAATACCTTTGTCTTCTTTGTTCCTGACATTTCGAGAGTTAGTTTATCGCTCACTATACTTACTACAGTACAGTACTACAGCTGTTTTTGAGCTCTCTATGTACAGTGAAGTAATCAATCCAGTTATAGGACACTTAATAGCCTCCCATTTCCCTTCCCTTCGACCGTTTTTCAATTCTCTTCCGCCTTTTCTTTTCTTTCCTCTCCTTCCCACCTCTTCACTAGCCTCTAAACCTCCTCTGCAAATCTCTTCCTCCTCCTTCTCCTCTTCCTCCACTTCCTCCTCCTCTTCCTCCTCCTCCTTCCTCCTCCTCCTTCTTCCCCTTCTTCCCTCCTCCTCCTCCATGCAACATTCAATTTTCTGGTATCGTTGGGATCATCTTTAACACACACACACACACACACACACACACACACACACACACACACACACACACACACACACACACACACACACACACACGTACACATGTATATCTGTATAGCAGTGGTGAAGTTCGTAGCTCGTGACGTTGTTCTAGATTATTGTATGATCGTGAAAGTCAGTCGAAATTCTCTCTCTCTCTCTCTCTCTCTCTCTCTCTCTCTCTCTCTCTCTCTCTCTCTCTCTCTCTCTCTCTCTCTCTCTCTCTCTCTCTCTCTCTCTCTCTCTCTCTCTCTCTCTCTCTCTCTCTCTCTCTCTCTCTCTCTCTCTCTCTCTCTCTCTCTCTCTCTCTCTCTCTCTCTCTCTTTTGTACTTCAGATTCTAGTAAATGACAACGCATGTCCCGAAGTAGAATTTTATTGACCAATGAGGGAACGTATCTCTGCAAGGGGCGTGGCTTGTATTGCGTCATCAGCCAAACAGCGCCTTCCCTCACCAGCCAATCACCGTGTTTGTTATGGCTTATGACGTCACCCAGAAGAATTAGGGAAGAAAAATATTGTATAAATCCAGCTTGATTACGTGATGGAAAATATTATAGGAAGTAAAAAAGGGGAAAAAGTACAGAAATTCGATCTGTACACACACACACACACACACACACACACACACACACACACACACACACACACACACACACACATGTACGTACACTTATGTATGTAAATTTGCTTGTGATACATATCTTGTTGGCCATGTTGACTATGGAGAATGACTGATAGGAGGAGGAACATAAGATAAGAATTGATGATGATGATATTGATGATGATAAATTGATGATGATAATATTGATAATGATGATAAATTGATGGTAATGATTAATTTTCGCCACTGAAACCCGAACCAAACGTGTTGAAACATGTTATAATGATGATTACAATGATTAAGCACATGATAATGAAAAGAAAAAAAAAGGAAACGAAATTGAAACTGTAATTAAAAGGAATATAAACGATCAGAAAATATGAAAGAAATATATGAAATAAAACAGAAAACAAGAGAAGTTGAGACCAATACCACTGATGATGATAATGGAATGTTAATACTACTACCGATAGTAATAGTCATGATAATACTAATACTACTCCTTTTACTACTCCTATTACTACTCCTTGTTAAACAGCAGTATTGCCATCAGTATTTCCTTGTTTTTTAGTGTTGTGGTAAACCAGCGTGAGTGTTGTCAAGTCACTCTGAACGATCCTTTCCGAGGCATCTCACAACCCGAGCGACGGTGATCATGTTTTTTCAGAGTCATTTCAGTTTGTATCAAAGCCTTTCGGACCTTTTCATCTTTGTGTGTGTGATGGCGTCCTATTCCCCTGTTTCCCTCCCTATGCCCCTCTTTTTCCCCTCACCCTCTCCCCTCTCCCCTCATCCCTCCCTCACACAGACTACATTTTATTTCCCCGTTATTTAAGGGGAAAAAAGTGTATAATATCCCGAAGTAAAGTTTGCGAAGGGGGAAAAAATATGTGTAGGAAAAAAAAACGAGTTAAAAGTTATAGTGCGTGTATTTTTTTATTCATTCGTTTATTCATTCGTTTACTCATTCGTTTTAGGAATAGAGTAATCATTATGATGCGTGTGTTATTTTGTTCTGTTGTGTTTTATGCAATAGACGAAACAAATGAATACTGACGATGTATAATGCTTTTGTGTGATTTAATGATGATGATGATGATGATGATGATGATGATAATAGTATCAGCACAAGGTAATAAATAGTCAGTGGCAGGATTTTCAATAACAGACAGAGGGCGTATTTGTGTGTACATTCCGTTTTCTATTGATCATATATACACTTTTTTTTATAATAGTTCTCCCTATTATTTTTTTTTTTTTTTTTTTTTTTTTTTTTTTTTTTTGGCGAATGATTAGCGTGTGTGTAGCTTCTACGGCCCGACGCAGGTATACTATTGTTGTTTGTCTTCTAGGATTAGCCAATCAGTCACCGGCTAGCGATTAACAGTTACAGATTAGTGCCCAGCAGACGTAATTAAATAATCATCTACCTTAGAGAGAGACAAAAAATATTACAACGCAGAAATATGGTTTGATAGATACACCTCAAAAACAATTAGGATACTGTTCTTGCGTTCTTATCTTGTGTTATTTATTGGATATACGAGCTGTGATTACTTATTTGTTATCTATAGAGGCTAGGAAAGTACTATAGACGCTATCAGAGTATAGAGGCAAAGAGAAGCGTGCCGTTGAGAAAGGTTGACAAACAGATAATTAGTGTCTCGTGACCGCCCGTTTTGGGAAGCACGAGCGCGAAAAAAAAAGGACCCCATCTGTTTGTCTGTCTGTCTGTCTGTCTCTGTTTTGTCTGTCTGTCTGTACATATTTTAGGCAAAGCGACGTTATTGCCCTGTCCCCCCCCCCTACCCCCTCCCCCCCTCCGCCCCCCCTCCCCCCCTTCGCTTTAAGACTATGGTTGCCCTTACCAGTGAATGTGATTAACAAATAAGAAATATAGTAATGAAACTCTAAGGCTGGTGTGTTTTATTTCATTATTCCTTGTGTGTTGAGTAGATGTTTGTGTGTGTATGCGTGCGTATGTGTGTGTATGTGTGTTACTAGCGAACGACACTACCACTTAAAAGGTAAGCAAAATAAATAATCTCTCTCTCTCTCTCTCTCTCTCTCTCTCTCTCGTCGTCTCTCTCTCCTCCATCTCTCTCTCTCTCTCTCTCTCTCTCTCTCTCTCTCTTCTCTCTCTCTCTCTCCCCTCTCCTCTCATCTCTCTCTCTCTCTCTCTCTTCTCTCTCTCTCTCTCTCTCTCTCAACTCAGTATGTGAATATGTTAATAAGTTTTCAATATAGTCAATGCATTCAAACAACTCCCTGTGTTTGTGGATCAGTGAAGGGCCTCGAAATACGTAGTTCAATAGTGTTCTCGAATAGCAATATTTATATTTTCTTGTCGGCCTGAGTTCGTATATTTGACGTGTAATCGATATTTTCTATGTTTATATAACTTAGTTTCCTTAATACTTTATATAAGAATCAGTCTGATGCAGTAATAGATTGTGATAGAGATAGTATGAGGAGTAGAAGAATATAATTATCTAGCAACTATATAACTGGTGATTCACTTGAGCTTCGAATCACAAGTTGTTAGGATTCACAGCTTTTCATAAGTCTAGTACGTATTAACATTAAGAATTAAATCTATAACTTCATTTACTCACACACCTTTACTTCACAGACGGAAGACTGAGGAAGACATGGGAGGAGAACAAAACACGTGACCAGTTCTTCAATAGCGAGAGTTTAAAGCCGGAATTAAGAGAACCAGGGAAGCGTTCATGCCAGCCGTACCGGAGCAGTGGACGAGAGAGCAGCAGAGGACGCCACTTAGAGACAGGCCGCTGGTGGAGGAGGAGGTGGAAGAGGTGGTCAGCCGGTCAGGAGAGTGGAGGAGGACTGGTGGAGTGGAAGCGTGGAAGAAACTGAGGAAAAAGCAGCGATGGTGGTGGTGGTGCAGCGTCACTGTCAGCAGGTAAGTGGAAGTCAAGGTGCGTTAATGTAGGGTTGTGGATGTGGTGTTGGGTGGATGGTTTGGGTGTTCAGTGGAAGGTGGAGGGTGGGTGTGGAGGGGGTGATCACGGCTGGGAATAGTGGATAGCCGGGTTGTGGTTGATGGTGGAGGGAAGGTGGAGGAGGGTGAGGCTGGCAATAGTGGATAGCCGGCTTGTGGTTAGTGGTGGAGGGTGGGTGGAGGGGTGTGTGTGGAGGGGGCGAGCCATGAGGGAATAGGGGATGTGTTTGGGGAAAATTGTGGGGATGTAACTGGTTTGTAGAGGGAAGGGGGGGGGAGTGTTAGGGGGGATTATAGTAAGGAAATTGAAGTATGGTGGAGCCGGTGGGTGTTGGTGGAAGAGGGGGTGGACGAGAAGAGTTAGTGGAGGGAGGCATGATCTAGGGGGGGGTTGGGGGTGAGGGGGGAGTAAAGTGGGGGGAGAACAGACGGGCCTCCAATAACAGTCTCCGTGCAACTTTGATTATAGTTAACAGTTTTGTCTCTGAATGAAGTGCAGCAGTGTGACTTTTTCCATGACTTTTTAAATACCTTTTACTTTTACTAAATACTTTTTACGACTTTATCTTGTCAATTCATCTTATGTGTTCTTCAGTGCTCGGTCATGTAACTCCGGATTACTAATATTAAGCATCTTCATCCCATGGCATTGTTTTAGCCGTAACACTACATAAGAACATAAGAAAATAAGGAAGCTACAAGAGGCCGGGAGACCTAGGCTACACGTGGTAGTTCCTGTTACTTAACACTACCTACTGATCCTCTCTCCACCTCTCATCCCCATCCATGAAATTGTCGTCGCTTATTAAAACTCCCTATTGACAAAAAAAACTTGACTAAAAACTCCCTATTGACTAAAAACTCCCTATCGACTAAAAACTCCCTATTGACTAAAATCTCCCTATTGACTAAACTCTCTATTAGCTAAAAACCCTATTGACTAAAAACTCCCTATTGACTAAACTCCCTATTGACTAAACTCCCTATTGACTAAACTCCCTATTGACTAAAAACTCCCTATAGACTAAAAACTCCCTATTGACTAAAAACTCCCTATTGACTAAAAACTCCTTATTGACTAAACTCCCTATTGACTAAAAACTCCCTATTGACTAAAAACTCCCTATTGACTAAAAACTCCTTATTGACTAAAAACTCCCTATTGACTAAAAACTCCCTATTGACTAAAAACTCCCTATTGACTAAAACTCCCTATTGACTAAAACTCCCTATTGATTTTTGACAACTCCCTATTGACTAAAAACTCCCTATTGACTAAAAACTCCCTATTGACTAAAAACTCCCTATTGACTAAAAACTGACTAAAAACTATTGACTAAAAACTATTGACTAAAAACTCCGTATTGACTAAAAACTCCGTATTGACTAAACTCCCTATTGACTATAAACTCCCTATTGACTATAAACTCCCTATTGACTAAACTCCCTATTGACTAAAAACTCCCTATTAATTAACTAAAAACTCCCTATTGACTATAAACTCCCTATTGACTATAAACTCCCTATTAATTAACTAAAAACTCCCTATTGACTAAAAACTCCCTATTGACTAAAAACTCCCTATTGACTAAAAACTCCCTATTGACTAAAAACTATTGACTAAAAACTATTGACTAAAAACTCTGACTAAAAACTTCCTATTGACTAAAACTATTGACTAAACTCTGACTAAAACCCTATTGACTAAAACTATTGACTAAAAAACTCTGACTAAAAACCCTATGACTAAAATATTGACTAAAACTCCCTATTGACTAAAAACTATTGACTAAAAACTATTGACTAAAAACTCTGACTAAAAACTCCCTATTGACTAAAAACTATTGACTAAAAACTCTGACTAAAAACTCCCTATTGACTAAAACTATTGACTAAAAACTCCCTATTGACTAAAAACTATTGACTAAAAACTATTGACTAAAAACTATTGACTAAAAACTATTGACTAAAAACTATTGACTAAAAACTATTGACTAAAAACTATTGACTAAAAACTATTGACTAAAAACTATTGACTAAAAACTATTGACTAAAAAACTATTGACTAAAAAACTATTGACTAAAAACTATTGACTAAAAACTATTGACTAAAAACTATTGACTAAAAACTATTGACTAAAAACTATTGACTAAAAACTATTGACTAAAAACTATTGACTAAAAACTATTGACTAAAAACTATTGACTAAAAACTATTGACTAAAAACTATTGACTAAAAACTATTGACTAAAAACTATTGACTAAAAACTATTGACTAAAAACTATTGACTAAAAACTCTTGACTAAAAACTCTTGACTAAAAACTCCCTATTGACTAAAAACTCCCTATTGACTAAAAACTTGACTAAAAACTCCCTATTGACTAAAAACTCCCTATTGACTAAAAACTTGACTAAAAACTCCCTATTGACTAAACTCCCTATTGACTATAAACTCCCTATTGACTATAAACTCCCTATTAATTAACTAAAATCTCTCTACTGACTAAAAACTCAATATTGACTAAAAGCTCTATTAATTGAAATCTCCCTATTGACTATAAACTCCCTAATGACTAAAAACTAACTGCGGTTTAGTACAGTACTCCCTATTGACCAATAGTCTTCTGACATAATTGGGGGAGCTACGTCCCCCCAGACCCCCCCCCCCCGCTAGTTAACTAACCTAACCTGGGCATTGATTACGTAACCTAACCTCGCTGGGGGGGGAGTCGCCCCCCAGACCCCCCTTGTGTTATTTTTCATTTCCGAGACGAGTGTTGTAGGGGTTAGAAATGCTGCAAATTGTCAGATCTGCAAGTTGAGAATGGTTATAACTGTGCCTTGTAATGCTTTAAACTGCAGTAGAACCGTTTTAGCTGCCTTGTCACTATTATTACCCTTGTAGATCTTAGATACGGAAAGTGTCTAGACTGAGTGTGTGTAGCTACAGTAGCTATGTAGTTTGCGTGCGTTGGTGGTCCTGCAATCCGCCTGGTCGTTCCATTAGCAAGGGGATTACTGTGTGTGTTCATGGCGCCCCTTCACTATATATATATCGCCCCTTCACAATGACTCCCCTTCACTATCAACTCTCGTGTGGGAATATTGTACAAATATTTCCGAGAGAGAGAGAGAGAGAGAGAGAGAGAGAGAGAGAGAGAGAGAGAGAGGAGAGGGGGGAGAGGAGGGAGAGAGGAGGAAGGGAGGAGAGAGAGAGAGAGAGAGAGCTTACTTTAAAGAGAGCAGGGCAGGAGAGAGAGGTGGAAATATCATGTAATATTTCTTTGTTATTGTTAAAGTCCGGCAGTATTTTCCCTAAACTGTTTTTTCTAATGAGGTGAAAAATCCTGCCCCCTTGCTGCTTACTGCCTGATATTTGAAGCCAGGAGAAGGGAATACTACGGTTCTTTTCAACTTCAGCTGTATTTTATCATAGTTAACCCTATTATCTGGTAAACATAGGCATAATTTGAAGCATGAGACCTTAAGATAATATGGAAATTTCGCCTCGTTATAGAAAATAGACTATAGAAGTATGTAGGACAGGAGAAAGGGGGAGGAAATGGGTCATGGATTTTTTCATAGGGCAGAATCAGAATTTTTTTTATTTTTTATTTTTTTTATTTTATTCCATTATTACAATGAACAAGAAGTAACGGATTCAAACTGGAGAAGCGTAGATTTGAAAAGGAAACAGGGAAAAACTGGTTCACAAATAGGGTGGTAATGATTGGAATGGACTCGGTCAGGTCATCAGGTGGTTAGTGCAGAGTCATTAGGGAGCTTTAAAAGGAGGCTAGATAAATTAATGAATGGGAATGAAAGGTGGATGTAGGTAGTGTTAAGTATCAGGAACTACCACGTGTAGGTCTCCCGGCCTCTTGTAGCTTCCTTATTTTCTTATGTTCTTATGTGTTACAGAGGGACGCATGACCGGCCTGGTGTGACGTGCCTGGTGAGGATGCTAAACAGGGTACAGACAGGTGCGTGTGTTCTACCTCCCCCTGCCTCCCCTGGTCCCCCCTGCCTCCCCTGGTCCCCCCTGTCAAGCCTACAGAACACGGTAAGTGCTACATAATATATTTTTTGTATCTCTATTGCATTCTGACTCATCCCTCTTGCTGCAAACAGGATATTTCAAAAGTTTTGGGGATGTGGAGGATTAAGACTATTGGTGTGTGTGTGTGTGTGTGTGTGTGTGTATGTATGTATGTAGGTGAATACATATGTACGTATGTTAATAACCTTTTAATACATACACAGTACACACGTAGTACATGACAATAAACTCCTACGTTATAACACATACATTACCGAGCCACGCCACTGCTAACAAAATAATTCAGTCATTTAACAACCCACCAACTATGTAGCAAACAAAACAAAAACAGATGATATCTTACCCATAATCCTCTGCGACGTTGTTGACTTGTTCGAAGCACTAACGAAGCCTATAAATATACACTTTAAAATAAGTACTACAAAACTATACCAACACTATTACTAACTCACATTTACTAGCATTTAAGACTTAGATAACGTTACAGGTCAAGCGTTATTAGTCAAGTCAAAATATTAGGGCAGGGTAAGGAAATTAGGGAAAGGTTGAGTGTTTCGAAGCAGTGTTGAGCAGATTTGAGTTCCTTGAGTAATCCGGTACGAGCGACAGTCGAGGGCGCGCCATCGATCAGGCAGGGTGTGTGTGCAGGCAGCTGGGAGGAGAAAGAAAGACGTGTGTGCAGGGCAGCTGGGAGGAGAAAGGGTGATTTTTGGCCAAGCAACAGCTCATATTGTTCCTATTCTTCATATTTCTGCAGCGTAAGGTAATAGAGAGAGAATGGGAGGGAGTGGGAGGGCAGTGGCGGTCCTGGCGGGTCACAGCGGGTGGCCACGGCATGAAATCTGATTGGCCACCAACGATCTGAGTTAGGGGTGTAATGAAAATTCAACCATTTTTATTAATAGCTATGCCATGGCCATCCCACACTAGAAATGTGTCCAATCTTGGCCACCCCAATCAAAATTTCCTGGTGGCGCCGCTGTGAGTGGAAGAGGGAGGCAGGGAATGAAAGCTTACATGTGATTTGAGGTAGTTTGGTCCTCCCTGCAAAGTAATGATTGTTGCCTCGATTTCTTTCTACCTTTTAAATTGTTTTATTATTACGTCAGATCGGCTATAAAAAGTGGCGTAGCTACAGGGGGCATGTGCACCCCCCCCCCCCCCCCCGAAATATTGACCAGAGTGTTTTTACAGGTTCCGATGTCAACCTGATCCCAAGCTGAGTGGATGAAGGGAGGGCAGAGCAGAGGGAGGCTGGCTGGCTACACTGAGTCTTCACGAGCACGCTGTCAGGGCCTTTTATCTCTCCACAGCATTGGTACGTTAC
>JACEEZ010018349.1:32500-62500 GCA_016584305.1 Chionoecetes opilio
TCACTAGGGAGTTTTTAGTCAATAGGGAGTTTTTAGTCAATAGGGAGTTTTTAGTTAATAGGGAGTTTTTAGTTAATAGGGAGTTTAGTTAATAGGGAGTTTTTAGTCAATAGGGAGTTTTTAGTTAATAGGGAGTTTTTAGTCAATAGGAAATTTTTAGTCAATGGGGAGTTTTTAGTCAGTGAGTTTTTAATCAAAAGTGAGTTTTTAGTCAATAGGGAGTTTTTAGTCAATAGGGAGTTTTTAGTCAATAGGGAGTTTTTAGTTAATAGGGAGTTTAGTCAATAGGGAGTTTTTAGTCAATAGGGAGTTTTTAGTCAATAGGGAGTTTTTAGTCAATAGGGAGTTTTTAGTCAATAGGGAGTTTTTAGTCAATAGGGAGTTTTTAGTCAATAGGGAGTTTATAGTGAGTTTATAGTGAATAGGGAGTTTTTAGTCAATAGGGAGTTTTTAGTTAATAGGGAGTTTTTAGTCAATAGGGAGTTTTTAGTCAATAGGGAGTTTTTAGTCAATAGGGAGTTTTTAGTCAATAGGGAGTTTAGTCAATAGGGAGTTTTTAGTCAATAGGGAGTTTATAGTTAATAGGGAGTTTATAGTTAATAGGGAGTTTTTAGTTAATAGGGAGTTTTTAGTCAATAGGGAGTTTAGTCAATAGGGAGTTTTTAGTCAATAGGGTTTTAAAAAGTCAATAGGGAGTTTTAATAGGAAGCTAGAAAATTTCATGGATGGGGAAGAGAGGTGGATGTAGGTAGTGTTAAGTAACAGGAACTACCACGTGTAGCCTAGGTCTCCCGGCCTCTTGTAGCTTCCTTATTTTCTTATGTTCGTATGCAGTGTTACGGCTAAAACAATGCCATGGGATGAAGATGCTTAATATTGGCATTCCGGAGTTACATGACCGAGCACTGAAGAACACATAAGATGAATTGACAAGATACGGTCGTAAAAAGTATTTAGTAAAAGTAAAAGGTATTTAAAAAGTCATGGAAGAAGTCACTGCTACACTTCATTCAGAGACAAAACTGTTAACCCCTTCACGCCCAGATCTTTCCTTTGTTATAAAAAATCGTCTGTTGTTAGCCATACAATTACGAAAAGTAACTGAATATACCAAATTAACTAGTGGACAAGGATACTAAACAGGTCATATCTATAAAATATTGCTAATAGTCACTAAAAATCGTCTAATGGCACCCAAATTACAATGGAAATTACGTTCTGCGCCTCAAGGGGTTAAATATAATCCAAGTTGCAAGGAGACAGTTATTGGAGGCCCGTCTGTCTTCCCCCCACGTTACTCCCCCCTCACCCCCAACCCCCCACTAGATCATGCCTCCCTCCACTAACTCTTCTCCTCCACTCCCCCCTCTTCCACTAACACCCACCGACTCCACCTATACATTAATTTCCTTACCATAATCCCCCCTAACACCCCCCCCCCTCCCTAAACCAGTTACATCCCCACCATATTCCCCCAACACCTCCCCAATACCTTCATAGCTCTCCCCCTGACCCCTCCTGACCCTGACCCCCGACCCCCCCTGACCCCTTGACCATCAACCACAAGCCGGCTATCCACTATTCTCAGCCTCACCCCCTCCACACCCACCCTCCACCATCAACCACAAGCCGGCTATCCACTATTCTCAGCCTCACCCCCTCCACACCCACCATCAACCATCAACCACAATCCGGCTATCCACTATTACCAGCCTCACCCCCTCCACACCCACCATCAACCATCAACCACAATCCGGCTATCCACTATTACCAGCCTCACCCCCTCCACACCCACCCTCCACCTTCCACTGAACACCCAAACCATCCACCCAACACCACATCCACAACCCTACATTAACGCACCTTGACTTCCACTTACCTGCTGACAGTGACGCTTCCACCACCACCACCATCGCTGCTTTTTCCTCAGTTTCTTCCACGCTTCCACTCCACCAGTCCTCCTCCACTCTCCTGACCGGCTGACCACCTCTTCCACCTCCTCCTCCACCAGCGGTCTGTCTCTAAGTGGCGTCCTCTGCTCCTCTCTCGTCCCCTGCTTCGGTACGGCTGGCATGAACGCTTCCCTGGTTCTCTTAATTCCGGCTTTAAACTCTCGCTATTGAAGAACTGGTCACGTGTTTTGTTCTCCTCCCATGTCTTCCTCAGTCTTCCGTCTGTGAAGTAAAGGTGTGTGAGTAAATGAAGTTATAGATTTAATTCTTAATGTTAATACGTACTAGAATATGAAAAGCTGTGAATCCTAACAACTTGTGATTCGAAGCTCAAGTGAATCACCAGTTATATAGTTGCTAGATAATTATATTCTTCTACTCTTCATACTATCTCTATCACAATCTATTACTGCATCAAACTGATTCTTATATAAGGTATTAAGGAAACTAAGTTATATAAACATAGAAAATATCCATTACACGTTATATATCAACTAAATCCTACAAAAATAAATAGAAATATTGCCATTCGAGAACACTATTGAACTACGTATTTGGAGGCCCTTCACTGATCCACAAACACAGGGAGTTGTTTGAATGCATTGACTATATTGAAAACTTATTAACATATTCACATACTGAGTTGAGAGGAGAGAGAGAGAGAGAGAGAGAGAGAGAGAGAGAGAATTAATTTGTTTTGCTTACCTTTAAGTGGTTTTTTTTTTTTTTTTTTTTTTTTTTTTACATTTGTGCCTATAGCGCCTGTAGGCATGTCCTCCGATGCACTCGCAGTCGAAGGTAGAGTTGATAGGCAGGGCATGTGGGTGTTTTTAGGCCACTCGACGATGCAGAAAGGTTTTGGGTTTCTTCGGGGATCGAACTCGGGTCACCGAGAACGCCAATCGGAGATTCTAACCGCTCCGCTACCGCCTCCCCAAGTGGTAGTGTTGTTCGCTTGTAAGACACATACACACAGGCAGAGAGGAGTGGGACAGGAGGCTAGAGCAGGAAGACGGGGCCCTGTGTACGGTGTTAGGGCTGTGTAGGACAGAAAGGAAACAAAGAATGATTCGAAGAAGACAACAGAACAGTAGATTGTAGTAAAGGAAACGTGTACTACATTAACTACTCCATTAGTACCATTACACAGTACAACAATACATTCCTTGATAACCACTGAAGACAAAATACATTCCTTAATAGCCACTGAAGACAAAATACATTCCTTAATAACCACTGAAGACAAAATACATTCCTTAATAACCACTGAAGACAAAATACATTCCTTAATAGCCACTGAAAACAAAATACATTCCTTAATAGCCACTGAAAACAAAATACATTCCTTAATAACCACTGAAAACAAAATACATTCCTTAATAACCACTGAAGACAAAATACATTCCTTAATAGCCACTGAAAACAAAATACATTCCTTAATAGCCACTGAAAACAAAATACATTCCTTAATAGCCACTGAAAACAAAATACATTCCTTAATAGCCACTGAAAACAAAATACATTCCTTAATAACCACTGAAGACAAAATACATTCCTTAATAGCCACTGAAGACTCACTCCCCTACTTTTGTCTTACCGAGGAATTCAGAAAGTTTAATGAAGGGGCAGATAATGTATAACTTTTTTATTGTAAACTTTGTGATAAGGTACACGTTCTCTCTCTCTCCCCGTCGCCTACAACACACACACTACCAAGCACAGGATCAAGGGGCCCTTTAAGTACATCTCCTCCTCTCTTTAAGTACAAACACGGGGGATTTAATTTCTCTATAACATGAGGAATGAACGATAGTCTACCTACACTCGCAATATATAATTTACAGCCACATAATATTTACAATTTATATAAAAATGGAGACAAAGGTTTATTTACACACTTACGACTTTTCCAGAAGACTCGTATTTTTCTAAAGGAAGAAAATGGTTTGTAAAAATATAATCAATTGTCAGAATTAAGATCTTTCAATCCACGTCCACGGACACTCTAGACTCACTCCTCTAGACAAACGACGTTAAAATCTTAAGTTACGTGTTCTATAAAGAGCAATGTCCACAGAGACTAATCTATGCCGGGACACTGATCGATGCATTGATGACGTGACTCGCTGCCTCCACGGACACGAGGCAGCTTAGGAAACAAGTCTGTACAGGGTGCAGTCAGTTCGTACACAAGTTGTTTCGTACACCAGTAGATTCGTACACCAAAAAAAAAATTCGTAGTCTATATGAAACCATAGTCGTTTCGTACACTCAGCTCAGAGTTGAACTTGACTACTAGTTACGAAACAACACTAGTAATGTACGAAAAACTCAAAATCAGTGTACGAAACAACTAACAAAACCTGGGTACGAAACAACTTGTGTACGAAACTCCCTGTAACCGTCTGTACAGATCCCTGATGAATGAGAAAGGAAAAGTAAAAGGTCACAATAGCCTCAAAAAGTTGGTAGTTGTGTAAAGGGTGACCACTTTTTGAGACTTCTGTGTTTGGCCATCAAATCGAATGATACATATTGTACAGGGGCGCCGGGCGGTGTGGTGACAGGAGGTATCGATGGTCACTCGGCTGTGTTAGTAAAGGCATAGATAGCTAGGACAATGTATATGATTTTCATGATGTCTTTTGCTGCAGCTTATTGGAGTATCTGTGATTAAATTTATGCGAGACAGTAGAGCTGGTACTAACAAACTGTTTAATATTTCCCGGATGCAATATAACACCTCGAATGTGCAACTTGGTGACTAAAATTTGTATGACACAAGAACTACCTCGTGTAGGTCTCGCGGCCTCTTATAGCTTCCTTATTTTCTTATATTCTTATGATAAAATACAGTTTCCCGCTGCAGCAAAAGACTGATTGAAGTGACCACCTCCACCCCCACTGCCACCCACACGTCACACCACGATCATTAAAACACTCTATTCACATAACACACTGTACACACACACACACTGATGCTCACCCGCCACGCCAGGACCTACGTATGCCTCGCTGTGTCAAGCTGAAGGAGTAAACTTTTGCTCTACCTTGCATGTGCACTGAAGCTGATGATTGATTGATTGATTTAATGCCAAAAACGGTGAATGTGCCAGACATCAGAGGTCATATGGCACTATGGCAAAGCATAAAAAGGGGAGGGAAGCTGATGAGATTAAAAGTCAAGCAGCAGTAGCAGCAGTAGTAGTGGTAGCTAGACTCTCGCCGTGAAACTATTGCACACGCTGCCCACTGACGCTGGCAGGTCTTACAGCAGGCCAGGGCTTAGCATAGGGAATCCCTACTACTGTAATGCCCATGAGTAGAAACTGATACTTTTTCATTACTAGAGAAACTCGACACAAAGTAAGATGCAGTCATGAGCCTCTCACATGATGGGGGTCTTCAGATAAAACTTATTTCTGGTTTCTCAATCAATGAATTAATGCTAAAAAAGAGAAAATGTGCCAGACATCAGAGGTCATATGGCACTATGGCAAAGCATAATAAAGGGGTTATAGAAAAAAAGCGAAACGGTGAGGGAAGGGGAAAGAACGGGAAAGATTACTAGAGAAACTTGACACAAACTTTGATGCAGTCTCTCACATGATGGGATTTTCAGATAAAACGTATTTCTGGTTTCTCAATCAAGCTAACACACCAGCCACCCTCTGCCTGCTTGGTGTGCCTGTGTGGGGGCGTGAGCCAGGGACCTCGCACACTGGGAGGGGCGGGGAAGGCAGGATTTGTACTGTGAGGCACCAGTCTGAGGATGTGATAAGACACAACCCACACACTGGCGCCCGGGCAAAGATCAGGGGCGACAGAATGGGTATATAGATTTACTGTTAACGTTCAAAGCTATGGCATGGTGTAGGATGAGAAGGGGATGTTAGCAATATATTTGAGTGTCAACAAACTGAAGCATTGTACACAGTATTGATAGATTGATTTAATGCCAAAAAAAAGGGGAATGTGCCAGACATCAGAGGTCATATGGCACTATGGCAAAGCATAAAAAGGGGAGGGGTTATAGAAGTATTGAAATTAGTTAGAATAGGTAGGATTAGGGGTATTGAAACCTTGTTAATGTGTAAACCAAAGCTACAAACAATATGTCTGTTGTTCTCAAATACATCTGCCATTGTGATTTTGTTGATAATGCATTTTGAAATGACATAATTCCTCACTCGAACAAAAGAGGTGATTCAGTTCTATATGGTGTTTATGTGATGGAAGGAAGGAAGGAAGAAAGGAAGGAGTGTGTGTAGGAAGCGGCCCATCCCAGCATGCCGAGGCCAGCGGCTCAGAAGTGACGGCTGTGACACAACACTTTTGGCACTGGAAACACTATACTGTCTTGAACACCACACAGCCACCACACTCCACCACCCCCACTGCACACACACACACGCACACACACACACACACACACACACACACACACACACACACACACACACACACACACACACACACACACACACAACCCCCAACAGTTTTAAGAAGTTTTTTAGGGGAGGGAAAGGTAGGTTTTTTGTGTTTTTTAGGGAGGGAAAGTAAGAATTTAAGGGTATTTAGGGAGGGGACACACACACACACACACACACACACACACACACACACACACACACACACACACACACACACACACACACACACACACACACACACACACACACACACACACACACACACACACACATACACACACACATACACACACACACACACACGTGACTACTGAACATCAACTTGGCAAGAAGATTCACAAAAACTAATGTTCATCTTTACAAAAATTTCTATAAAAATTTTCCGTCAAAATATAGTTTGTACAAAATCTCCTCTCATGACATTGTTCCAGTCATTAGGTCCATGACAGTGTTATGGGCACAAGGGTGGGTGGGTATGGATACAGGGAGGCTGGGAGAGGGTAGTGAGAACATAAGAACATAAGAACAATATAGTGAGGAGGGAAGAACAGATAATTTTCTTCACCCTTGCACCCAAAATGTACGGAAATTTTCATCCTTTCAATGCTTTACGAACACTGGAACCAATAGGCAGCAAAAATTTTATGGCATAGTAACACTTTCACTCAAGATACCTCGATCATTGTCAAATATTTTATGAGAATTGAAACCAAGCAAGTTGAACCCCAGTAATGAGATGTTTGTAACTCAGCACATGATGGAGTTCAGTCCTTCCAAAAATAGCGATGAAACATTATTAATCAGTATCAAAAGGGAAAATGTGTGTGAAACGAAGTAGAAATGTTAGTATTTTATGTAAAAGAAGTTGATTTCTGAGAAAACAGATGAATCCCAGTGATGAATGAATGGCTGTCAGAGTGAAGGTAGTGGAAGACGGCAGATGACACATAACTTTACCGCCAAGCAACTCGAGCATTGCAGTCCAATCTTAGCAAAGAGAAGAGCTTATTCTATGTTACTGGTAGCATAAACTTGCATACTGGTCCCAAGGTATTGATAAACCTATATTTAAAATCACAGTAAAAATCGAGCTACACAGAGCTCGTGTGAGGCTGGACTAGCCAGCGACACGACCACGCCCCCCATGAGTGGGTCTAGGTCAGGTCAGGTCACCACGGAGGGTCATGTGTATGGTGGCAGGCTCAGCTTAGGTCACGGTACCTGTTTTGTCCCCACACCAGCTGTTTTGTCCACACCACACCAGCCACCTCTGTATTGGCATCCTTGTATATCACATATGTAAGTGTCTAACAAAGTGTTCTTGTTCAGACACTCTTCATCATAACCACTGCACTGAGACCCCAAAAATCACCACTGTGTTACTCGGGTGCCAAAAAGATCACCACTGTGTCACTCGGGCGCCAAAAAGATCACCACTGTGTCACTCGGGCGCCAAAAAGATCACCACTGTGTCACTCGGGCGCCAAACACTGCACGCGTCTCCCCTCACACTCTCCCTCTTGGTAAGTCTTCACTGCATCATAGCATTTTCAGTACTCAGGTCTGTCTTTCGTTAGATTAGTTTTCATCTGATAGCATTAAAACTAAAACCTAACAACAACACTGCAGTTTTGACACATGACCTGAAGTACTTAGTAAGGCTTAGTAACACAGTCTAACACACGTAACCTTCAGGCGCCCAAAACTGGACCTCATACGGTGGTCTCACTTCGACTGGCGGAAGGCGCGCGAGGAACATGCGGCGACAGTTCATTATAGTACTCGTGGGGCATTTCCTGGGGGGGTGGGAGAAGCGCTGGCCTGGGGGACAGTGCTGAAGGTGCTGGGGGTGTTGGGGGTGCTGGGGAAGACCGTTGCCGTACCCGCCGTACCTCCCCGCCACGTCTAACACGGGTACCCCCACCGTCTGTTGCGGGTGGAGGCGGCGGCCGGCGTACATTTGGGCGCGGGCATTCATCATATGGTACTCAGGGTTGTCCATGCCCACCCACTGCTGTCCCCGCCACCCCATTGCCCGGGCCCTTGGTGGTGCCCCGGCCTGGCTCGCCGCGCCGCCCGTCTGTGGCAAGGAATAACATAAGAAACATAAGAACATAAGAAAATATGGAAGCTACAAGAGGCCGTGAGACCTACACGAGGTAGTTCCTGTTACTTAACACTACCTACATCCACCTCTCTTCCCCATCCAGACTCCTTTTAAAGACCCCAATAGACTCCAATAGACTAAGGAGGGAGATTATACTTGTGATTAGCGATGGATTATACTTATATAGCGAGTATACTTATATAATAGAGTATACAGTACATATCCGGAAACAATTCTCGAGACTCACGATCACTCCAGAGTCGCTGTGGGTATTCAAAGCCAATACATAAATTATCCTTATTTCTCTGCCTCCTTACAATCTACCCTTCTTTCCTTCCTTCCTTAAATTTCTTTCTTCCATTTTTCCTTTCATCTCTCTACAGTCCCCTTCCTTCCTTCCTTCATTCTTTCCTTTCTTCATTTTCTTACTTCCATTTTTCCTTCCGTCTCTCTACAGTCCCCTTCCTTCCTTCCTTACTACCATCCTTCATGTGCTGAGCCTCACCTGGAGTGTCTGCCATAAGGTCGAGGTAGTGTTGCTGCGGCTGCGGCGACGAGGGCATCAGGTAGTCGTCCTCATCCACGGGCAGCACCATCCCCTCGCCCCCCACCCAGCCGTAGCCCGGGGCAGAGAGAGGACCTTGCCCCGTGAAGCAGTCGTCATCACCAACATCTGTGGAGGAAGGGTGAGTTAATATTTAAGGGGAGTTTTTAGTCAATAGGGAGTTTTAAAGTCAATAGGGAGTTTTAATAGGAGGCTAGAAAATTTCATGGGTGGGGATGAAAGGTGGATGTAGGCTACAGTGTTAAGTAAAAGGAACTACCACGTGTAAGTCTTGCAGCCTCTTGTAGCTTCCTTATTTTCTTATGGTCTTATGGTCTTATGTGGGGAAGGGTTATGGGCGAGCAGTGGTGGCGTGTCAGCCTTATTTTGATTTTCTTATTTTTTTTTTCGTTTGAGCCTATAGCACCGGTAGGCTATATATATTTTTTTTTCTTCAAACCTGCCGCCACCTGCTGCTCACCACGCTAAGCCTGGCATCACACTGCACTGTAGTTCTAAAGTCCTCCGGAATACTTGGCTATTTTGACATTAACCACTTGAGTCCCAGAACGTAATTTCCATTGTAATTTGACTACCATTAGACGATTTTAATCAATATTAGCAATATTTGTATAGATATGACCTGCCTAGTATCCTTGTCCACCAGCTAATTTGGTATATTGTTACTTTTCGTAATTTTATGGCTAACAACAGACAATTATTTATACCAAAGGAAACATCTGGATGTGAAGGGGTTAAGAGATTCTAAATCATTTACACGCTAATTACTGTGCATTATTCACAAGTAGTTATGCATAACACTACTTTCTTGGAATGTTCTGCCTGAAGCTATAGCTATTTAGTTTTAAGTCATGCCACGGAGAGCACATTACAGAGGGGAACTAAGCAATGTGCAACAGGCAGCATCTACGTGTGTTGCATGCGATGATAACTCGCCCTGAAATACGTAATGCAAAAAACTAAAGCTAAAAGATAGCTTGCATAGAAAAGGTCTTAAAAACATGATGCAAGGTCACTATTAAGATGCATCGGAGGCAGAATAATCGCCATGGGACTCGATCCACACTTCAAAAAAGAAAATGATCACGACAAGTATTTCTGGAATTGAGGGACAGAAGAAAGGAACGGCATTCCTCTTCACTCAAACATTATAAGAATGAATGCAAAAGAACTTTCGTGGATCTAAATTACTATGATTTCTATCTCTGACTTGTTACACACAACTAAGTCATCGCAGGCGCAAGTTAATACATATTTCAGAATCAACGAGAGATCCCTGATAATGATATGCAAGTACCAAAAAGTGCTAGTATGAATTTACAAGTTTAGGAGTAAAACTGGCGAGTAAGATATTGAGAGCTCCATCATCTGGCTATACAGGTGGATTTACATTATTTGATGAGGTGAATACACAATGAATTAATCTCAGTGTGAGCCAATGCACATACAGAGTAATGCAGAGACAGCAGGGGACAGGCTGGGGTGGCACGGGGGAGGCGGAGGTGTGGTGCAATTACAGGTGCATTAAAAAAATAATATAAAAAAATTAAAAAATACAGCAGTGAAGGGTGGGAAAAAAGCTACATTACATTACAGGTAGCTACAAGGTGCATAGGAGGAGTGAGTGAGTGCATGTGAGCAGGTAGAGTACAGTAATGGGCAGGTAGAGTACAATAGTGGGGAGGTGCAGTACAGTACAGTAAAGGCAGGTGCAATAGTCACGGTGCACAAGAGACACACCTTTACCTAGCATCTTGAGTGGGTCCGAGCAGTAGCGGGAGGTGAGCGAGTCCCCGCGCGGCCTCTTACCAGGAGAGCCCGTCGCCCCGGACTCAAGGTGGGCGTACTTCCTCTCCCTTTGCAGGTTCTGACGGTTCTGTGGCGACTCGGCCCGTCCGGAAATATACTCAGCCCCGGCGGCCATATTGTATCCATCCGGGGTCTTCTTGACGGGCGTTGTGGGATCGGAGGTAGAGGTGGAGGAGGTGGTAGTGGTGGTAGTGCCGCTGACGCCAAGCATACCACCACCATACTTGGGTTGAAGGTATTCCTCGGCTGCCATCACTATTCCGTCACCCTCTATAGCCGAGGACAGGGACCGGATTAGCTCTCGTTCGTCCTGGGGTGTGTAGGAGGGCAGGCGCATTAGCTTGTCACCGGGGATCACCAGGAAACGGCCGGGATCGCGAGCCATCTTTGCAAATTCCTCAGCCAGCTCTCTGAAGCTCGGCCGACTGTCCGCATCTAACATCCAGCAGCGTATCATTAGCATGTACACGTCGATGGTGCAGATGGAAGGCTGAGGCAGGCGCTCCCCCTTCTCGAGCAAGTCCGGTACCTCCCGCGCTGGGATGTCTTCGTAGGGGCGCCCGCCATAGGTCAGCAGCTCCCACACCGTCACACCTGAAGGGGATAAGGTGATAAGAACATAAGAAGAACATAAGAACATAAGGAAGCTACACAGGAGGTGATAAGAACATAAGGGAGCTACAAGGGAGGACGTGATAAGAACATAAGAGGTGTCGACAGTGAGCTGTATGTCACCCATGAGAGTTTTGACGAGCAGGATAATAGTTGGCTCCATATATATGCTAAATGTCTCCTCAAAGTTTTTTTGTATTCACTTAGATTTGAACTATTTCGGAGACTACAAATGATCATGATACCTATGCATCCCCACACCCACCACAAACCACCACACCACACAAACCACACACACACTCACCAAAGGCCCACACATCAGACTTGTGGGTAAAGATGCGATGCTGAATACACTCCAGAGCAAGCCACTTAATTGGCATCTTTCCCCCAGCTGCCTTGTACTCCTCCTCATTGTAGTCGAGCAGCTTAGCCAACCCGAAGTCTGTGATCTTGACGCAGTTGGGAGTTTGGACCAGGACGTTTCGGGCGGCCAGGTCTCGATGCACCAGCCGCCGTCCCTCTAGGTAAGCCATCCCCCGGGCGATCTGCGTACACCAGTTCAGCAGTGGCTTCGACCCGACCTTGAAGCGGGAAGGGAAGAAAGGGTTAGTGACGTGTTGGTGGGATGTTGATGTGTTTTGGTTTTTATTATGTTGTTTCTGATCTCTCTCTCGTTCGCGCTCTTCTCTCGTTCGCGCTCTTTCTCTCGTTCGCGCTCTTCTCTCGTTCGCGCTCTTTCTCTCGTTCGCGCTCTCTCTCGTTCGCGCTCTCTCTCTCGTTCGCGCTCTCTCTCGTTCGCGCTCTCTCTCGTTCGCGCTCTCTCTCGTTCGCGCTCTCTCTCGTTCGGCTCTCTCGTTCGGCTCTCTCTCGTTCGCGCTTCTCTCGTTCGCGCTCTCTCTCGTTCGTCGCTCTCTCTCGTTCGCGCTCTTTCTCTCGTTCGCGCTCTCTCTCGTTCGCGCTCTTCTCTCGTCGCTCTCTTCTCTCTTCGCGCTCTTTCTCTCCGTTCGCCTCTTCTCTCCTCTTCGTCGCTCTCTCTCGTTCGCGTCTCTCTCTCGTTCGCGCTCTCTCTCGTCGCATACTCTCATATGTATAATCGCTCTCTCTCGTTGGCTTCTCTGTTCGCGCTTTTTTCTAATCGCTTCTTCTCTTCTCTCTCTCTCTCTCTCTCTCTCTCTCTCTCTCCTCTCTCTCTCTCTCTCTCTCTCTCTCTCTCTCTCTCTCTCCTCTCTCTCTCTCCTCCAATATCTCCATATGTCATAATTCGATTTTGTTTGGGTTCTCATGTGTTTTTTTATTGCTTTTTTATTCCCCCCCCCTCTTCTTTTCATCTTCTCTCTCTCTCTCTCTCTCTCTCTCTTCCTCTCTCTTCTCTCTCTCTCTCTCATCTCTCTCTCTCTCTCTCTCTCTTTTTGCAGCAATATTAGAAAGATATTAAAGATACAGACCTTACACAAGTTTCTGCCGCCAAGAGTCAGCAATAAAAGATAATTTGTTGTGTTACTACGACTGAAGAAATAACTGTTTAAAGCCCTTGAGGCCCAGAACGTAATTTCCATTGTAATATGACTACCGTTAGACAATTTTTTGTGAATATAAGTAATATTTTATAGATATGACCTGCTTAGTATCCTTATTAACTAACTTATTTGGTATATTTAGTTACTTTTTCATCATTTTATGGCTAACAACACACGATTTTATATAGCAAAGGAAAGATCTGGGCGTGAAGGGGTTAAGCTCGTAATAGTACATCTTGTTTCATGATATCAGCCTCCCTTGTGATAACACTTCACTATAAACATTGTCAATTACCCACAACGAACTAAATCTAATAAAAAATATCTACTGGCATGTAATGAAATATCAATTCTAGCAATACATGTAAGTATATACAGATTATTATGAAATACATGAATAGAAAAATGACCAAATGATAAAATGTAATTAGATTGAATGAATGAATGAATGAATTTATTTATTGTCTATTTATTTATCTATTTATTCTCTTCCTTGCCTCTCTCTCTCCCTTTACCTTCTCTTGCCTCTCTCTCCCTTTACCTTCTCTTGCCTCTCTCTCTCCCTTCACCTTCTCTTGCCTCTCTCTCCTTTACCCTTACTCTTCCTCCTCTCTCCCTTTACCTTCTCTTGCCTCTCTCTCCCTTTACCCTTCTCTTGCCTCTCTCTCTCCTTTACCTTCTCTTCTTCTCTCTCTCTCCCTTTACCTTGCCTCTCTCTCTCCCTTTACCTTCCTTGCCTCTTTTCCCCTTTACCTTCTCTTGCCTCTCCTCTCCCTTTACCTCTCTTGCCTCTCTCTCTCCCTTTACCTTCTCTTGCCTCTCTCTCCCTTTACCTTCTCTTGCCTCTCTCTCTCCCTTTACCTTCTCTTGCCTCTTTCTCTCTCTCTCTCCCTTTACCCTTCCCTCTCTCTCTCCCTTTACCTTCTCTTGCCTCTCTCTCTCCCTTTACCTTCTCTTGCCTCTCTCTCCCTTTACCTTCTCTTGCCTCTCTCTCTCCCTTTACCTTCTCTTGCCTCTCTCTCTCCCTTTACCTTCTCTTGCCTCTCTCTCCCTTTATCCTTCCCTCTATCCATCCTTCCCCTCACATAAGAACATAAGAAAACAAGGAAGCTACAAGAGGCCGTAAGACCTACACGAGGTAGTTCCTGTTACTTAACACTACCTATATCCGCCTTTCATCCCCATCCATGAATTTATCTAGCCTCCCTTTAAAGCTCCCTAATGACTCCGCACTAACCACCTGTCTACTGAGTCCATTCCAATCATTCACCACCCTATTTGTGAACCAGTTTTTCCCTATTTCTTATTTAAATTACGCTTTTCCAGCTTGAATCCGTTACTTCTTGTTCTACCCTGGTTAATAGCCGTAAGAACTTTTCCTACCTCTCCTCTTCCCTCTCTCTCTCCCTTCCTCCTTCCCTCTATCCATCCTTCCCCTCACCTTGTCTTCCCTCTATTTATTCTCTTCCTTCCCTCTTTATCTCCCTTTATCCTTCCCTCTCTCTCTCTATCCATCCTGCCCCTCACCTTGTCTTTGTTGTTGCGCACGTAGTCTAGCAGGCAGCCGAGGGGCATCAGCTGCGTCACCAGCATGATCTGGGTGGTCATACACACGGCCAGCAGCTGCAGCAGGTTAGGGTGGTCCACCGAGGCCATGATGTAAGCCTCCTCCAGGATCTCCTTGTTGACGTTAGTGCCTGTGCCTGCCGGGGAGAAGAAGTGTGTTAGTTTGCGTTGGTAGGAGGGTGTGGGACAGTGGGTGGAGCCTCTTGTAGCTTCCTTATTTTCTTATGTTCTTGTGTAAAATGTCGATTCATCCATAAGAACATAAGAACATAAGAAAATAAGGAAGCTACAAGAGGCCGTGAGACCTACACGAGGTAGTTCCTGTTACTTAACTCTGCCTACATCCACCTCTCTTCCCCATCCATGAATTTATCCACTCCTTTTAAAAACCCCAATAGACTCCGCACTAACTACCTGTCTACTAAGTCCATTCCAATAATTCACCACCCTATTTGTGAACCAGTTTCTCCCTCAAAGAAAGTGTTGTTTATCCAAAGCTATATATAGTACTATAGCTTTTTTTTTCTTTTTTTTATTATAAATTATTATTATTTTTATTTTTTTTATTTATTTATTTACTTATTTATTATTATTATCATTATTATTATTTTATTTTTTTGCCTGTCTGCAAAATTATAAACCAGAAAGTCAATTTATCCAAATCTCACCTTCCCGGAGGACCTTAATGGCCACAGGAATCTTCACGTTCTCCCCTTCAGGAACCCACACACCCTTGTACACCGTCCCAAAGGCGCCGTAGCCGAGGATGCCACCCTTGCGTAGCTCCACTTCCTTGACGATGCGTAGCTTGGCCAGGTTGGGTTTGATGTTGGTGGGCTTGAGGGGCTCGTGGTCGTCGTAAGGCATCATGGTCATGGTCATCTTGAGGGCCGCCGCGTTGGTCTTGTTCCTCTGCCACCACAGGTAACAGAACACCGCCAGGAAGGTGCAGAGCAGGAACACACAGCCCAGTGTTCCCCCGAGGATGGCTGGTACGTTCTCGTCGTCTCTGGGAATGGAGATTAGTGTTGCTATTTAGTATTTCTGTTATGTTTTTATCTCTGCAGAAATCTACCTACATAAAGACCTGCAGGAACACACAGCCTAGCGTGCCCCCGAGGATGGCTGGTACGTTCTCGTCGGCTCTGGGAATGGCGTGTGGTGTCTAGTGTCTCTGTTATTATTATTATTATTCTATACTACATCACAAAGGACTGGCTGAGGGTTAAAAAAAAAAAGTAACAAAAAGTCCGCTTAGTTGGCAGTCCCTATAAAGAAGACAGTCCCTATAAAGAAGACAGTCCCTATAAAGAAGACAGTCTCTATAAAGAAGACAGTCCCTATAAAGAAGACAGTCCCTATAAAGAAGACAGTCCCTATAAAGAAGACAGTCCCTATAAAGAAGACAGTCCCTATAAAGAAGACAGTCCCTATAAAGAAGACAGTCCCTATAAAGAAAACAGTCCCTATAAAGAAGACAGTCCCTATAAAGAAGACAGTCCCTATAAAGAAGACAGTCCCTATAAAGAAGACAGTCCCTATAAACAAGACAGTCCCTATAAAGATGACAGTCCCTATAAAGAAAACAGTCCCTATAAACAAGACAGTCCCTATAAAGAAGACAGTCCCTATAAAGAAAACAGTCCCTATAAACAAGACAGTCCCTATAAAGAAGACAATCCCTATAAAGAAGACAGTCCCTATAAAGAAGAGTCCCTATAAAGAAGACAGTCCCTATAAAGAAGACAGTCCCTATAAAGAAGACAGTCCCTATAAAGAAGACAGTCCCTATAAAGAAGACAGTCCCTATAAAGAAGACAGTCCCTATAAAGAAGACAGTAAGAGAATATAAAAAGGGTTATTAAAAAAATTTATGTTTTGATCTCTGCAGAATCTTTGAATTTGATCTCTGTTATTTATTTATCTTACTATTTTTATCTTATTCTCGTCATCTCTGGGAATGGAGTGTGGTGTTAAGTGTCTCTGTTATCTAATTATCTTACTATTTTTATCTTATTCTCGTCATCTCTGGGAATGGAGTGTGCTGTTTAGTGTGTCTGTTATTTATCCATCTTATTATTTCTATCTTATTCTCGTCGTCTCTGGGAATGGAGTGTACGCTATTTAGTACCTATCTCTGTTATGCTTTGATCTCTGCACAAATCTACCTACAGAAAGACAGACAGGAACTACCACGTGTAGGTCTCACAGCCTCTTGTAGCTTCCTTATGTTCTTATGTTCTTATGAAATGTGTCTCTGGTATTATTTATTTTTTCTAGACATCAAAAAGGACTGGCCAAGGGCATAAAAAAGTAACAAACACCCCACTAGTTGCCAGTCCCTATAAAGAAGACAGTAAGATCATATAAAAACGGGGTGGGCTAATTTAGTTCGGGAGGTGTCTTGTTACTCCTCTCTTGAAAAGGTATGTTTTGGTTTCTGCAGGATTGTGTTAATGACAGTATTCATAATATTCAATATATTCAAGATGGTTAACTGTAAGGATTGTGACAGAAATTCTTAACACATTCTAATAATCAAAGTATTTTTATAGATTTCAAAAGGTCAACAATTATGTCCTTCAATAAGTCTTTCTTCATCAGGCAAAAGATGAGACCAACCTAAGAGTAACACACTAACTACCTCTAAATATACTTATCATCAAGCAATTAAGCATCATTTGCCATAGCCAGTTACTACATCCTCCCGAACTAAATTGGCTCACCATTGGCTTTCTATATTCTCTTACTATCTTCTTTATAGGGACTGGCAACTAAGGAGGCTTTTTTTTCTTTTTCTTTTTTTTTCACCTTGGCCAGTCTTTTGTGATGTAAAAATAAATAAATTAATAAATAAACATCATAGAGAAGTATGGCAGCCAGGCACTCATAAATATCATAGGTGAGAAGTATGGCAGCCAGGCACTCATAAATATCACAGGAGAAGTATGGCAGCCAGGCACTCATAAATATCTTAGGTGAGAAGTATGGCAGCCAGGCACTCATAAATATCACAGGTGAGAAGTATGGCAGCCAGGCACTCATAAATATCACAGGTGAGAAGTATGGCAGCCAGGCACTCATAAATATCATAGGTGAGAAGTATGGCAGCCAGGCACTCATAAATATCACAGGTGAGAAGTATGGCAGCCAGGCACTCATAAATATCATAGGTGAGAAGTATGGCAGCCAGGCACTCATAAATATCACAGGAGAAGTATGGCAGCCAGGCACTCATAAATATCATAGAGGAGAAGTATGGCAGCCAGGCACTCATAAATATCATAGAGGAGAAGTATGGCAGCCAGGCACTCATAAATATCATAGAGGAGAAGTATGGCAGCCAGGCACTCATAAATATCATAGGTGAGAAGTATGGCAGCCAGGCACTCATAAATATCATAGGTGAGAAGTATGGCAGCCAGGCACTCATAAATATCTTAGAGGAGAAGTATGGCAGCCAGGCACTCATAAATATCATAGGTGAGAAGTATGGCAGCCAGGCACTCATAAATATCACAGGTGAGAAGTATGGCAGCCAGGCACTCATAAATATCATAGGTGAGAAGTATGGCAGCCAGGCACTCATAAATATCACAGGTGAGAAGTATGGCAGCCAGGCACTCATAAATATCACAGGTGAGAAGTATGGCAGCCAGGCACTCATAAATATCACAGGTGAGAAGTATGGCAGCCAGGCACTCATAAATATCACAGGTGAGAAGTATGGCAGCCAGGCACTCATAAATATCTTAGAGGAGAAGTATGGCAGCCAGGCACTCATAAATATCATAGGTGAGAAGTATGGCAGGCAGCCACTCATAAACATCATAGGTGAGAAGTATGGCAGCCAGGCACTCATAAATATCACAGGTGAGAAGTATGGCAGCCAGGCACTCATAAATATCACAGGTGAGAAGTATGGCAGCCAGGAACTCATAAATATCACAGGTGAGAAGTATGGCAGCCAGGCACTCATAAATATCACAGGTGAGAAGTATGGCAGCCAGGCACTCATAAATATCACAGGTGAGAAGTATGGCAGCCAGGCACTCATAAATATCACAGGTGAGAAGTATGGCAGCCAGGCACTCATAAATATCACAGGTGAGAAGTATGGTAGCCAGGCACTCATAAATATCTTAGAGGAGAAGTATGGCAGCCAGGCACTCACAGGGAGAGGGGGAAGGGGTCCTTGCCGCAGTAGGGGTCTGAGGCGTCTTCAGGGAATATCTTGTAGGGCAGGTCGGAAGGGCAGGTGGCGGTGCAGTTGAACTTGGTGTTGTTCATGCCGGGTTTTCCCTCCACGTAGATCCGGTAGTTGCGACAAGTCTTGCACTCAGACTCCGAGGGCCCCGAGCACCCGTTGGAACACTCCGAGGAACACTGGCAGAGAGGTGAATGTTTAGTATGAGCAGAATGAGTATGTATGAAGAAGTATGTAGAAGAGTATGTAGAAGTATGATTTAGAATGAGTAGTGAATATTTAGTGAACATCACATCACGCCTTGCATGCCGACAGCCAGCAGCATCCGTGAGAATGTTTTCATGATATTCAAGTTACAGTTAGTTATAAATCATAAATTATCACAAAAAAACAATTATTAGATATTTCAGCTACGGTGATAATGGAGAATGATCCTGCATATATTCGAAGTACCTATCTATGATCTTAATCGTTAAAATGGATTGTTCAGATGTCACAGGGACCTAGAGGAGCTATGGAGAGGAGGCACCCACCTTGAGGCATTCGTGGAGCTTGTTGTCAGCGTAATGGTCTTGTGGGCACTCGTCCTCACAGTGCTCTCCCCGGCGGTACCTGACGCACTCGTGACACACGCTGATGTGGAAGCCGTAGGAGGTGCAGTTCTTGCAGCGAGGGTGGCAGCGGCGGCAGATGGTTTTGCCGGCCAGCATCTTGAGGTCGCCGGTCTCCTGCTGCACCACCCACTCCGAGAAGAAGCCTGTGGGACACGTGGAGTTCTGTGGCAGGCAATACTTCACTTTCAAGTCTTCATCGATCACCGCCATGGCACAAGATTTACAGCCTTGTGGACTAATGGTGTTCTCCGGCCCTCGGCACCCCTTGACACAGTTGTCATGGCACATACGACAAAACCCATTATCATCGTACTTGGTGTCCGGGCACTGGTCGAGGCAGAACGGGCCGTCCTTGACATGCTTACAGCCGTCACAGTGACGTGACTCTGGGCCGCCTTTGCAGGAGGAAGCACACTCCTTGTGACAGAAGCCGCAGGTCTTGGTCTTGGCGCCCATCTGGTAAATCCCTGCGATGTTACAGTTGTTGGTGCAGCGGTGGCCCAGCTTGAAGTTCCTGCAAGAGAGGCACTCGTTGTCGCCGTGGCCCCAGCAGCCCTCGTCACTGCACTCTGAGTGGCACGCCCGACCCTCCGCCACACACTGCTCCCTGTCCGCATTGTTCTCCAGGAGAGTCATTGGGTTCGATTTAGAGTTGTCGTCACTGTCAATGAATTTCGTCCAACTAATTTTGTCCACATAACAGAGGTCTTTGTTTTCGAGGATGTAAACTTTCCCTGAGCGAATCCTCTTGAGGGAGCGCAGGTTGAGGCTCTTGAGCGAGGTCTTGATGATGTACAGCGACGAGAACTCCATCGTCACGCGCCCACCGATGTATTCCAGGTTTCTGAGGAAGTTGAGGTTGGTGAATTCCGGATGGTTGGCCTGGATGTTGATGTAGCCCGTCACCTCCTGCAGGGTGCTGAAGACATCCAGTTTGGACGGGTGCATGCTGGAATAGCGCGCCCCGAAGGTGTTGTTGGGGAAAAAGTCCTGGTAACCCTCAAAGGAGTGATCTAGAATGGTAAGCCAGCCATCGAGAATCGTGCAACCCTTAAACTGATCAATGTTATCTGAGTGAATGACCTCTGGCCCTGGGCACGTCTTAGGGCACGGGCCACTGCAGGGCACACACTCGCCATCCACGGCCTTCTTTCCCTTGGGGCAGGACCTGACACACGCGCCGTTGTCCTTCAGCAGGTGTTCAGGACAGTCCTTGACGCACGTGGCCCCGTAGGCGTACTTGCCTTTAGGGTTTGCCTCCCACGAGTAGGTGATGGGGTTGTAACGCTGCATCAGGGGACACTCCAGCTTGCACTCCCCGCCGTCATAGAAGTTCCTGCAGGCCTGTGGGTGGAGAGGGCGATCAATGGAGCTGCTCGAGAGGAAAAGAAGAAGGGATAGTGGACAGAAGGATAGTGGATAGTGGAGGAGAGGGTGATTAATAGAGCTGTTTGAGGGGAAAAGAAGAAGATATAGTGGACAGGAGGATAGTGGATAGTGGAGGAGAGGGCGATCAACGGAGCTGTTTGAGGGGAAAAGAGGAAGGAATAGTTGATTGTGGGTGGTGAGGGCGGTTAATGGAGCTGCTCGAGAGGAAAAGAAGAAGGAAGAGTGGACAATTTTTTCAAATGGGAGATATAAGTGTAAAGAAAATAAAATGCAAAATGAGTGTATGAAAATGAGTGAATGAGCATAGCAAATGAGTATCCTTCTACTATGACAATTGACTGATATCTAGAAGGGAATGATACAGGATCGAAACATGCCTAGAGGAGGAAGGAAACAACGCTTGATTTTTTAAACAGATGAGTGTATTACCTATCAGAGAGGACTTAGAGGGAAGTAAGACCTGTCATATCAAACCTACTATTTCAAGCATCTAAGTCAAAAAGAAGGACATGAGCCACACAGACAGTACTGACGCCACAACCACTATAGTTTACTCCTGTTTGTATAATTATGTTGTTGTTTTTTTACTGTATTTGTATATGCCTTCCGGTGAAAACAAAATTATTATTATTATTATTATTATTATCATCATTATAACGATTACCAATGAAGAGGAGGCTGTCTGTTCAAAACCTATTGTAGAAATGACACTAATAGGTTCCTTTCCTTCTAGCCTGCTCATACTTTAAAGACGTGTATGTGTGTTCTTACCTAATCAAATGTTCTATAAGATTGAGTTGAGTTCGTTATGTTCTGTTCTTTATTACAATATCATCACATTCGTCTTGAAAACTATCTGAAGTATACTATTGGCACTATTTCTAACTGTGTGTATGTATAATGTGTAATGCACCTTTCCTCACTCGTATCCCTTTAAGGCAACACTCGGCACCTTAAGTCACCTAGATACAAACAGACAGACAGACAAACAGACACATGGAGGTGGGTGGAGTTACTGGAGTAGCTTCCGGCCAGGTAGCGGTGTAGGAAACAGGTGTGTATGGGAGACAGGTGTGAAGAGGCCGACACCCGAGCCCTCACTCCCACACCCAGCCAGTCACACCAGTAGTTCAGCTCCTCAATGGCCCACGCAGATCAGGTTCATTTCATTCACAAATTAAACGTGAGAAATGGAATGGAATCGTGGAAGGAAAGAAGAGTGGTGTAGAGGGGGGGGAGGGGTGTAGAGGGGGGGGGGGTGTAGAGGGGGGAGGGGTGTAGAGGGGAGGGAAGAGGTGGGTAATGGGGAGGAGGGGAGAGAATTTGGGAAGGGGGGGAGGGAAGGAGGGGAGATAATGGGGGGAAGGGGAGGGGGAAGAGGAGGGGAGAGGATGGGGGTAGGGGAGGAGGAAGAGGAGGGGAGAAGATGGGGGGAGAGAAGGTTAAGGGGAGAACAGATCGAACGTTTTCATGTCTCCATTAATTACGTTTCCACGGGATCAAGTTTTACGTTACCGATAGGACCACTGTCCCAAGAACGTTAAACCGTTAGTTAAGAACCCCACTTCGAGCCCCGGTACACCCAAACTACCTTGACCACCACTACATGTATACCCTATGTACTAACTATATGCGCTTTGATACTATGTCCCCTAATGTGCCTATATCATGTATCTTTTGTTTTGCTCTAGTACTTCAGCTAACTCCTTGTCTTGTTGTTGTTGCTTTTTTTGTCTGTATGCCTCCGGGCGATAATCAAATCATTATTATTATATTATTATTATGATTACCAAGAAGAACAGAAGAAAACACAATGTTGCCAACTCACCAGACAGTCCCGTTGTGTAGGCCCCGTGCAGCCTCCCGCGCAGAAGAGATGGCAACAGTCTCTCGGTCCCGTATCATAACACCGACCCTGAGCGCACTGCGGAGGACATGTCAACTTGCTGAATTTCTGGCAGTTGCGCGGCCCCTCCCCCCAACACCCCTTCTGGCAGGAGCTGTGGCACTGGCATTTCCTTTCAGGCTGGGTAAAGTTGTAGCGGTAGGTGTAGGTGGCTTGCGGGTCGGTCATAATCTCCTTCCACTCGATGGTTTTAATGTGGCAGAGGTTGTAGTTGTTGATGACGCCGACGCTGCCGTGTAGGATGTCTGTGGAGGGTTGAATTTAGATTGATATTTATTTAGCCAAACTGTTATACATGTAATAAAATATAATATACATAGGGAAGGGGGAATAGTTTGAGGGAGAGATGGGGGGGGGAGGTTTGTATTGATGATGATGATGATGATGATGGTGGTGATGGTGATATCATCTGCTATCACTACTACAACTATTACTACTATTACTCTACTACTACTACAACCACTACTAAAGCTACTACTACTTCTAATACTACTACAACTACTACGACTACTACTACTACTACCACTACTACAATCAGACAGAAAATGGCCTTCATACACATGTCTCTGCTCTTATGGTGCGTGAAGAGGAGGAAAAAGAAGAGGAAGAGGAGGAGGAGGAGGAGGAGGAGGAGGAGGAGGAGGAGGAGGAGGAGGAGGAGGAGGTGAGAAAATATGAAGACGGAGGAGGAACAATGCTTAGAGAAGATAGGCGTGAGGAAGGGCGTGACAGTGAAAGCTGGGCGGCAGTCACGATTTTTGAGAGGAAGGGAGGAAGGAAGGAAGGAAGGGAAGGGAGGGAAGGTAGGGAGGGAGGGAGGGGGGTAAGGGAGAGGAAGGAAGGAAGGGAGGGAGGGAGGGAGGGAAGGGAGGGAGGGAGGGAGGGAGGGAGGGAGGGAGGGAGGGAGGGAGGGAGAGAGGGAGGGAGGGAGGGAGGGAAGGGTGATGGATGGATAGATTGAGATGGGAGGAAAGGAGAGGAGAGAAGAGGAGAATGATGAGAAAAACAAAGACTACAAATAAATGAATGAAAGAAGAAAGAAATGGATGCGGTGGGGGGGGGCAACGATCCCTCCCACCCCCAACCCACCTTTTTTATATTTCTTTTTATTCAAACAGTTATTAATTGCACATAAATGGATTAAAAGGTGGATAAATTAAGGCAGTAATTGTTCCTTCCTACCCTAACCATCCTCACCTCTCTACTACTACTACTACTACTACTACTACTACTACTACTACTACTACTACTACTACTACTATTTATACTACTACTACAACTACAACACCTACTACTATTACTACTACTACTACTACTACTACTACTACTATTTATACTACTACTACAACTACAACACCTACTACTACTACTACTACAACAACAACATTTACTGCAACAACTACAACTACTATTTTATTTTTTTCACGTTGAAGCCTGTAGCGCCTGTAGGCTATTATGTACTACTACAACTACAACACCTACAGCAACAACAACAACAACTACTACAACAACAACACCTACTACTACTACTACTACTACTACTACTACAACTACTACAGCAAGAACGACAACAACTACTACAACAACAACACCTACTACTACTACTACTACTACTACTACTACTACTACTACAACTACTACAGCAAGAACAACAACAACTACTACAACAACAACACCTACTACTACTACTATTACTACTACTACCCTCACCTCTCAACGCGGGCATCTCCAGCGTGTGCATCTTGGAAAGGGTGACGAGGAGGGCGAAAGACTTATCGTTGACGGATACCTTGAAGAGTGTCCTGCCGCGGATGATCTGAAGGGACGGCAGGATGATGTTCTCGACGTCCACGTGGGAAATGAGTACGTAGCCTGTCACCTGGGGGAATGAAGGGGGGAGTGTTACCTGGGTGATTAAGGGGTGGGGGGGCGTTACCTGAGGGAATGCAGGGGGGAGTGTTACCTGGGGGATTAAGGGGTGGGGGGGCGTTACCTGGAGGAATGCAGGGGGGGAGTGTTACCTGGGGGATTAAGGGGTGGGGGGGCGTGTCACCTGGGGGAATGAAGGGGTGTGTTACCTGGGGGATTAAGGGGTGGGGGGGCGTGTCACCTGGGGGAATGAAGGGGGGGTGTTACCTGGGGGATTAAGGGGTGGGGGGGGCGTTACCTGGAGGAATGCAGGGGGGGAGTGTTACCTGGGGATTAAGGGGTGGGGGGGCGTGTCACCTGGGGGAATGAAGGGGTGTGTTACCTGGGGGATTAAGGGGTGGGGGGGCGTGTCACCTGGGGGAATGAAGGGGGGGTGTTACCTGGGGGATTAAAGGGTGGGGGGGCGTGTCACCTGGGGGAATGAAGGGGGGGTGTTACCTGGGGGATTAAGGGGTGGCGGGACGTGTTATCTGGGGGAATGAAGGGAGGGGGTGTGTTACCTGGGGGATTAAGGGTTGGGGGGCGTGTAATCTGGGGGAATGAAGGGGAGGGGCGTGTTACCTGGTGGGTTGGTGTGTATTTTTGTGATGGGTTATGTGGTGTTTTTACATACACAAATAGGTAAACACACATTGTGAATGTCATTGTGAATTGGCTGAAATAGGGACTTAGATTCATTGTAACTGAACACTGACTCCAAATTCGTGTTCAGCATGCCTGAAAACTGCTAGGAACTACATTTCAAGCAAATCTATTTAAAAAAAATATTGCCAATTTAGCAAGGGGATGAATTGGCTGAAATAGGGACTTCTAATCATTGTAACTGAAAACTGACGCCAGATTCGTATTCAGCATGCCCGAAAACTGCTAGGAACTAAATTTCAAGCAAATCTATTTTTCAAAAAATATTGCAAGTTTTGCAAGGGGTATGCCTTGATTTTTTTTAAATCACGTTTTTTTCAATAACTAAAAAACTATGGCAGATAAGTGCAACGTGTATAGAGAAAGCAATTCCTATCATATTTTTATGTCTTGTAGTAAGTTTTGTCTAATTTGTGTTTTTTAAGGAATATCTGGAAGTATCATGTCACTGTGAATTGGCTGAAATAGGGACTTCTAATCATTGTAACTGAAAACTGACTCCAGATTCGTGTTCAGCATGCCCGAAAAAAAGTAATTGTGTATACTTCCTGTTGTGTTTTGCTGGTGTGTTTGTGTATACTTTGTGATTTTTTTTTTCTCTCTCTGTCTTTCTTTCCTTCTCTGAGCATCAACACACACACACACACACACACAGTCAACCCACCTCACGAATATACTGCAGGAAGGAAAGGTCCAAGTTCTCGTCCTGCAGCCACGTCAGTTCCAGGTTACCGTCCACGTAGGTGCAGTTGATGAAGCGATTCCGAAGGTTGCGGTAATGATGATCTCTATTGGATGGCACTGACATTCGCCCTGTGGTACCGATGCAAACTGTGGAGAGAGAGAGAAGAGATGGAAGTGGATTAGTATATGGCAGAGACTAGAGACTATTATAGAGTACATAATATGGGTACATGGGGAGTGGGAGAAGAGGGGAGAGAGAGAGAGAGAGAGAGAGAGAGAGAGAGAGAGAGAGAGAGAGAGAGAGAGAGAGAGAGAGAGAGAGAGAGAGAGAGAGAGAGAGAGAGAGAGAGAGAGAGAGAGAGAGAGAGAGAGAGAGAGAGAGAGAGAGAGAGAGAGAGAGAGAAAAGAGAGAGAGAGAGAGAGAGAGAGAGAGAAGAGAGAGAGAGAGAGAGAGAGAGAGAGAGAGAGAGAGAGAGAGAGAGAGAGAGAGAGAGAGAGAGAGAGAGAGAGAGAGAGAGAGAGAGAGAGAGAGAGAGAGAGAGAGAGAACAGGATTAGTATATGGTAGAGACTAGAGAGTACAGGAGGATGGGGAGGGGGAGAAGAGGTTAGAGTGCATTGGATAGAAGTGGTTAGAGTGTGAGGACCGGGTGTTGGGAAGGTGTATATAGTAGGTGGTAGAATGGCAAGGTGGGAGGGAGAGTGGTATAGCGAGAGGCACTGCAAGGTGGAGGCTGGTTTGTGGGTGAGGTGAGAGGGAGGCTGGTTTGTGGGTGAGGTGAGAGGGACAGGGTTGTGTTAGAAAGGCACTCTTAGGTGAAAGTAAATGAAGAAGGAGGCTAGATGAAGAGTAGAAGATTAGTGAAAAGAGAAACAGGAAAAGTGAAAAGGTTAGAGAGAATTGGAGTCGTTTAGGCAGAAAGGAAAGAAAGGATGTGAAAAGGAGGAGGATAGGAAAGTGGTAAGGAAGAAAGGAAGAGATGAAGGAAAGGAGGAGGATAGGGAGGATGTAAGGAAGAAAGGAAGCAAAAAGTGAAAGGAGGAGGATAGGAAAAGGAAGGAAAGGAAGATATGAAGGAAAGGAGAAGAGTAGGAAAGTGTTTTGGAAGAAAGGAAGATATGAAGGAAAAGAGAAGGATAGGAAATTGGTAAGGAGGAAACGAAGAAATAAAGGAAAGGAGAAGGGTAGGAAAGTGATAAGGAAGAAAGGAAGATATGAAGGAAAGTAAGAGGATTGGAGAGTTATTAGGAAAATACTAAATAAATAGGTTGTTCTAGCGAGTAAGGACGAGATAGGTAAGGGGAAAGGAGGAGGGATGCTAGGGGACTGGAGGAGGGATGAAAGGGGATAATTATGAAAACATGGTGAGGGAACTGGAGAAAGCATGGAGGGATTAGATGAGGAGGGAAGATGGGGATTAAAGACATAAGAAAAAGAGATGCGGAAAGGAAAACATAAACTTATATACAATGGGAAGGGATAAGAAATGCGAGTAAAAAGGAGTGTGGTATGTCTTTAAGGAGAGTAAGAGGAAAACATATAAATACACAGGGCACATATTCAACATTATAAAGAGGGGGGAGGGGAGAGGGGGTGACCAATGAGGCAAAGCAGAGGACTTGATTGACCTGACCTGACCTGACTTGACCTGACACGTGGAGAGAGGGAAGGCACGAGCATCATGACGAAAGACGGAGGAGAGAAGGAAGAGAGTGGGAGGGAGCGAGGAAGGGAGGGAGGCCAGGTGAGGGCAGAGAGCCACCACCACCACCCGCCCGGCGACTTGTGACTCAACGTGGCTCAGGTGACGACGAGTGGCGGGGTTGGGTTGCGCGTCGCTATCTCCAACCTCCAACCTCCGCCAGGCTCAGCGCGGGGTTTTTATCGCGCCGCCGCCGCCGCCACCACCACCACACCGGGAGGAGGACAGCCGTGCACCGTGGATAAATTAATAAACAGGGACAGAGAAACAGTGATGCGAGCAGGGCCATGGTAATACTGCCGATGACAGTCACGGCGTAATGGTCACGCACACACTCGGCGACCGTCACGCGAGGCAGGTAATGCGTGGCGGTCAAGGCGCCGTCGCGACCCTCGGCCATCAAAAAAGGGCCTCGATACAGTTTCCCCGAGCTGACCAGCTCATTAATCTGACCAAACAGAAAACTGATCTTATCAAGCAGCCTGAAACAGCTGCCAATCACAGGAGGCTCCGATGCCGGGCCGGGGCGGCGGGCCAAGAGTGGGGTAGGGTGGGGCGAGGCTGGTGGATCGGGGCAGGCGGCAGGAGCGTCAGGTTACGCGGCTTCATCCCTACAGGAGGCTGGCGGCTGCCGCGTGGCGCCGCGGTGGTGGCCGCGGTGGTGACCAAGGTAAAAGTTGAGAGGGAATGGAGTGGGGGGAGGGGGGGGGGGCAGGGGAGAGGATGACACATAATATATAAATAACTTCTTGAAAGAAACATGAACACTGGATACACTTGGTGACTCGCCACTATAATACTGAGCCCCCAAAAGGTCTTCAGTAGCACACAGACTCGGGCACACGTACTGACAACACAAGATTGCATGCTGAGGGTGTTCCTTACCTGGCGGTCCCCGCGGCGGCCAAGACTGGACTTGCTCACTACAAAGGAAACACAACAACAGTTGCGATACTTACTCTTGCCCTTGTGGAAGTCTGTGGGCTCGTCGGCCCAGCCCGAGGCGAGGGCGCCCCCGAGCATCAGCAGGAGGCAGGCGGCTTGCATCACGCGCGCCATGCCACCACCACGACGCTTACACACATTCATAGATTCATATAAATATATCGATATATCTTTCTATATAGCTCTATAGACTTTATATATGGCACTATAAGCCTTCTTATGATAAACATCAGAGTTTGTGTTCGCCATGAGGCTATCTCAGGCGGCCGCCCGACGCATCTTGCATCTTGGAGTGTCGGGGGGTCAGGAGGATGGCCTCAGCGGGGCCCGGCAGCGGCGCGGGGCTCATGGTTCCAGGGTGAGCCTCGGAGCCGCCGCGGCCGTGGAGGCGGGCCGGGCTGGCCGCGCACTCATCTCGCCGCGGCGGGATCCATGATGCCACCTGCGGCAGGAACACGCAAGGTTATAATGGGAGGAGCGGCGCCGCGGGCCCTGGGTGTGCCGCCTCACGCAACGCTCACCGCTGCTCCACAACACTCACACCAACACACAGACGCCACAACACAACGACACCTTCACAACACAACACTACACTGCACGCCTCACAGCACAAACACGCACCTGCCAGGACGCTGCCACGACATCAACACCACAGAGACACAACAACAACGTCACCATCACAGACAGACAACAACAATCAACGTTACATACCACCACCACCACCACCACCAGTGACACGAGAAGAAGAAGAAGAAGAAGAAGAAGAAGAAGAAGAAGAAGAAGAAGAAGAAGAAGAAAAAAAAAAAAGCTAAAAAGCATGCAAAAACTGGCCCCCTACAAAGAGGCTCACGCGTGCAGCCCTCCGCCTCCCGACAAGACAAGTCTGTAGCACCTGGAGACACGACCATGTATCACAACCCGCCACGACAACCATCAACCACCCGCCGCACCACCCTCAACCCGCCACCCACCACCCTCCAAACGCCACCCCACTCAACACCCAAGCCTGCTCGATAACTTTCCCATAAACATCAACAAATGAGGATAAACACACGGAGAGAAGACAAGGAGATGGCAAGACGCGATAAACAAGGAAACAATGAACACCTCCTGAAGGGTACACGGATCAAAGGGCAGAAGTAAAGGGCGTTGTGTTGTGTTCCCGTGAGGCGCAAGAGTCTATACGTGTCCCCTGTTACAACCTCCCCCATTCCCCTCCGTCACCGCCTTCTGCAGGGTAAGAAAGCCCCAAGGAATGTGTGAGAGAAACGTGTATTTACAACGCACCTTCCCGCCATTTTGAAGGGAGCTGCGAGGAGGGTGTATGTACCGTGTCTGACGTCAAGAGATACCCAAGGTTAGGATATTGCCCCCCTTCTCCCTTGTACCATCTATCCTAGTCCCCCTCCTTTCTCTCTCTC
>JACEEZ010018349.1:92500-97500 GCA_016584305.1 Chionoecetes opilio
GCACCACAACAACACCTTACACCCCCACCACAACCCTTCCATAGCACCACAACAACACCTTACACCCCCACCACAACCCTTCCATAGCACCACAATCCTCTCCACCACCTCCATCATCATCACCACTGCCATCACGCCACCTAAATTCATCCCTACATTTCACATCAACTATATATTGTCCTCCCACCACCTAGTACTTCACCTATGGTATATATATAAATAACTTCTACCACCATCTTACTGCAAACCCCAACCACTAACACATACCTAATCTCCTCCACTACTACTACAACTACTACTACAACTACTACTACTACTACTACTACTATACTACTACTACTACTACTACTACTACTACTACTACTACTACAATATCATAATTATACTACTACTATAAGACAACTCTCTCTCTCTCTCCTCTCTCTCTCTCTCTCTCTCTCTCTCTCTCTCTCTCTCTCTCTCTCTCTCTCTCTCTCTGTTGTGACCTTCCCCACACCTGTCCGCGACCTCACGAGGACTCAGGTCATCTCTCAGGTCTTACTGCCCCCGGGGAAGATATTAAAGGGGGGGGGCAAAGAAAGGGTCATGGGTGAGAGAGAGAGAGAGAGAGAGAGAGAGAGAGAGAGAGAGAGAGAGAGAGAGAGAGAGAGAGAGAGAGAGAGAGAGAGAGAGAGAGAGAGAGAGAAAGAAGAAAAAAAACATCATTATAAAAAGCCCCATTTACTATTTTTTTTTACGTTACCTATTTCAAATCTCATCTAATTAATTAACTACTAACTAATTAATTACCTGAAATACTAGCTACTAACTAATTAACTACCTGAACACCTGACCCTTCTATCTCCCTCCCTTCCCCCTTCTTACGAACCCAGCCCACCCCCACCCCTCCTATCCCCCTTCCTCACCCCCAACTCCCCCCCTTACGAACCCAGCCTCCCCCCCTTCACCCCCCACCCATCACCAGGATTCATAACTCAAGGGTATTCATGTTCCCTACCTTATCGAAGAATAGGGGGGAGGGGAAGGTGGGGGAAGAAGGGGGGAATGGAGGGGGGCAGGGGGGAGGTGGGGGGTACATGCATAAGGGTTGTGGTGCCTTTGATGTGGCTAGAGAAGGGGTGGAGGGGGAGGGAAGGTAGGGTGAAGGGAGATGGGGAGATGATGAACGACGGAGGAGGAGGAGGAGGAGGAGGAGGAGGAGAGAGAATAAGAAATATTGTATATCTCCCGTGGTTCTCCTTTTACATATCCATCTTCTTTTTTTGTTCTTGGGACAGAGGAGGAGGAGGATTTACATAGGATTACATAGGAGTAACAGACACCAGGAGACCTATTGGTCCATAGCGAGGGTATCTGCTGAACTACATACTACTAACTATCAACTACTTGTAAGAAAACAGTTGGAAAATGATACCATGTCCCTAAAGAGGATAGGAACATGGAAGTTCCATAGTGCAGAATGATAGGATATGAAAAATACTAACTACAACTACCACTACCACTACAACTAATCGATACGGGGGGACTAGATACGAATTCGCAAATATCAATACCCATTTACTTACAGTGTGCGTCAAGTCTGTTTTTGAATGTAGTTATTGTGTTGGCTCCGACAACATTTGCTGGTAACTTGTTCCATCGATCAACGACTCTAACATTGAAATAATTTTTACGGAGATCGGTGATGCAACGTTGACCGTTTAGTTTTAAACCATTATTTCTTGTTGTCACTTGAGTTGAAAGCTCGAATAGGTTCTCTTGATTAATGACATCAAAACCTTTTAGGATCTTAAAGGTTTCTATCAAGTCCCCACGGATTCTACGATCCTTTAAGGAAAACATATTAAGTTTTCCCCAGTCTCTCTTCATAAGATGAATTTCGCCCGAGATGGAATTTGTTTGGTTGCTCTTCTTTGCATTGATTCCAATTTGGCTTGATCTTTTACGAAACAGGGCGACCAGAATTGAACGGCATATTCCAAGTGCGGCCTAACCAAGGAATGTATAATTGTGTCATTACTTTCGGTGTTTTATGTTCAAAGTTACGTTTAAAAAAGCCCAACATCATATTTGCCTTTTTACTGGCAGCTAGGCAATGCGGACTGGTTTTCAGATCATTACTGATGATGACACCTAATCCTTTTCCTGCTGTACTTCAGTTAACGATTTTTTTTGCATTTGATATTTATATTTGAGGTTATCGTTGCCTATATGCATTACTTTACATTTATCGGAATTGAATTTTAATAGCCTTTTATCACTCCAATCTGATAGTTTGTCGAGATCACTTTGTATGAGTTCCCCAGTTTTCTCTAGTATATGCTTTACCGCCTAATGGTGTCATCTGCAAATTTTGAAAATTTAGATACAAGTCCGCAGTCCAGATCGTTGATATATATCAGAAAAAGAGTAGGACCCAAGACCGAGCCCTGAGGCACCCCACTAGTGACATCTAACCAATCAGATGCCTCACCATTTATTATACCCGTTGTTTACGATTTGAAAAACCCCAAACGCCAATCCAGAAACATTAATTGCTCTCCTATGCCATGTGCCCTTACTTGGTCAACAGTCGCTTATGTGGAACTGTATCGAAGGCTTTCTGAGGAGGAGGAGGAGGAGGAGAGGAGGAGGGAGGAGGAGGAGGAGGAGGAGGAGGAGGGGGAGGAGGAGGAGGAGGAGGGAGGAGGAGGGGGAGGGGAGGAGGGGGAAGAGGAAGAGGAGGAGGAGGAGGAGGAGGAGGAGGAGGAGGAAGAGGAAGAGGAAGAGGAGGAGGAGGAGGAGGAGGAGGAGTACTAAAAGAAAAGGAAAAAGAATAGCTAGAGTAATGAAAAATAAGAAACATGCTAATAATAATAATGATAATAATAATAACAACAACAACAACAATAACAAAAACAATAATAATGCCAGAAATAACACCAATAATAATAATAATAATGATTGTGAGGCAAGAATGAGACACACGAAGCAGACAAAGACATAACTTCAATAATAATAATATCAGACGTACTTTACCATTCCTCCATCTCCTCATTTATCCTCCTTTTCTATTATTCTCCTCTTCTATCTTCTTACTTCTTTCTATATCTTCCTTCTTCCACCCTTTTATTTGGTCTCCATTTCCTCCATCATTCCTCCCTATCCACACGACATCTATTATCTCCTTCTATTATTTTCCCTCTTCTCTCTCTTTTCTTTCTCTCTACCTTCCATTCCCCTTCTGATTCTTCCCCTCCTACCCTCCCCTCCCCTAACCCTTCCCCAATCCCCCCCTACAACCCTTCCCCAATCCCCCCCTACAACCCTTCCCCAATCCCCCCCTACAACCCTTCCCCAATCCCCCCCTACAACCCTTCCCCTCCCCACTACTTTACCTCTTGTCTACCTTCCCCAACCCTTTACATTCCTTCCCCTTCTTCCCTTCCCCTTCCCCAATCGGCCCCACCAATCCTCTCCCCCCCCCCTACTTCCAATCGTGGCCAAATGTCAAGGTTAAGGGATTAAATAAAATGGGGAGTAAGGAGGAGGAATAGAAGGAGAGAAGGAGGAGGAAAAAAGGAGGAATAGACAAGAAGGAATAAGGAAGGAGGTAAAAAAGAAATAAGAATAACAATATGATTGGAAGAACGGGAATGAAGGAAGGAGGTGAAGAAATATAAGAAGAATAAAAAAATTATTGCTTGAGGAAAAGGAAGGGGAGGAAGGACGGAAGAAAATTGCAGAAATACCATAATAAGAAGGAAATACATTATATTGGGAAGACGAAGAAGATACAAAAATGAACAAACAAGAGAAGGAAAAGACGAGAGAAATAATAAGTAGAAGAACAACTAATAAGTACGAAGACAATGATATTCACTACAATATTGAAGAAACAATATGAACAAGTAGTAATGGAGAACAGGTAACGAGGAGAGAGGAGAGAGAGAGAAGGGGGAAATGAGGAGGAGAAGAGAGATAAAGAGAGAGAGGAGAGAGGAGAGGGAGAAAAAGGGAAGGAGAAGAATAGGAAGAAGGATTGAGAGGAAGAGGGAGGAAGAGGAGAGAGGGAGAGACCAGAAGAGAGAGAGAGAGGAGAGAGAGAAGGGGGAAGAGGAAAGAGGGCGGGAGAGAAAAATGGAAGGATATTTTAGAGGAGAGAAAGAGACGAGAGGTATGATGTAGGGGTGGAGGTCAAGGGGGGGGGGAGAAGGTGGGGAGGGGGAGGGGGTGAAGTAGTCGGGGGAGGTAAGGGGAAGGGTGGAGGAAGGGAGATGGAGAAGAGAAGGTAGAAATGGAATAGGAAGGGAGACAAGAGTAGAAGAGAGAAGAGAGAGAGAGAGAGAGAGAGAGGAGAGAGAGGGAAAATGGAGGAGAGGAGGAGAGAGAGGGATGAGAGGGTAGAGGTAGGGGGAGAAGGGAGGGAGAGGAGGGGAGAGGGAGGAGGAGGATGGAGAAGGAGAGAGAAAAGAGAGAAGAGGAGGGGGAGGGGAGGAGAGAGAGAGAGAGAGAGAGGAGAGAAAAGGAGAGAGAAAAAAAAAAGGGTGGAGGGACTAAACTGACCTTGGCATAGTAACTGGCGCCTCTCTACCCATACTGAGAATATTACAAATACTTGAAACTTTATTCTACCACCATCACCACTCATCACCTATATCACCACTCACAACCACCACCACCTCTACGGTCTACCACAATCACAACCCCAGTCACCACCGCCACTCACCACTCCCACAATAACCACTTCTTCCAGGCCACCTCACCACCACCTCTATCATCACCACCTCTATAACCTCACTACCACTCATCACATATACCACCATCACCACCACCAATAAGAGTGTTTACCAGAACCTTTATAAATAACCAGAAATTATCAAGATTCATTATTTTCAACCTGACTGGATCTCTATTGCTATCATCACTACTATTACTACTACTACTACTACTACTACTACTACTACTGGTTCCATATTAGATACCTTTGCAATCATTACAACTCTCTCTCTCTCTCTCTC
>JACEEZ010018349.1:112500-122500 GCA_016584305.1 Chionoecetes opilio
CTCTAGGCAAGACCTCAATGCCTCCAGGTTTCTCCTCCTCTTCCTTCACAGTCCCGAGGCGTATGGGTTGGGCATGGAAGGAGAACAAGGAGGTAGTGTATAATATGATAAGGGATGGACGTAGGAGTTTGAGTAGAAGAGCAAATGAACTGGAAGAGACGAGAGAGAGAGAGAGAGAGAGAGAGAGAGAGAGAGAGAGAGAGAGAGAGAGAGAGAGAGAGAGAGAGAGAGAGAGAGAGAGAGAGAGAGAGAGAGAGAGAGAGAGAGAGAGAGAGAGAGAGAGAGAGAGCTATGTATTGAAGGTAAATATTGTAAATGAGGTGTTTTTTTCATAATAGGGATATAAGGAGGTGTTCTTGGTGATGTTGAGAGAGAGAGAGACAGACAGAGAGAGAGAGAGAGAGAGAGAGAGAGAGAGAGAGAGAGAGAGAGAGAGAGAGAGAGAGAGAGAGAGAGGAGATTAATAGTACAGGGAAGATCCATCCATCCATTATTATCCCACCTCCTCCCCGTGTTTCCTACTGCCCACCCATCACTGTCTGCCTCCTCCTCCTCCACATCTGTCTGTCAGTGTTAATAATGAGAGGCTGAACAACCCCATCACTCTCCCATCCCATAAATCCCATCACTTTCTGAACACTGACTGCCCTAACTTATCCTCCTTTTATTAAGCCATATGCGTAATTAGTAACTGTTTAAATAGATAAGAAAAATTTCAATGTCTAATAAAATAAATTGTACAAAAAACGCACTAAAGAAAAGCTTGAAGTCCCTCTCTTCCTCTCTATCCTCCTCCACACCCTTATACCTTCTCCTCCTCTTCTTCTTCCTCTCCTCCACACCTCTTATACCTTATCTTCCTTCTCCTCGTCTTCTTCTTCCTCTCCTCCTCCACACCACTTATAACTTCTCTTCCTCCTCCTCCTCCACTACTTCCTCTCCTCCTCCTCCTCCACTACCTCCTCTTATTCTTCCTCCTCCACGCCCACCGTCATGAGGGCGTCGCACTGCCACACAAAGGGCGCGGGGCTCCTGAAGGGCGCCGCAAACACACAGCCACATAATCCCGTGACGATGGAAAAACTCCGTCCAGATAAGGCCCTAATTTTTGTCAAGTCAGCCAAAGAATGATTTCTCTACCAAGATTTTTCCTTTGATTTATTTATTTAGAGAACTGCAAGTATATTTCTTCTTGTTATTTACGTATTTATTTACAGAACTGCAAGTATATTTTTCTTTTTATTTACGTATTTATTTACAGAGATGCAAGTCTATATATGTTTGGAAGTGATGAAAGTGTAGACATGGAGGCAGTGTGTTGAAGAGGATCTGGCAGCATTGGGCATTGAAGAAGTAGAGAGAACGGATAGAGATAGCTGGAAGCGTATCATCGGCCGTCTAACCTCATACGATAATATGGGAAAACCTGACGTTAAACAGAAAGAAGGAGAAGAAGGAAATGATGGCAGTGTAAATATAGGTATGCCAAGATTATTCTCGTGTTATGTATGTCTTGGCATTTTTGTTGTTGTACTGTACTTGTAATAATACTACGGGATAATCCTCTGACTTGTGTAAGGTAAAGAAAGGGCAGGAAATGGACCCAGGAAGAAAGAAATATGTGACGGTAAAAATTTCCCGAACACGGCAACAGATGTCCGTTGCCTAGTCATTGTGAGATTCTTAAAGGAAAAATAGTATTCATGATAACGATAATGATAATAATGATATTCTTACTACTACTATTATTTATACTTCTACTATAACTACTATACTACTACTACTATTTATACTTCTACTACACTACTACTACTCCTACTACTATTTATACTTCTACTATAACTACTACTATTATTTATACTTCTACTACTACTACTATTATTTATACTTCTACTATAACTACTATTACTCCTACTACTATTTATACTTCTACTACTTCTACTATAACTACTACTATTATGTATACTCCTACTACTACTACTATTATTTATACTTCTACTACTTCTACTATGACTACTATACTACTACTATAACTACTACTGTTTTTACTACTAATAATAATCATTTCAATATGGAGAGAAAAAGAAGGCGAATAAAAATTAAAAACATTGTAAGAGAAAAAGACAAAGATGAACAACAACAACAACAACACTAAACTTTCCAAAACCAGGAAACACTTAGGGAAAACAAAACATGAACATAAACAAAACAAAAAACTTTAATTATAAACTATGAGCCTTGTAACTTCGGTTCATTAGCAGTTTCCTCCCTGACTCTTGGCCTCATTAGGGACGTACGCCCACCCCACTAGAGCCTACCTTTCACCCCCCCCACCACTACAGCCTACCTTTCACCCCCCCTCCACTATACCCCCCATCACTACTGCCTTCTCCTCACCCCCCACTACTACCAGGAGGGGTGGCGGGGGAACGTGTGTAATAACGGAGGGGGGAGATGAGGTGGGGAGTTATGTATGTATGTATGTATGTATGTATTTAAGCAACAGCTGGGAGAGCGGAGTGTAGGGTTAGAGGGATAGAAAAGACAGAATGATTTAGTGAGGGTTTACTGTACTGTAACCCATCCGTATGCTTAATAACTGGGTTTTTTAAGGAGGAATACAAAGGAAGAACAGACAGCATCAGCTCTATTGGGCCAAACGAAACTGCCTGTGTGACTACTTTCTACGTGTTAGAGGTAAAAGATAAAAAAAAAGGAGGAATAAGAGGAGAAAAAAGGTGACGGAAACAGACAATCCAGAAGAACAGAATTGGAAAGAAGAAAGAGGAGGAGGAGGAGGAGGAGGAGGAGGAGGAGGAGTAAGAGACAGAGGAGCCGCAGGAGCAGGAGTAGGGAGCCAGCTGGGTCGTGGAGCCGGGCCATGGACACCCGTTGGCCACCTGTGATGTCCCTTTGCTGCTCCCTATTGCCCAGGTGTTGTGTGCCCAAGACCCAAGACCTGCCCGCCACCACTACCACTCACTACTTCTTCCATCTACACCCCTACTTCTCACCCACCACCACCATCCCTCACCACTTTCCTACTTACATACTTCTCTGTTCTTCTCTCTTCTCTTCTTCCTATTTTCTCTTCTCCACCACCACTCACCATCATCACCACTACTACCATCACTTTTATACCACCCCTCACCATCACCACCACTTTAATTAACCTACACCACCACCATTACCCTTCACCAACACCACCACCCCTCACCACTTCAACCTACACCACCATCATCACCCCTCACCACCATCACTACCACCACTAGATTATACCTCTTCCATCTAGTACACCTCCATACCTCCACCTTCTACCAAAGCAAAAAAATACACAAACAAATGTTTACTAACAGGGAAGACTTATCAAGAAAAAACTACATTTCATTACAACAAAACAAAAACAAAACACACAAGAAAACTCAAACAAAATCAAATTATGACATATAAACATAATGGAGGGAAGAAGGAAGAAGGAAGGAGACGAGGAGGAGGAGGAGGAGGAGGAGGAGAAGAAGGAAGGAGACGAGGAGGAGGAGGAGGAGGAGGAGGAGGAGGAGGAGGAGGAGGAAGATGAGGAAGTGGAGAAAGATATGGTAAGGAGGTCGAGCGTGGCGATAAGGAGGCTAGCGACCACCGTGCCCTTAGCGCCGGACTCACTGATAAGGCAGGGAGCGTCAGGCCTCGTTGTTATCTCTCGCATTACCTGTAGATAAGACAGGTGAGGGCGGACTGCGATAAGAAAGGGCACGTCCGATAACGTGGATCTTGGAGGAGGAGGAGGTGGTGGTGGTGGTGGTGGTGGAGGAGGAGGAGGAGGAGGAGGAGGAGGAGGAGGAGGAGGAGGAAGAGAGAAGATTTGGTCAGGAGGAGGAAAAGGAGGAGGAGGTAGAAAGAGGAGGAAGGAAGGAAGAGAGACGAATTGGTCAGGAAGAAGAATGCAAGAGGGAGGAAGAGAGATGATTTAGCCAGGAGGAGGAGGAGGAAAAGGAGGAAGGAAGAAAGACAGAAGATTTGGTCAGGAAGAAGAATGGAAGAGGAAGGAAGAGAGGTGATTTGGTCAGGAGGAGGAAGAAAAGGAGGAGAAGGAAGAGACGAATTAACCAGGAAGAAGAATAGAAGTAGAAGAAGTTGAATAAATAAACATTAATACACGAGAAGAAAATGACTATCTTAATTCCCCTCTTTGGTGTGTATATATGTATATGATGGTAATGGCTTTGTTATCGCAGTAGCGGGGCATCACAGGGGCACGCGCGAGGCTGCAGGGCATGAAGAATGATAGGTAAATGTTGAGGTGATTAGAGATAAAAAAGTAAATATCGGGGTGATGAAAAAAGAGGAAAGTATTGATAAGCATGTCTCATCAGTATTTTTTTATCCTCTGTCGCGCATGACTCATCACGAGAGAGAGAGAGAGGAGAGAGAGAGAGAGAGAGAGAGAGAGAGAGAGAGAGAGAGAGAGAGGGAGAGAGAGAGAGAGAGAGAGGTAAAAGGTGAAGTTGGAAAGATAATGATGTTTAGTAATTGTGAGAAAAAAACTGATAGAAGAATGAAAGTTGAGGAATAATGAGTAAATGTAAATGAGAGAGTAGAGAGAGAGAGAGAGAGAGAGAGAGAGAGAGAGAGAGAGAGAGAGAGAGAGAGAGAGAGAGAGAGAGAGAGAGAGAGAGAGAGAGAGAGAGAGAGAGAGAGAGAGAGAGAGATTCCTTTAAGATGACGACTATACAAAAAGTCGATTTCGGAATGTGTACTATTATGCCCTCTCTCTCTCCTCTCTCTCTCTCTCTCTCTCTCTGATAACAATATCGAGGAGGGCGACATGTTAGCACTTCAAGCACAAACATCAAACAGCCTATAAGCCTCTTGCCCCCCCCCCCCCCTACGACCCTTAATCTTATACGACCCTGAGACACCCAACAACAACAACAACAACAACAACAATGATAACAACAATAACAAACACGACCCCAAAAGACAATAAAAAGATAGAATGAGATGAATAAATTATATGATAAGTGACGTGAATAGGTGGGAGTATAAAAAAAAACAAAGATCAGTAAGAGTAATACATATATTAATTGAATGTAAACCGAAGAAATAGGGAATGAGGAGGAGGAGGAGGAGGAGGAGGAGGAGGAGAAAAAGAAGAGAAAACCAAAAAGGAACAAGAAGAAAAAAAGGAAGATTAAGAACAATAACAACAACTAAAACAGCAACAGCAAAAATAAGACAACCAATATAACAACAACAACAACAACAACAATAACAATAAAACCAAAAAAAATGAGACACCATACATACATAACAACAACAAAAAAGCATGAGCAAAAAATGAGACACCAATACAAACCACAACAACAACAATTACAATAAAAACAACGAGCAAAAATAAGGACCATACCTAAACAACAATAACACAACAGAAAACAATGAGACAACCAATATGAACAACAACAACAACAACAAACAATAATAAACACAACGAGCACAACAAATAAGAGACAATAACATCACATAAACAACACTATCACACAACAAAACAACAAGGCACACCCAGGGATCTCACGGCTGAAAAACAATCACAAAAATTATCCAAAACACCTAATTATCAAAACAACACAAAATTATCCAAAACACAAAATGATCTAGAACACAAAATGATCCAAAAAACACAAAATTATGAAAAACACAAAATAAAAAAAAAATACGTTTATCCAAAACATAAAATTAATAAAAAAAAAAAAAAATAAAAAAAAACACTTTCAGCAATCTACCTAACACTGACAAAGGTGTTTCCTCAAGGCCACACAGGAGAGCATTGCCAATAAAGCATAGATTCCTGCACCAAACACCTAAGCTAAAGAAGTGCTTGATAATGTGTTTGTCGATTGAACTTTACTCCTTATACGGTTTTAATCAATTCTATATGGGGTGCAGTCAGTTCGTACACAAGTTGTTTCGTACACCAGTAGATTCGTATACCAAATAGTTGTTTCGTAGTCTATATGAAACCCTACGTAGTTGTTGTCAAATCAGTGTACGATGCAACTAACAAAACCTGGGTACGAAACAACTTGTGTACGAAACTCCCTGTAACCTTCTATATTTAATGAGAATGCTAACCTTGTAAAACTGATGGTCTAATACTCTAATAGCATCATTATATACCAAAGAAATATGTGATTCTAAATTATTTCAAGTTATGATTTGAAATGAATTAATTAAGATAAAACATCACATAGTCTCTTTACATAAAATCTACTCAAAATGAAATGAAACGAAATGAAAGAAAACAATAAATTCTATGTCAAAAAAAATATGATTCTATATTATTTTAAGTTATGATTTGATGTTTAACTGATTGAAATAACACAAAACACATTCTCTAAACATAAAAACGACTCTAACTGAACCTAAACGAATTGAAAGAAAAATATATATTGAACACCTATATTTTTTTTCTCAAACTCAAAAGATTTAATGTCGTGAACCTGGACTGATTAGCAACACTGTCTGCAACACAACAACAACAACACAAGCAACACATTACATACAAAAAGCTACTCTAACTGTACCTAAACAAAATAAAAAAAAAAAAATCGATATATTTTTTTTCTCAAACTAAAGAGATTTAATTTCGTGAACCTGAACTACCTAGCAACACTGTCTGCAACACAACAACAACAACACAAGCAGCAACACTTTACCTCCCGCCGTCGTGGCCAGGCAGCAGATAATCCTCACGGGGCAGAAACACAATCACTCGCAACACAAACACACACAAGCAGGAGTGTTACGGGGTTGGGGCAAGGTGGGGCGGGGCGAGAAGCTACCCCTTGCAACACAAACACGACGTCGCAACACCTTAATGGTCGTGGAGTATTTCTTTTCCAGCCGCAATACCCACGCCTCAAGGGCCTCGACGCACGTACACACACGCACACACACACACAGACCGCCCCTTCGCCTTTAGCCAACACCTTAAAAACATTCACTTCACTGGCCACTTAGTAAATAAACAGACAAGGCTCCCACTGTCCCCTTCAGTAACTCCGTCGCTTTATAAAAATTCCTCTCCCAGTAATCTTGCATAAGTCACAGTTTCTTGGGTAGGAGAGGAACGCGCGTATACTCCTCCTCCCACGGCTGCCTCGCCACCTCTGAGCCACTTCTCTCCCTTCCTTCCAGCCAAGACTCTGCTCTTCTTACTCCCAGGCAGCGGATGGCCTCTAGCAAAACCCGCTAAATGTTACGCTCAATGCTCTCGCTCTTCCTCAAGCTTTTGCCTCCCCACGGACATCACAAATACGCTAATACCTAAGTATACACACCCAAGATAATATCAGAGTGTAGTGATGCTGGTGAAAGTGACACAATAAGTGTAAATCCAAAGAAATCTGATGAAAAACTACCCCGTCTTGTGCTGTCATCGCCTGCGGCCAACATAGCGGAGGGGGAAACGGAGGCAAACTAGCTGGTTCATGTCCACTCGGCTAATGGCAGCAGAGGGATGTGGAGTCACTCATTAAAATATCTGAAGGTATGGAACTCAAGCGTGAAAAGGAGGAGGGAGGAGGAGGAGGAGGTGGTCAGAGAGGGAAGCACCAATACTTGACGCTCCTCCTAAGCTAGTAGAGGAGAAGGAGGGAAGACGAAGAGGAGGAGGAGGAGGGAAGAGGAGGAGGAATGACGTCACATACAACCCAGAGGCTTCCACCAAAACAAAACAGCCTGAAGGGAATGGCGAAGAGATGAGCGAAGGGGTGGGCGAAGAGGTGAGCGAAGGGGTTGGCGAAGGGGTGGGCGAAGGGGTGGGCGAAGGGGTGGGCGTAGGGGTGGGCGAAGGGACTGAAGGGAGGTCAGTACAGTATATATACGTTATTATTGCAAGAAAGTGATCGTAGCTGTCTGTCTGTCTGTCTGTCTGTCAGTTTAGCATCTTGGACAGGGACGAAAGGGGGGAGGGAGGGTAGGAAGGGGGAGAAAGGGGGTAGAAGGGGGGATATTAAATGAAGGGGTAGTATTGAAGGGTCTTAAAGGTAGGAGGGGAGGTATTGAAGGTTTAAAAGGAAGGTTATATAGGAAAAAGGGAGATTGGTTTGTGAGTAAGTTGTTATTGTTTAAAGTTACAAGTATATCAGGATTAGTAGTTGTGTAAGAAAGAAAGAAATGTTGTTGTGTTGTTGTTACTTATACACAATTTTCTCTTTCTCTCTCTCTCTCTCTCTCTCTCTCTCTCTCTCTCTCTCTCTCTCTCTCTCTCTCTCTCTCTCTCTCTCTCTCTCTCTCTCTCTCTCTCTCTCTCTCTCATACCCACCATCACACACCAATAAAAGCCTTGTTATCAGCCGTTATCAGATGAAGGAGAGAGGCAGAGAGAGAGAAAGAGAGAGCGAGGGAGAGAGAGATGGGGTAAAGATAACTAAGGGAGAGATGGAGAGATAGAGAGAGAGACTTGGAGACACAACTTCATAATACCCAAATGGAAAACTGTCTCTCTCTTCCCTCCATTCCCTTCTACCTTTACCTACTTTACTTCTACCTTTCTATCTACCTGGCTCTATCTATCTATCTACTGTAATATATCTATTTACTGTATTTATTTTACTGTCTATCTATTTACTGCATCTATTTTACCTTCACCTACTTTATTTCTACCTTTCTATCTACCTGGCTCTATCTATCTATCTACTGTAATCTATCTATTTACTGTATCTATTTTACTATCTATCTATTTACCTGTAGCCTAGATATTAATTTTCCTTCCTTAATCTACCTGGTTCATAGTGTTCGTATCTTTGTTTTTAGTTCTACCTTCCTTTCTTTCTTGGTCAATCGTTTTTATTATCCTTTCTGAAGCTATACCTGGATCATCTTTGTCTTTAGTTTTATCTCTCTGTCTTTCTGTCTCGGTAAATCACTTGCCTCACTCTACAGAAAAGACACACAAAATAAAGCCACATATGCAGGATCCTAAAACCACAAAAAAATAGGTGCTCTTCCCTCTACAGAAAAGACACAAAAAATAAAACCAAATATTCAGTATCTAAAAACACAAAAAATAGGAGCTCTTCCCTCTACAGAAAAGACAAAATCAATAAAACCAAATATTCAGTATCTAAAAACACAAAAAATAGGAGCTCTTCCCTCTACAGAAAAGACACACAAAATAAAGCCACATATGCAGGACCCTAAAAACACACAAAAAAATAGGACCCATTTTCCTTGCTAAAAAAGAACCACCATTAAAACCACACCTTCAGGACAAAAAAACAAAAAAAATAGGAGCTCTTCCCTCAACAAAAAGGACAAAATCGATAAAACCACACATTCAGGAACAAAAAAGACAACTAAAAGGAGCTCTTCCCTCTACAAAAAAACTAAACCAATAAAACTACGAATTCAGAACCTAAAAAACAAAAAAAATATGATCTCTTTCCTCTACAAAAAGATAAAACCAATAAATCCACATATTCAGGACATAAAAAATACCAAAATATAGGAACTCTCCCCTACAGAAAAAACTAAAATAAATAAAACCACACACTCACGCCCTAAAAAAATACGAGCTCTTCCCTCTACAGGAAAAACAAAACCAACAAAACTACACATTTAATACCTAAAAGCATGAAACTTATTGGAGCTCTCCCCCTCCTTCCCCTGTTAAGTTAAGAGTCCTTCCTGCTACTCTTCATCCTTAGAAATCATCCTTCCCCTGTTAAGTTAAGAGTCCTTCCTGCTACTCTTCATCCTTAGAAATCATCCTTCCCCTGTTAAGTTAAGAGTCCTTCCTGCTACTCTTCATCCTTAGAAATCATCCTTCCCCTGTTAAGTTAAGAGTCCTTCCTGCTACTCTTTATCCTTAGAAATCATCCTTCCCCTGTTAAGTTAAGAGTCCTTCCTGCTACTCTTCATCCTTAGAAATCATCCTTCCCCTGTTAAGTTAAGAGTCCTTCCTGCTACTCTTCATCCTTAGAAATCATCCTACACACCTCAC
>JACEEZ010018349.1:125000-130000 GCA_016584305.1 Chionoecetes opilio
ACACACACACACACGCGCCAACTCAAGAGGAAAAAATCAGACTCAATTTCTTTTTCTTTTTTTCTTTTTCTCAGTTTCTTTTTTTTTTCTATTTTTACCTGGAAATGAAAACATGAATTTGACGTCAGGAAAACTCGCTAATTTTTCCTCCAATCAGAACAAGTCAGATAAATGAGCTTAACAAGAAACATTAAATAAACTTTTCCTGGTAACATTGCAAACAAGAGGTGGAGGAAAAATTAGCTATATATTATTTTCCATTTATCGATTTTTTTACTATAAACAATTACTTTTTTGTTTTGTTTACCATATATATACACTATTACTTTTTGTTTTTGTTTACTATATATATACACAATTATTTTTTTGTTTTGTTTATTATATATATACAAATTTTTGTTGTTTTGTTTACTATATATATACAATTACTTTTTTGTTTTGTTTACTAAATATATACAATTATTATTTTTTTTTTTTTTACTATATACAATTTTTTTTTCTATATATATACATCATTACTTCTTTTTTTTTTTCACTCTATACATTTTTTTTTTTTTTTTTTTTTACTCTACAGAAATTACTTTTTTTTGTTTTTTTTACTATATACCATTTTTTTTTTTTTTTATATATTACATCATTAGTTTTTTTTTTTTTTTTGACTATATACATTTTTTTTTTTTTTTTTTTTTTTTTTACTATATATAATTCCTTTTTTTTTTTTTTTTTTTTACTATGGACTATTTTATATTCCTTTCTTTGCTATCCTGCATAAACACACTCACTAACTCTACTCGCTTCAAAAAATACATATAAATATATAAATCAATCAAACAGATCGAATGAAAAACGGTGAATTTTCCTGCTTTCTTTCTTTCTTTCTTTCTTTCTTTTTCTCAAATTCATAAAAAAATTCTATATAATAATCCCGCAGACATATTTTTTGGATTTCATTGTTATTTTTTTTTTTTTTTTTTTTTTTTTACAACATTAAACCTCTTTTTTCACCCCATCCTTTTTCCCGCTCTTTTTCACCCCATCCTTTTTCCCGCTCTTTTCACCCATCCTTTTTCCCGCTCTTTTTCACCCCATCCTTTTTCCCGCTCTTTTTCACCCCATCCTTTTTCCCGCTCTTTTTCACCCCATCTTTTTTCCCTTTCATTCTCCCCTTCTTTTTCACCCATCATTTTTCCCTTTTTTTCACCTCATCCTTTTTTCCTCCTCTTTTTTTCACCCCATCCTTTTTCCCTTCATTTTCACCTCATCCTTTTTTCCCCTCATTTTCACCCCATCATTATTTCCCCCTCTTTTTCACACCATCCATTTCCCCTCTTTTTCACCCATCTTTTCCCTTCATTTTGACCCCATCCTTTTTTTACCCCATCTTTTTCACCCATCTTTTCCCCTCATTTCGACCCCATCCTTGTAGTGTTGTTGGTGTTCTGTTACAACGTCGCCTCGGGATAAACGGTTAACTCGGGTAATTTGTACCGAAATTTTCAAAGAACCGCTGGAGATTTCAACGAGATATATGGTAGTGATCAGAGAGAGAGCGAGAGAGAGAGAGAGAGAGAGAGAGAGAGAGAGAGAGAGAGAGAGAGAGAGAGAGAGAGAGAGAGAGAGAGAGAGAGAGAGAGAGAGAGAGAGAGAGAGAGAGAGAGAGAGAGAGAGAGAGAGAGAGAGAGAGAAGAGAGAGGAGAGAGAGAGAGAGAGAGAGAGAGAGCGAGCGAGCAAGCGAGCGAGAGAGAGTGTGTGTGTGTGTGTGTGTGTGTGTTAGAGAGATTTTCGTAATTTCACAATATAATTTTCTTGTGTTTTGTGTGTGTGTGTGTGTGTGTGTGTGTGTGTGTGTGTTGTGTGTGTGTGTGTGTGTGTGTGTGTGTGTGTGTGTGTGTAGGCAGGTGCGCGCTCTCCTCTTCCAATTATGAATTTATTTGTGTTTATTTACTTTTTCTTCTGAAGGAAATGACTTGAAGAAAATAACCTGTTTTCAGATGGAGGAGGAGGAGGAGGGGAGGAGGAGGAGGAGGAGGAGGAGGAGGAGAGGAGGAGAGGAGGGAGGAGGAGAGGAGGAGGAGGAGGAGGAGGAGGAGGAGGAGGAGGAGGAGAAAGGAGGAGGAGGAGGAGGAGGAGGGGAGGAGGAGGAGGAACGGAAGAAAATAAACGAATGGAAGAAACTGCAGGCAAAAAGGAAGACGAAGAAAAGAAGAAAAATATTATGATGATGAAAAAAATGAAAAAAAGGAGAAAAACAGGGAGGAGAAAAATGATGAAAAAAATGATGAACACGAAAAAGTCAAATTCATTTTTTTTTTTTTTTAATATAAAATTTGATGAAAGAAGAGGAGAAGAAAGAAGCCAGATAGAAGGAATAAACAAGGAAAAGCAGGTGGATGGAGGAGCAGGTGGTAGTGGAGGAGGAGGAGGAGGAGGAGGAGAGGAGGAGGATTAGGGAGGAGAGAGGAGGTGGTAGTGGAGGGAGGAGGAGGAGGAAGAGGGTGGTAAGTTGGAGAGGAGGAGGAGAGGAGGAGGTGGGGGGGAGAGGAGGAGGAGGAGGAGGAGGAGAGGAGGAGGAGAGGAGAGGAGGAGGAGGAAGGAGGAGGAGGAGGAGAGGAGAGAGGTGGATGTAGGAGGGGAGTGGGGGGGTAGTGGAGGGGGAGGGAGGAGGAGGAGGAGGAGGAGGGGGGGGGGGGGGGGGGGAGGGGGGAAGAGGGGGGGGGTGGGGAGGGGGGGGTGGGGGGGGGGGGGAAGGGAGGAGGAGGAGGAGAAGGAGGAGGAGGAGGAGGAGGAAAAGGAGGAGGAGAAGGAGGAGGTGGTAGTGGAGGAGGAGGACAACCCGTGTGAAAATCCTATCAACCTCACTCACTAAGCATTTCCTTGCCTACTGGGGAAGAAAAGAAGGAGGAGAAGGAGGAGAGGAAGAGGAGGAGGAGGAGGAGGAGAGAGGAGGAGGAGAGGAGGAGGGGGAGGAGGAGGAGGAGGAGGGAGGAGGAGGAGGAGGAGGAGGAAGAGGAAGAGGAAGAGGAAGAGGAGGAGGAGGAGGAGGAGCAGGTGGTAGTGGAGGAGGAGGAGGAGGAGGAGGACAACCCGTGTGAAAATCCTATCAACCTCACTCACTAAGCATTTCCTTGCCTACTGGGGAGGAAAAGAAGGAGGAGAAGGAGGAAGAGGAAGAGGAGGAGGAGGAGGAGGAGGAGGAGGAGGAGGAGGAGGAGGAGGAGGAGGAGGAGGAGGAGGAGGAGGAAAAGGAGGAGGAGGAGGAGGAGGAGGAGGAGGAGGAGGAGAGGAGGAGGAGAGGAGGAGGAGGAAGGAGGAGGAGGAGGAGGAGGAGGAGGAGGAGGAGGTGGTCAGGTGGAGAAAGAGGGAATTAAGAGGAAAAAGAGGAGGAGGAGGAGGAGGAGAGGAGGGAGGAGGAGGAGGAGAGGAGGAGGAGGAGGTGGTAAAGACAAGATTGGACTGTTGACATCGTGGGAAGACAACATTGAATAGGAGAGAAAGGGACAAGGAGATACAGACACACACATCCCTTTTTCCTCCCTTTCCTCCTTTTTCTCCTTTTTCCCTCCCTCCCTTCCCTTTTTTTACCCTCATATTCATCTCCACTAATCTCCTTTCCCTTTCGTCCTCCTCTTCCGTGGCCAATTCAGTCTTGTTACAATTTCGTTTTTTTTTCTTCAGGTTTTCATTTCCGTCTTGGGTAAAATGGTAAGTATTTTTTTCCTATTTTTAATCAACTTTTATTTGCTCTATTATTTTTCTTCCTTTTTTTTTTTTTCGTCTCTTAATTTTTAGCTATTTTTCGATTTTGAGACAACTTTTTTTTTTACTTTTCTATTTTGCATTTTTTTTTTTGTTCATCTCAGCTTTTTTTTGGGTTATTTTTATATTTTTAATCAACTTTTTTTTTTTCGTCTACTTTTCTTATTTTCTTTTTTTTCATCTTTTAATTTTTAGTTATTTTTCTATTTTGCAACGACTTTACTTTTTTTTCATGTCTTCTTTTTTTTTTTTTTAATATTTTTCATCAACTATTTTTTCTTCGTCTATTTTTCTTATTTTCTTTTTTTTCATCTCTTAATTTTTAGTTATTTTTCTATTTTGAAACGACTTTACTTTTCTATTTTTCTGATTTTTGTTCATCTTTTTTTATTTTTTTTTGTTATTTTTATATTTCTAATCAACTTTTTTTCCAATTTTTCTATTTTTCATATTTTTCTTTCTTTCATTTCTTAATTTTTAGTTATTTTTCTATTTAAATACTACTTTTTTTTGGTTTTTTATTTTTCTGATTTTTCTCTTATTCATCTCATCTTTTTTCATAGTTATTTTTATATTTTTAATCAACAAATTTTTTTTACGTCTATTTTTCTTATTTTTCCTTTTTTTCATCTCTTAATTTTTAGTTATTTTTCTATTTTGCAACAACTTTACTTTCACTTTTTTTTTTTTATTCATCTCATATTTTTTATTAGTTATTTTTATATTCAAAATCAACTTTTTTTCGACCTTTCTATTTATTTTATTCTCTATTTTTATTCAGTTTAATTCTTTAGTTTTTTCTATCTCCATATTTATTCACCTACATAAATTTTAAACCTTTTATTTTCATTTTCTTTTTTTGGTTTATTCTTGGTAATCATATTTTCATTTCATACATAATTCTAATCTATTTTTTTTCCTCTCTTCCTATATTCCTTTTTTTTTTTCCTTTCTACCATATTTTCCATGTCCTCTGTAAACCTCTCTCTCTCTCTCTCTCTCTCTCTCTCTCTCTCTCTCTCTCTCTCTCTCTCTCTCTCTCTCTCTCTCTCTCTCTCTCTCTCTCTCTCTCTCTCTGCCTTTTCAGTGTAAGGGTGAAGAGGCGACACTCTGATCATCCTAATTCTCTCACGCTTGTTTGCTCTCTCTCTCTCTCTCTCTCTCTCTCTCTCTCCTCTCTCTCTCTCTCTCTCCTCTCTCTCTCTCTCTCTCTCCTCTCTCTCTCTCTCTCTCTCTCTCTCTCT
>JACEEZ010018350.1:0-5000 GCA_016584305.1 Chionoecetes opilio
CACACACACACCACACACACACACCCCACACACCACACACACACACACACACACACACACAACATCCACACACACACACACACACACACACCCATACATACCACACACACACACACACATTACATACCACACACACACACACACACACACACACACCACACACACACACACACACACACACACACACACACACACACACACACCACTATACCACACAGACAAAAAGCAAGAACACAATTTAGCCAGCGAATAAGTTTTTCAGGAGTGATATCGTGGCTGTGGCTGCGAGACACTATACTCTATTTGCTTTTAACGAGGCGAAAACTCCATTCTATCTTAAGGTCTCCTGCCTAAGATTTATGGTCTATGGATTATGGCTATCTTAAGGTCTCATGCTATGTTTACCTGATGATCATTTTTTTTTAATGGTTAACTATGATCAAATACAACTGAAATTTAGAAGAAGCGTAGTATTCCCTTCTCCTGGCATCAAATATCAATCAGTAAGCAGCAAAGGGTCAGGATTTTTCACCCACACAGACGCAAAACAACAACACAATTTAGCGAACCAATAAGTTTTCTGGACAGATTTTGTGGCTGTGGCTGCGAGACACTAGCAGGCATGGGGGGCGTAGTGTGTGTGGGGGTTCCTGTAATGTTTTCTTCTTTCTTTAACCCGTTGAGGCCCAGAACGTAATTTCCATTATGATCTGGGTACCATTAGACGATTTTTAGTGAATATAAGCAATATTTTATAGATATGACCTGTTTAGTATCCTAGTCCACTGGCTGATTTGGTATATTCAGTTAGTTTTAGTCATTTTATAGCTAACAACACGATTTTTTTATAGCAAAGGAAAGATCTGGGCGTGAAGAGGGTTAATCACTGTTAATGGTAAGTTGATATATAGACAAACAAAAAGGTTTGAAGAGGTAAAGGAAGCATACAGACTTAGCTCTTATATCCCATTGCATAGCTCAAAAAATATATACCAGTATTTAAATGTGAAAAAAAGGATATAGGGTTTTTTAAATGTATGTATGATATAATAAAGCATAATGTGATATAGTTACATAGTATTTAGTGCGTATGTGTGTGTGGGGGGGGGGGGTTGTAGCGTGGGGAGGGGAGGGGGCGTAGCGTGCACGAGAAAACAGAAATCTCACAGAGCACCGAAGAGAAGGGAGGAAGGCGCCTGTCCTCACACCACGGCAGCCACACTCCTAGATGGCTTAGGGAGATTGTGGCCTCCTCACACCCTTCACCTCTCCACTCCTCCTCTGGCTCCTCCTCCTCATTCAGTCCTCCTCTCTCTTTCGTCCTCGTCTCCTCTTCCAGCCTCCTCCTCTTCCAGTCCTCCTCCTCCTCTTCCAGTCCTCCTCCTCCTCTTCCAGCCCTCCTCCTCCTCTTCCAGTCCTCCTCCTCTTCCAGTCCTCCTCCTCCTCTTTCAGTCCTCCTCCTCCTCTTCCATCCTCCTCTCCTCCTCCTCCTTTTCCAGTCCTCCTCCTCCTCTCCATCTTCCCTCCTCTTTCAGTCCTCTCCTCCTCTTCCAGTTCTCTTCCTCCTCCTCTCCAGTCTCCTCCACCTCTTCCAGCCCTCCTCCTCCTCTTTCAGTCCTCCTCCTCCTCTTCCAGTTCTCTCCTCCTCCTCTTCCAGTCCTCCTCCACCTCTCTTCCAGTCCTCCTCCTCCTCTTCCAGTCCTCCTCCTCTTCCAGTCCTCCTCCTCCTCTTCCAGTCTTCCTCCTCCTCTTTCAGTCCTCCTCCTCCTCTTCCAGTCCTCCTCCTCTTCCAGTCCTCCTCCACCTCTTCCAGCCCTCCTCTTCCTCCTCCTCCACCTCCACCTCCTCCTCCTCGTCATTTCCCTCCTATTCTTATATCTTGTTTCAAATTTTCTGTTTTTCCTATGCATACTCTCATTCCTTCAATCACGCCCTTCTATTATTCGTCTCGTTTTCTTATTTTCTTGACTTTTTATGACCTATAGACTTGTTCTTTCGTTTTTCGGTTTTTTGTTTTCAATTTTTTTTTATCCTTTTAGTGTTTTTTCGGTTTTGGATTTCTTGTTTTTTGTTTCCTTTTTTAATATTCTTGTTATTTTTTTGCTTTCTGGTTTCTGTTTTCATTTTTTTTACCTTTTCGTGTTTTTTCGGTTTTGGATTTCTCATTTTCTTGTCTTCATTTTCCTTATTCTTGTTATTTTTTTGCTTTCTGGTTTTTGTTTTCATTTTTTTTTACCCTTTTCGTGTTTTTTTCGTCTTGGATTTCTCGTTTTCTTGTTTTCTGTTTTTTCTTTGACTTTGTTTTTCATTTCGTTTTTAATTGTTTTCATTTTTTTACCTTTTCGTGTTTTTTTCTTATTTTCTTACACTTGTTCTTTCACTTTTTTTTCTTTTCTTTTTTCTACCTTTGCGTATTTTTTTTGTCTTGGATTTCTCGTTTTCTTGTATTCTTTTTCTTACACTTGTTCTTCTTTCACTTTTTTGTTCTTTCATTTTTTACTTCTTGTATTTTTTTTGTCTTGGATTTCTCGTTTTCTTGTTTCTTTCCTTTCCTAATTCTTGTTATTTTTTTGCTTTCTGGTTTTTGTTTACATTTTTTTTACCTTTTCGTGTTTTTTGACTTTTGGTTTTGGATTTCCTTGGTCGTGTTTTGTTCCTTGACCTTTGTATTTATTTATCATTCCTGACCTTTTTGTTCTTCTATTGTTTCCTTCTCCTCCTCCTCCTCCCCTTCTTCCTTCTCCTCCTACTCCTCCTCTTCTTCCTTCTCGTCCTACGTCCTCCTCTTCTTCCTTCTCCTCCTACTCCTCCTCTTCTTCCTTCTCCTCCTACGCCTCCTCTTCTTCCTTCTCCTCCTACGCCTCCTCTTCTTCCTTCTCCTCCTACTCCTCCTCTTCTTCCTCCTCTTCCTCCTACTCCTCCTCTTCTTCCTTCTCCTCCTACTCCTCCTCTTCTTCCTCCTCTTCCTCCTCCTCCTCTTTTCTTCTCCGCCTACTCCCCCCTTCTTCCTTCTTTCTCCTACTCCTCCTCTTCTTCCTTCTCCCCTACTCCTCCTCTTCTTCCTTCTCCTCCTACTCCTCCTCTTCTTCCTTCTCCTCCTACTCCTCCTCTTCTTCCTTCTCCTACTCCTCCTCCTCTTCTTTACCTTTCTTCTCCTCCCCTTCCTTCTCTTCTTTCCCTTCCCCCTCTTCTTCCTCCTCCTCTTCCTCCCCCTCTTCTTCCCCCTCCTCTTCCTCCTCCTCCTATATTAATGCTTCTTTGCCTATCTATCCTTTTATCATCATCATATTCATAAAAAATACTCTTTCGAAGCCATCAATTTTCTCTCTCTCTCTTCTCTCTCCTCTCTCTCTCTCTCTCTCTCTCTCTCTCTCTCTCTCTCTCTCTCTCTCTCTTCTCTCTCTCTCTCTCTGCTCCTCTCTCTCTCTTCGTCTCTCTCTCTCTCTCTCTCTCTCTCTCTCTCTACCTCTCTCTCTCCTCTTCTCTCCTCTCTCTCTCTCTCTCCTCTCTCTCTCCTCCTCTCTCTTCTCTCTCTCTCTCCTCTCCTCCTCTCCTCGCTCCTCGCTCGCTCGCTCGCTCGCTCCTCGCTCGCTCCTCGCCGCTCTTCTCTCTCTCCTCTCTCTCTCCTCTCTCTCCTCTCCTCCTCTCTCCTACTCCTCACCCTCTTCCTCTCTCTCTCTCCTCTCTCTCCCTTTCGCTTGCTCGCGTTGGAAAGTTAATTAGAAGACCAATAAAAATACGGGATTCTTTGACGCTTCTTTCCTGATATATTTTGGTCTTTACCCTCTAACCCTCTTTCCCTCCCCTCTTTCCCTCCCCTTCCCCTCCCTTCCCCAACCCCTTCCCTCCCCTTCCCCAACCCTTCCCTTCCTACCCCAACCCCTTCCCCTCCTTCCCCAACCCCTTCCCCTTCCTACCCCAACCCCTTCCCCTCTCCCTTCCCCAACCCCTTCCCCTCCCTACCCCAACCCCTTCCCCCCCCTACCCCAACCCCTTCCCCCTTCCTACCCCAACCCTTCCCTCTCCCTTCCCCAACCCCTTTCCCTTCCTCCCCCAACCCCTTCCCCTCCTACCCCAACCCCTTCCCTCTCCCTTCCCCAACCCCTTCCCCTCTCCTTCCCCAACCCCTTCCCCTTCCTACCCCAACCCCTTCCCCTTCCTACCCCAACCCCTTCCCCTCCCTCCCCACCCCTTCCCCTCTCCTTCCCCAACCCCTTCCCCTTCCTACTCCAACCCCTTCCCCTCCCTTACCCCAACCCCTTCCCTCCCTTCCCCAACCCCTTCCCCTCCCTTCCCCAACCCCTTCCCTCCCTACCCCAACCCCTTCCCCTCCCTTCCCAACCCCTTCCCCTCCCTCCCCAACCCCTTCCCCCTCCCTACCCCAACCCCTTCCCTTCCTACCCCAACCCCTTCCCCCTTCCTACCCCCAACCCCTTCCCCAACCCCTTCCCTCCCTACCCAACCCCTTCCCCCTTCCTAACCCAACCCTTCCCCCTTCCCTTCCCCAACCCCTTCCCCTCCCTCCCCAACCCCTTCCCCCTCCCTACCCCAACCCCTTCCCCTTCCTACCCCACCCCTTCCCTCTCCCTTCCCCAACCCCTTCCCCTCCCTACCCCAACCCCTTCCCCTCCCTACCCCCAACCCCTTCCCCTCTTCCTACCCCAACCCTTCCCCCTCCCTACCACCCAACCCCCTTCCCCAACCCCTTCCCCCTTCCTACCCAACCCCTTCCCCTTCCTACTCCAACCCCTTCCCCTCCCTACCCCAACCCCTTCCCCTCCCTACCCCAACCCTTCCCTCCCTTCCCCAACCCCTTCCCCTCCCTTCCCCAACCCCTTCCCTCCCTACCCAACCCCTTCCCCTCCCTTCCCCAACCCCTTCCCTCTCCCTTCCCCAACCCCTTCCCCTCCCTACCCCCAACCCCTTCCCCCTCCATTCCCCAACCCCTTCCCCTTCCTACCCCAACCCCTTCCCCTCCCTACCCCAACCTCTTCCCCTTC
>JACEEZ010018350.1:10000-40000 GCA_016584305.1 Chionoecetes opilio
GCGTGAGAGAGGGAGAGAGGAGAGAGAGAGAAGAGAAAGAGAAGAGGGAAGTGAGAGGGAGATGTTTGCTATGAGATGAAGGTTTTAGTGGATAAATAGAAATACTTGAGTAATAAAAGGCAAAATAGATACCGAATGCTTTCGTAGTGTGTATTGTTAGGAAGCAAGAAGAAAGCGTCGAGGAGTGAGAAGAAAGAAGAGGAGGAAGCCTGCACGAGACCGAGACCAAACAGTAGGGGAGAGCAAAGGGAGAAACTCTTCAGCATGTTGTGTGACGGTATTGCCAGATCGTCACGCAATACCCGTGCTAGAAGCGTTTAATAGTCTAGACAGCTGAAGAAACGTGAGTAATGATATGACTGATTGCCGTAAATAGAGAAGGAAGAAAGTAAAGGGTTCAATGTCCTTTTCACCTCCCGTTTTTTAATATCCTGAACGTGTCTTCTACTGCGTCTTTTGCTCGCCCTTTTCTCTTTCCAGGCCCTCTTTCGGAAACAAGAACAGTTTCAAATGGAATAATAATTACTGTGAATAAAAGGCAAAATAAACCGTAATAGCTAATCTGTATAGTATATTGTAGAAGCAAAAGGAGCTCAGAGTAAAAAAAAAAAGCCTTGCCAGCGAGCCAAGACCGAGACCAAACTATCATGGCGGAGAGGACAAGGGGGAACTGTCACTGCCATGTTATTTACGGTGGATTGCCGCCTTATCCGTCACGCCACTACCCTCCTAACGCGTGACAAGCATCTAGACACGCTGAAGCAAACGTGAGTCAGTCATTGTACTTTAATGACCGATATTATAGCAGAACATGGATTTTTTAAAATTGTAAAGCTGGGTTTGTTTTCTTTGTGCCATTTCGACCAATACACGATCGGTGGTTTTAAGTATCCTGAACGGGTTCTACTGCAGTTTAATGGGTAATAATGGACGAGAACTTCGCGGTCGTTTTCAGAGACACCGACTAATTTTTCCTGACCTACAATAGGTGCGTTTTCTAATGATAGTGTTATTTTTCGGAAACCCATAAAAAAGATATAATAATTCATCACCGAATTTGATGCATGGTTAAGGTTAAGGTTAGGTTAGGTATGCTTAGGGTTAATATGGAGGAGGGTTTCACGTTCGTTTTCAGAGACACCAACTACTTTTTCTTGGCCAATAGGTGCTTGTTCTAATGTGCTAGTTTTATTTGCGCAAACCAAAAAAAAAAAAAAAAAAAAATTATTTGGTTAAGGTTAGGTTAGTTCTTTAAAACCTGAAGGTAGGTTAGGTACGTTGGTTAGGTTAGGTTAGGTTAGGGAGGTTCATTAAAAAATAAGGTAAAGGGTTTGGTTTCATTTTTTTTATTTTTTTTTTTTTTTGTTTGCGCAAAATAAAACTAGCACCATTAGAACAAGCACCTATTGTAGGCCAAGAAAAAATAGTTGGTGTCTCTGAAAACGACCGTGAAACTCTCGTCCATAATTACCATACTTAGTGGTTAAGGTTAGGTTAGTTTATAAGGTTAGGTTTGGTATGTTCTATTCAATTACTTCCCTGTTATCTGAGACCCTGCCTAATTTCTTCTGGCCAAGTTTTAGTGCTTTTTCTGATGGATCTACAGTGTTTTAGTGGAAACGGCGACCATAAAATTCGGTGATTAATTTTTTTTTTTTTCTTAATAGGGTTTCCGGGAAGTAAAACTATCTCCATTACAAAAAGCATCTATTGTAGGCCAGGAAAAATTAGTCGGTGTCTCTGAAAATGATCGCGAAGTCCTCGTGCATTATAACTGTCTAATGCATTACAAGGCACGTAGTTAGGTAAATATGCAGTTATAACCAATACTCCCTATTGACCAATAGGCTAACATTATTGGGGGGCTGCGCCACCCCAGACCCTCCTCCGCTAGTTCACTAACCTAACATGGGCATTGATTACGTAACCTAACCTCACTGGGGGGGGGGTGTAATTTTCAGATAAACACCAAACTTCCTTTGGTGGACTAAACAATTTTTTTCTGGTGAGTTTTGATGTGTTTGGAATTAATCTGCTAGACTAACCGCTTCTGTCGCAAATAATTTTGTTTTTTGTTTTTTTGTAGTGATTTGGAACAAAAATGACAAAAAAACAAATTGAAACTAACCGAATCTATACCTATTACCTAACCTAACCTTTACCTAACAAAAAGAAGGAAAAAAAGAAGATTTGTGACAGAATCGGTTAGCAGATTAATTCTAAACATCAAAACTCACCAGAAAAAAATAGTTTCGTCCACCAAAGTGAATTCGGTGTTCATCTGGAATACCCTGGTTCGGTTATAATGGACGAGAACTGCGCGGTTGCTACTGCCGTTACCACTTACATTTTCTATATATTTTTTTGTTCAGTGTATTGTGCAGTAGTAATCCACTTCCGCGTTATTTTTAAAACTTACGGATATTCTGAATCAGTCGTCACTCCAGTTTGACACGAAATTCACTTTGGTGGACGAAACCATTTTTTCCGGTGAGTTTTGAATTAGGCCTTCAACTGCTAACCGTTTCTGTCGCAAATCACATATTTTTTTCTTTAAGTTGCATTAGATATAGGTAATAGGTTAGGTTAGGTATAGGCTCGGTTAGGTTAAGGGGAGAGTCCGCCGTGAAAATATGAAGAAAAAATTTGAATATACGAATTTGAGTTATATGGTCTATGGCAACACCCTATCCTTTGGCTTTCGAATGGTGGAATTTTTTTCAGTCAGACATTTTTTTAAAGGCCCATAGCGAGGGCCATTTAAACTTTCAAAACTTGTAAGAAAAAAAAAAAAAATGGATTTTTTTTTGGATAATTTTCCCATATATCAAAACTAAGCCTTAAAAAAAAAAAAACAGCAATCTTCAGGGTGAAGTTTGTTACCCAGGTAACAATTCTGGAACACAATTTTGGATATGAAAAGTGCAACCTGTTCACAAAAATGTTTGTAACAAATGTATACATCCAAAAAGGACTAGAAAAGAGAGAAAAGAGAAGAATTACACCGAAGAAAACAATAAACAAGAAGAGGAAGACAGACAAAGGAATTCCAACCGAAAGCTATGCACCTGGTGAATTTTGCTGGAACCTTGCAACAATGAGGGGCGTGGCGCCCTGACACCCTCGCCTTTGAGCGATTAATTAATACCTTTATAAGGGGGAACAAGGTGCAGATCCTTTAATGCATGCATTGATATGTGATTACTGATCCCATAAAGTTCATATGAAAGTAGCATTGACAGTAAAGTACCTTCACTGGAGCGCAGAAACTTTAGCAAAACTTCAAACGCGTTTTTCTCAAAACTAGTATAAAATGAACATAAAATTCATCTCTGCTTTTATTTTTGGCACAATTTTCACGAAACTTTAGGACACACAAAATCAAATATCGTAGAAAAATCTGTTCTGATTTTGTTTTGTTTTAAAGTCTTAGTTTTGATATATGGGAAAATTATCCTTAAAATTTTCAACTTAAAAAAAAAAAATTAACAATTTTTTAGAAGTAATTCGAAAACAATTTTCAAAATATTCTCAGAACAAATTGTTAGAATAACAATGAATTATCATATGCTCATGTCACAAGGAAATCGGTCAAAAAATGGCTGAGAAGATGCAATTCAAAATTTCATAAAAAACCGACAAAAATAGGTTCTTTAATTTTTTCAAATTTTTCCTTTCATCTGATCAGCTTCAAATGTTCATGTGATAACAAGGGTACTAATATACACAACTGATAAATTATTCATGACCGTAGATGCAATTTAAAATTCACGGCAGACTCTCACCTTGAATTTGTTTTTCAATAATTTTGTCACTAAAAAAAAAAAAAAAAAAAAAAGTGATTTGCAACAGAGCAGAGTATTGTGTAGAGTATTAGGGTGTCCACTCGACTCATTGTTCAACGCAAATACTCAAACCATCTGATATTTTTCCAGATCCTGCAAGACAACCAGGAGAGGCAGACAAGTTCCTTCCCTGCGTCGGCTTGTGGCGCTGGGTGGTTGGGACGGTGGCGCCTCGGAACACATCACGGGTGAGTCTTTTGGTGTATACCCAATGCGGCCGCGGGCCCAATGCGGCCGCCTACGGCAATATAAGTAACTTTTAGGGGGTTATAGTGAGGTTAGGTTAGTAACTTTTAGGGGTTATAGTGAGGTTAGGTTAGTATTTGGGGTATAGTGAATTAGGTTAGTAACTTTAGGGTTATAGTGAGGTTAGGTTAGTAACTTTTAGGGGGTTATAGTGAGGTTAGGTTAGTAACTTTAGGTTAGTGAGGTTAGGTTAGTAACTTATAGTGAGGTTAGGATTAGTAACTTTTAGGGGGTTATAGTGAGGTTAGGTTAGTAATTTTAGGGTTATAGAGAGGTTAGGTTAGTAACTTATGACATATCTTATGTTTAACATATAGTTAGGTAATTAAGGTCAGTAGGTAGGTTAGTAAACTTACTGTGAGTTAGGTAGTAACATTTAGGGGTTTGTGGTTAGGTTAGAACTTTTAGGGTTATACGGGTTAGTTGTAACTTTAGGGGTTATAGGAGGCTTAGGTTTATTTATCTAGGTAATAGAGAGGTTAGGTTAGTAACTTGACATATCTTATGTCCCTAATCCATAGTTATATATGTTAAACCATAACGACATAAACATATACGATAACATAGTTTGGTGCCGCATTGGTCGGCCGCATTGGGTGGAGACCGTCTTTATCTGCTCCAGAAACTTTTTCTACGCCCCCTGTCCATTTCCCTTTCTTCCCCAACAATTACACTCCTTCTCTGATCTAACCACTGCTGAACGTTCCTTCTTTCCTTCCCTTCCAGTTTCACGTCTTTGCTCTATAACCTGACCTTATTGCCTGCATAGGCATGGACCTCTGATCTGCACATTTCCTTTTCAGCATTAATTCATTCATTCATTATATATGGGGACTGGCATTCAGTGTCTTAATTTTTTTTTTACAGTATTTTACTGTCTTCTATATGGGGACTGGCATTAAGCTAGCCTTTTTTGTCATCTTTTTCTTCTTTTCTGCACTAGACCAGTTCCATATATAACAATAGAAGAAAGTGGAAAATCAGGAGTAAATGAATACCGTATAGAGAAATTTATATAAGGTTTAAACTGATTACTGATTTTTTTTTGTGTGTTTGTTGTATGTAGGAACATTTTTGGATGAATATTTAATTTTCTTTTGTATTAGACCGGAAGTTAATGTGTGCAAATACCCTAGTTCCCCGCCTTACCAACTGTACCTTAGTACTATGAATCAGTGCCTAGTTATTAAGAAGAAGTTTGAGGTGCCCACTGTTTACTGAATATCTTTGTACAAAACTTTGCACAGTTATGCTTTCTGTAATAGATTCCTTCCTCCAACAAATCACATCCTGCATCTGATCTAACCATCCTGCTGTAACATTCCGTTCTTTCCCCTTCCCTCACTGTTTCGCTATTTTTCTATAACCCCTCCCCTTTTATGCTTTGCCATAGTGCCATATGACCTCTGATGTCTGGCACATTCACCTTTTTTTTGGCATTAAATCAATCAATCTGTAATATATTATAATATGTATTTATGACAGTCTTGTGTCTTAGCTGGCAACTTTTGAATGCCTGGTAGTGTTGGTTACAAATGGATGACAGGACTATAGACTTTTGAATGCCTGGTAGTGTTGGTTACAAATGGATGACAGGACTATAGACACAAATAGGCTTGTTTTTTTCTTTATTGGGAACACACAGTAAGGAAATAAGTCTCATAAGCCTTGTGTCTTTCAGCGTGTGTCTGCTGTGCCGCTGAGATGCCACATAGCGAGGAGCCAGTCCACCTCACTCCCTGGATGACACAGAAAACCCAAACGAGCCTTCACAACATGACTATTGGCCTCATGAAGAACATAAGAAGAACATAAGAAAATAAGGAAGCTACAAGAGGCCGTGAGACCTACACGAGGTAGTTCCTGTTACTTAACACTACCTACATCCACCTTGCATCCCCATCCATGAATTTATCTAGCCTCTCTTTAAAGCTCTCTAATGACTACGCACTAACTACCTGTCTACTGAGTCCATTCCATCATTTACCACCCTATTTGTGAACCAGTTTTTCCCTATTTCTTTTTTAAATCTACGCTTTTCCAGCTTGAAACCGTTACTTCTTGTTCTACCCTGGTTAATAGCCGTAAAAACTTTTCCTACCTCTCCTTTATTAAATCCCTTTATCCACTTAATCCTAATTTTAGCCTCAAAACCACAGTGATCCACGGCATCTGAGGAAGGCTGTGGCCGAGACCGTGTTTTCCACAGGTTCTATGGAGTGTAGGTTGTTGTTGGTGTGTGAGATTGTTTACTTTGTTTTTGATTTTTTACATTTATGCCTATAGTGCCTGTAGACAGTATGACCTCCAGGGCTCAGATGGTAGTGCCTAGTGGTTCAGTTGAGGGCTGCGATGGTAGGGCCTGGTGGTTCAGTTGAGGGCTGCGATGGTAGGGCCTGGTGGTTCAGTTGAGGGCTGCGATGGTAGGGCCTGGTGGTTCAGTTGAGGGCTGCGATGGTAGGGCCTGGTGGTTCAGTTGAGGGCTGCGATGGTAGGGCTGGTGGTTCAGTTGAGGGCTGCATGGTAGGGCCTGGGGTTCAGTTGAGGGCTGCGATGGTAGGGCCTGGTGGTTCAGTTGAGGGCTGCGATGGTAGGCCTGGGGTTCAGTTGAGGGCTGCGATGGTTGGGCCTGGTGGTTCAGTTGAGGGCTGCGATGGTAGGGCCTGGTGGTTCAGTTGAGGGCTGCGATGGTTGGCCCTGGAGGTTCAGTTGAGGGCTGCGATGGTTGGCCGTGGAGGTTCAGTTGAGGGCTGCGATGGTTGGCCGTGGAGGTTCACTTGAGGGCTGCGATGGTTGGCCGTGGAGGTTCAATTGAGGGCTGCGATGGTTGGCCGTGGAGGTTCAGTTGAGGGCTGCGATGGTAGGCCCTGGAGGTTCACTTGAGGGCTGCGATGGTAGGCCCTCGCCCGTGGTGGTGCAGGCAGGATTTTTATAGTAACGCCTGTGATAAGAGGCTCATGCCGGCCCCCTGTGATGACTGTCGTCACGGGGAAGGGAGGACTCAGAAGGGTGGGTGTCTGGGGGCCGTGCAAGCCGCTGAGTGTTGTCCTTGAGTGAGTGGATGGAGTGGTGGGTGATCTGGGTGTGACTGCTTCTAGAGGCTGGTGTGGGGAGGACAAGGTGGGAGTGATAGAATTTGTGTGATAAAATGGGCTGGCTGTTCCTAAGTATTATTATTATTATTATTATTATTATTATTCATTATTATTATTATTATTATTATTATTTTTTTTTTTTTTTTTTTTTTTTTTTTAGAGAGAGAGAGAGAGAAGTTTTTTTTATATGTTTTTATAGGTGTGTGAGGGTTGTAAGATCGGTAAGATAGCTTGTTGCCTGCAGCCAGCCTGGTGTAGATACAATAGAATAGAAGATCAATGCAATACCATTTACTGAAAACTGTACTATTAGCAGAGAGTGAAAAATAATATCAGAAGTAGTAAGTTTATTCAACAAATTTGTATGAAGAGAAACTTGATGAAATTTAAAGTGGGCAAAAGTAAAGTAATGAGTTTGCAGAACAGTATAGAATGAGAGTTGAGAGCCAGAAGGAATGTTACCCCCTTCACGCCCAGATCTTTCCTCTGCTCCTTAAAATCATCTGTTAGCCATGAAATTACGAAAAGTAACTTAATATATCCAAATTCGCTAGTGGACAAGGATACTAAACAGGTCATATCTATAAAATATTGCTTCTATTCATTAAAATTGTCTAATGGTACCCAAATTACAATGGAGATTACGTTCTGGGTCTCAAGGGGTTAAGTATCTTGTGTGTCTTGTGCTCTATGGGAGCACGGAAGGGGAGATTAGAGAGAGCCGTACAAGGAAGGGGAGATTAGAGAGAGCCGTACAAGGAAGGGGAGATTAGAGAGAGCCGTACAAGGAAGGGGAGATTAGAGAGAGCCGTACAAGGAAGGGGAGATTAGAGACAGCCGTACAAGGAAGGGGAGATTAGAGAGAGCCGTACAAGGAAGGGGAGATTAGAGAGAGCCGTACAAGGAAGGGGAGATTAGAGAGAGCCGTACAAGGAAGGGGAGATTAAAGAGAGCCGTAAAAGGAAGGGAGATTAGAGAGAGCCGTACAAGGAGGGGAGATTAGAGAGAGCATACAAGGAAGGGAGATTAGAGAGACCCTACAAGGAAGGGATTAGAGAGAGCCGTACAAGGAAGGGGAGATTATAGAGAAGCTACAGGAAGGAGAGATAGAGAGAGCCGTACAAAGGAAGGGGAGATTAGAAGAGAGGCCGATACAAGGAAGGGGAGATTAGAGAGAGCCGTACAAGGAAGGGGAGATTAGAGAGAGCCGTACGAAAAGGAGAAGGGGAGATTAGAGAGAGCCGTCAAGGCAAGAGGGAGATAGAGAGAGCCTAACAAGGAAGGGGATTATAGAGAGAGGCGATTCAAGGAAGGGGGAGATTAGAGAGCCTACAAGGAAGGGGAGATATAGAGAGGCCGTACAAGGAAGGGGAGATTAGAGAGAGCCGTACAAGGAAGGGGAGATTAGAGAGAGCCGTACAAGGAAGGGGAGATTAGAGAGAGCCGTACAAGGAAGGGAGAATTAGAGAGAGCCGTACAAGGAAGGGGAGATTAGAGAGAAGGCGATACAAGGAAGGGGGAGATTAGAGAGAGCCGTACAAGGAAGGGGAGATTAGAGAGAGCCTACAAGGAAGGGGAGATTAGGAGAGAGCGTACAAGGAAGGAGGAGATTAGAGAGAGCCTACAAGGAAGGGGAGATTAGAGAGAGCCGTACAAGGAAGGGGAGATTAAGAGAGCCTACAAGGAAGGGGAGATTAGAGAGAGCCGTACAAGGAAGGGGGAGATTAGAGGAGAGCCATACAAGGAAGGGAGATTAAAGAGAGAGCCGTACAAGGAAGGGAGGAGATTAGAGAGAGCCGTACAAGGAAGGGGAGATTAGAGAGAGCCGTACAAGGAAGGGGGGATTAGAGAGAGCCGTACAAGGAAGGGGAGATTAGAGAGAGCCGTACAAGGAGGGGAAGATTAGAGAGAGAGCCGTACAAGGAAGGGGAGATTAGAGAGAGCCGTACAAGGAAGGGGAGATTAGAGAGAGCCTACAAGGAAGGGGAGATTAGAGAGAGCCGTACAAGGAAGGGGAGATTAGAGAGAGCCATACAAGGAAGGGGAGATTAGAGAGAGCCGTACAGGAAGGGAGATTAGAGAGAGCCAACAGGAAGGAGATTAGAGAGAGCCGTACAAGGAAGGGGAGATTAGAGAGAGCCGTACAAGGAAGGGGAGATTAGAGAGAGCCAGTACAAGGAAGGGGAGATTAGAGAGGCCGTACAAGGAAAGGGGAGATTAGAGAGAGCCGTACAAGGAAGGGGAGATTAGAGAGAGCCTACAAGGAAGGGGAGATTAGAGAGAGCCGTACAAGGAAGGGGAGATTAGAGAGAGCCATACAAGGAAGGGGAGATTAGAGAGAGCCGTACAGGAAGGGGAGATTAGAGAGCCATACAAGGAAGGGGAGATTAGAGAGAGCCGTACAAGGAAGGGAGATTAGAGAGAGCCATACAAGGAAGGGAGATTAGAGAGAGCCGTACAAGGAAGGGGAGATTAGAGAGAGCCGTACAAGGAGGGGAGATTAGAGAGAGCCGTACAAGGAAGGGGAGATTAGAGAGAGCCGTACAAGGAAGGGGAGATTAGAGAGAGCCATACAAGGAAGGGAGATTAGAGAGAGCCGTACAAGGAAGGGGAGATTAGAGAGAGCCGTACAAGGAAGGGAGATTAGAGAGAGCCGTACAAGGAAGGGGAGATTAGAGAGAGCCATACAAGGAAGGGGAGATTAGAGAGAGCAGTACAAGGAAGGGGAGATTAGAGAGAGCCGTACAAGGAAGGGAGATTAGAGAGAGCCGTACAAGGAAGGGGAGATTAGAGAGAGCCGTACAAGGAAGGGGAGATTAGAGAGAGCCGTACAAGGAAGGGGAGATTAGAGAGAGCCGTACAAGGAAGGGGAGATTAGAGAGAGCCGTACAAGGAAGGGGAGATTAGAGAGAGCCATACAAGGAAGGGGAGATTAGAGAGAGCAGTACAAGGAAGGGGAGATTAGAGAGAGCCGTACAAGGAAGGGGAGATTAGAGAGAGCCGTACAAGGAAGGGGAGATTAGAGAGAGCCGTACAAGGAAGGGGAGATTAGAGAGAGCCGTACAAGGAAGGGGAGATTAGAGAGCCATACAAGGAAGGGGAGATTAGAGAGAGCCGTACAAGGAAGGGGAGATTAGAGAGAGCCGTACAAGGAAGGGGAGGTTAGAGAGAGCCGTACAAGGAAGGGGAGATTAGAGAGAGCCGTACAAGGAAGGGGAGGTTAGAGAGAGCCGTACAAGGAAGGGGAGATTAGAGAGAGCCGTACAAGGAAGGGGAGATTAGAGAGAGCCGTACAAGGAAGGGGAGATTAGAGAGCCGTACAAGGAAGGGGAGATTAGAGAGCCATACAAGGAAGGGGAATAGAGAGAGCCGTACAAGGAAGGGGAGATTAGAGAGAGCCGTACAAGGAAGGGGAGATTAGAGAGAGCCGTACAAGGAAGGGGAGATTAGAGAGAGCCGTACAAGGAAGGGGAGATTAGAGAGAGCCATACAAGGAAGGACAATAGTATGATCTTTGGGTTGCATGATACGAGAAAGAATAGTGAGTAGGGAAGTAAAGAAGATACTCAGGGATAGTGTAATAGCTCTGACTTAAAGGACTGAAAGGGATTTAATAAGGAGAGGTAGGAAAAGTTCTTACGGCTATTATCCCCTTCACGCCCAGATCTTTCCTTTGCTATATAAAATTGTCTGTTCTTAGCCATAAAATTAAGAAAAGTAACTGAATATACCCAATTAGTTAGTGGACAAGGATACTAAACAGGTCATATCTATAAAATATTGCTTATATTCACTAGAAATCGTCGAATGGTAGCCATATTACAATGGAAATTACGTTCTGGGTCTCAAGGGGTTAACCAGGGTAGAACAATAAGTAACGGATTCAAGCTGGAAAAGCGTAGATTTAAAAAAGAAATAGGGAAAAACTGGTTCACAAATAGGGTGGTAAATGATTGGAATGGACTCAGTAGACAGGTAGTTAGTGCGGAGTCATTAGAGAGCTTTAAAGGGAGGCTAGATAAATTCATGGATGGGGATGAAAGGTGGATGTAGGTAGTGTTAAGTAACAGGAACTATCACGTGTAGATCTCACGGCCTCTTGTAGCTTCTTTATTTTCTTATGTTCTTCTTATGTTCTTTTGTTCTTATGACAGTGACATGCAAGTGAGACCTGGATGTGAAGTAAATACCAGAGGTCAGATTCAAGCAGTAAAAAATAAGTGATCAGAGAGGTGCGAACAGAATGGCTGATGATAGTAAAGGGAATGTGTGTGTGTGTGTGGAAGGTTTGGTATGACTATATGTAGTCAATTTTTTTTATTATGGTCAAAATACAGTAAGGAAGCCACGCCCCCTGCCTCCCCTTCTATTCTACGTGGCAGCTGATTGGTGCATTCCTCGTATCATCACTACCAATCACAATATCTTCACTACTTAACAGCGGCGTGACCACTGGACAGAGCAATCTTCACTACAGAGGGATTTTTTATTTTGTCACCCTCTGTAGTGAAGATTGACCTGTTCAGTGGTCACGCGCTGTTAAGTAGTGAAGATATTGTGATGGGTAGTGATGATGCGAGGAATGCACCAATCAGCTGCCCCGTAGAATAGAAGGGCAGGCAGGGGGCGTGGCTTCCTTACTGCATTTTGACCATAATAAAAAAAATAGACACTAGTAAGGGAGGGAGTGAGCTGTGCAGGAGTGGAGAAAACTGGAAATGGTGAAACGCAACACACTTCTTTCCCCTTCCCTCACCGTTTCGCTATTTTTCTATAACCCCTCCCCTTTTTATGCTGTGCCATATCACCTCTGATGTCTGGCACATTCACCTTTTTTGGCATTAAATCAATCAATCACTGCGAAGATTTGGGGACCTGGAGAGGATGGATGACAGTGAGATGATGAGCAGGGTGAAAAGATTAGAATAGACGCATGAAGTGCGAGAGGATGAGTCCCTGTTAACCCCTTCACGCCCAGATCTTTCCTTTGCTATAAAAAAGTGTCTGTTTTCGAGCCATAAAATTATAAAAAGTAACTAAATAAACCAAATTACTTAGTGGACAAGGATACTTAACAGGTCATATCTATAAAATAATGGTTATATTCATCAATTAAAATCGTCTAATGGTAGTCAAATAACAGTGGAAATTACGTTCTGGGCCTCAAGGGGTTAAATGGGAAGATGGGGTGTTGGAGTGAGTGAGCGAGAGAGAGGGGATGTAAGAGTGAGAGAGAGAGAGGATGTAAGAGTGAGAGAGAGAGAGGATGTAAGAGTGAGAGAGAGAGAGAGGGGATGTAAGAGAGAGAGAGAGAGAGGAGGTGTAAGAGTGAGAGGACGGGAAGATGTAAGAATGAGGTGCAAATGGAGACTACTGCCGTGGCCGCCTCCTAGAGGGAGTACCAAGGAACAGGCGGCAGTGTAGACTAGAGTAGCTGAAGCCTGTGATGTAGGAGTAACACTTACCCGTCACCTCATCAAGGCTTTCTTTTGCAAGTCATTCCCAATTTATAATCTTCCCCAACCATTACATATCCTTCATTTGATTTAACAATCCATCCCCTTCCCTCACCGTTTCTCTCTCTCTTAACTCCTCCCTTTTTTAATGTTTTGCCATAGTGCCATATGACCTCTGATGTCTGGCACATTTCCCCTTTTTTGACATTACAATGAATTCATCGTAAGTCTTTGGAGGTGGGAGGGATGCAACAGTAAAGTGCTGACTTCATCGTGATATCTATGACTAAAATTTTATTGTCCTCTGCAGATGTCTGTGAAAACTGCAGGGAGTGTTTCCCTGCCCATTGATGTTGATGATGTTTTCAATACATTAGTTTCTGCGGACACCATGGCTGCCGCCTTGAATGTGTGTGGCGAGAACGTTTGGCGAGTTAAATTTTTGTGCTTTGTCGGAAATATTTGTCTTTAAGATGGTCAGCAGCTCTTGTTTTACGGAGATATACTAAGAATGTTCATATTGCATGTCATTGATAACTGTATAGAACTGTTTGCTTCTTTTCTTACACAAATGAAATGTAGATAGAATTAATTAGCAATTAATGGATAGACTCTGACAACACAATTCGTGAATAATGAAGAGCAAAAATCATTAATGAAAGCAAACTAACTTAAAAGTTTTATGTAGGTTAAACTAGAATTTAGTTATTTTGAATATTAAATACTTGATTGATCATTCTTTGTCTTGCAGTGGCATGGCAGGACAGCATGCGAGGGAAGGGTCGGAGAAGAACGAGTGTGTTGGAGGATGCAAGGACGGGAAGAAATGGAGACACGTGCATCATAACCTTCCCCTTTGGAACAGGCGTCAGATTGTTGCCATCATAATGTAATCCTACTGACACCCAGAGGTGAGCAACTATTCTTGTACTCACCGTGACCTGAATCCAGCAGACTGTGTGAGGCAAGTGCTGACAGGATGTCACAATTGTATGAAAAAGTTTATGGAGTTTTACAGAATGTTTTGTTAAACTTTTTCATACAATTGTGACATTCTGTCAGTGCTTGGCTCAGGTCATGGTGAATAGTTGCTCACGTCTGGGTGTAAGAAGGATTATATTATGATAGCAAAAGCCATCCAAAGGGGACGGTTATGACGGAGGAGTGTCCTGCCCTTGTATGCTGTAACTCTATAGTCTAACAAGTTCAAGTGCAAAAGCCACGGTTATGACCTGCCCTTGTATGCTTTAACTCCAGAGTCATAGTCCAAGTTTAACTTGGCCAAAGTTTTCAGGTAAAGAAAAATTGGTGTCAAGAATATTAAATCTTTTATTAGATATAACAATAATAATGCCATTTTATATGTTAATACAATTTGAACATCAAATTTAAATGCATGCAATTTAAGCAAAAAAAAAAATAAAACCAATAAATATTCAATGTGGAGAGTCTCTCGAACTCTCGAATCTTCATTTGCTCATCAACCAGCAAAAACGGCCGGTGCATGGCGGAAGGTTGGTAGGCGGCCCCTCCACGCCAGGGAGTGCCGTGACATGATGCAGAGAGGGATGGCTGCTGCTGCTGGGTCCGGTGCCCTCCTCAGGTGTCGTCGCCTCCGCCGACCACCACTGGACTGGTCTGCTCACCTGAAATATGAATAATTTTTTAGTATGTTTATTTGCTTTGCCTAAACACATGCTCTATAAAGTGTGTTAGCTAAAGGAAGTAAGTTGTACGGAGCATGCCTGGCAAGGAGAAGGAAAAAGGCTTCAAATTGGGAGTGTTGATCAATAATATCTAAGAGAATGATAATTGAAAATGTTGATTAAACAAAAGATGTTAAGTATGTTGCGTTTATGTATTTAGAGACGGCATATGAAGTGGTAAAGTAGAGAGCTGCCTGTACAGGTGTAGAAGTTAAAGCAGCTTTGAGATTAATGCTTTAAGATAGCTGGTGTGCTGCAGGCAGGGATGTGTAATGTCACAAAGGTTAATCAACATAGACCAAACGTTAGTCTAGAATTACCGTCAACAACACAATAGTCGCTACTACACCAATGTCACCAGGCGACATAGTATATGGCGCCAGGCCATAATTACAAATTTTAGCATCACTACAGACTTGTATGTGCCACTTTAGACAGGTACATAATATATTAACTAGCCTCTTTAGTGTCACATACAAGTCTAGTGATGCTAAAATTTGTAATATGTATGGCGCCTGGCGAAATTAGTGCAGTGGCGACTATAGTGCTGTTGACGGTAATGATAGGCAAAATTGGAAGCTAAAGTTTGGATGACGGTAAGACTGGTGGAGTTAAAAAGGGAACATTATTTTTAGAAGTGTTAGAAGAATAACAGTTTTCAGGAACGTCATCCCATTGTATAACTAAGGAATACTACTTGGGTTGATCGACTGTACAGACAGATGGAAACTAAAGAATATTTTTGTGCAGGGAAAGCTATCAAGCAGATGAGTCAAGACAACAGGGTAATTGAATCCCTCTCTTATCTCTAATGTAATCCTTCAAGCGCAGGAATTTTTTAGGGGAAACAAAATAAATTTAATTATTATCTTATTGAAATGTATTGATCAGTAACCCCAGTCAGCTTTGATCTCACCAGCAACTCAGTGGAAGCATCATAGACTATTTGACTTCTGATGGAGACAACATGGATGAGACAAGTGTGTAGAAGAATTGATGGTTAGTCAAGTGAGGGCAGATGAAAGATGTGTATTGAAATAATGGTGGAACTGGAATGGTAGGTCAAAAGGTGGTGTTTATTTGAAGTGTTGAAATAATGGTGGAACTAGAATGGTAGGTCAAAAGGTGGTGTTTATTTGAAGTGTTGAAATAATGGTGGAACTAGAATGGTAGGTCAAAAGGTGGTGTTTATTTGAAGTGTTGAAATAATGGAACTAGAATGGTAGGTCAAAAGGTGGTGTTTATTTGAAGTGTTGAAATAATGGTGGAACTAGAATGGTAGGTCAAAAGGTGGTGTTTATTTGAAGTGTTGAAATAATGGTGGAACTAGAATGGTAGGTCAAGGTGGTGTTTATTTGAAGTGTTTTGAAATAATGGTGGAACTGTAATGGTAGGTCAAAAGGTGGTGTTTATTTGAAGTGTATTGAAATAATGGTGGAACTAGAATGGTAGGTCAAAAGGTGGTGTTTATTTGAAGTGAAAAAGTGTTCTGAGTGGGCTTGGTATAAAGAAGCAGGTAAGTATATGAAGAGAATACAAATGATAAGAATGGTAACTTTTGGTAAGGAGAACAAAAAGCTGGATGTATGTGCTGAAGACAGGTTAGAAAAGAAAAAAAACGAAAATGGAACACTGAATGAGATGACTTGTGAAAGATGTGAATGGGAGAATCCTCAAAGCCAAAAAATAAATAAATGAAAGTAAAAACCTCCAATACATAGACGATGAAAAAAAACCCAATACATAGACGATGAAAAAAACCCCAATACATAGACGATGAACTATCTTGAGAAATAGCTTAACCCTTTAAGTAATATAATCCACAATCAACGTACTGTATTTTTTCTGGCACTTTTCCCCCTTTTTTGGCATTAAATCAATCTGGCACATTCACCTTTTTTGGCATTAAATCAATCAATCTGGCACATTCACCTTTTTTGGCATTAAATCAATCAATCTGGCACATTCACCCGTTTTGGCATTAAATCAATCAATCTGGCACATTTCCCTTTTTTGGCATTAAATCAATCAATCTGGCACATTCACCTTTTCTGGCATTAAATTAATCAATCTGGCACATTCACCTTTTCTGGCATTAAATCAATCTGGCACATTCACCTTTTTTGGCATTAAATCAATCTGGCACATTCACCTTTTTTGGCATTAAATCAATCTGGCACATTCACCTTTTCTGGCATTAAATCAATCTGGCACATTCACCTTTTTTGGTATTAAATCAATCTGGCACATTCACCTTTTTGGCATTAAATCAATCAATCTGGCACATTTCCTTTTTTGGCATTAAATCAATCAATCTGGCACATTTCCCTTTTTTGGCATTAAATCAATCTGGCACATTCACCTTTTTTGGCATTAAATCAATCAATCTGGCACATTCACCTTTTTTGGCATTAAATCAATCTGGCACATTCACCTTTTCTGGCATTAAATCAATCAATCTGGCACATTCACCTTTTCTGGCATTAAATCAATCTGGCACATTCACCTTTTTTGGCATTAAATCAATCAATCTGGCACATTTCCCCCTTTTTGGCATTAAATCAATCAATCTGGCACATTCACCTTTTTTGGCATTAAATCAATCAATCTGGCACATTCACCTTTTTTGGCATTAAATCAATCAATCTGGCACATTCACCTTTTTTGGCATTAAATCAATCAATCTGGCACATTCACCTTTTTTGGCATTAAATCAATCAATCTGGCACATTCACCTTTTCTGGCATTAAATCAATCAATCAATCAACGTACTGTATTTTTTCTGGCACATTTCCCCCTTTTTGGCATTAATTCAATCAACGTACTGTTTTGTACCAAGGACTAAATCATCAAGTGAGAAAAGATTGAGAAATACCCAAAGCAGAGGGACATGTAATACGTACACACATACAGCTAGACGGGCCAGGGACGGTCGGCAGTAATGAGAGAATCTGTCTCTCTTTGACTTGACAAGGGAGCCCAGTGGTGTCCTATCAGCTTATTTTCCCCATCAACCCAGATGAACCTGCAAAATAAAGTGAGAAAGTCAGTTACCTTAGAAGTGAAAAAAGAGATTATTTCCACGTGAGTGAAAAACATATTGCAGATCTAAGAGTTTATTATTATTATTATAATGTATATATTTTTTTTTACATCACAAGGGACTGGCAAAAAAAGAAGGTAACAAAAAGCCTGATCAGTTGCCAATCCCTGTGTCATGGCTTGGCTTGGCTCCAGCTGAGGAACCTTCCATGGCAGGACGATCACTGAAGAGGCCCAGGAAGGATGATGACTTCTTCCTAATCTCCTTAATTTCCTCTGTCTTCCTTGTGTTCCTGCATCCTGGACAACCAGCCAGACAAAGATAAATTAAAAAAACGCAATATTAAAAAAAACTCAATATTTAAAAAGACTATATTAAAAATACTCAATATTAAAAATACTCAATATTAAAAATACTCAATATTAAAAATACTCAATATTAAAAAGCTCAATATTAAAAAAGCTCAATGTTAAAAAAAACGCAATATTAAAACTTCAATATTAAAAAAGCTCAATATTAAAAAAGCTCATTATTAAAAAAGTTCATTAAAAAAACGCAATATTAAAAAAACAATATAAAAAAAAACTCAATATTAAAAAAACGCAATATTAAAAATGTCTCAATATTAAAAAAGCTCATTAAAAAAGCTTAATATTAAAAAGCTCAATATTAAAAAGCTCAATATAAAAAAACCTCAATATTAAAAAAGCTCAATTTCAAAAAAGCTCAATATTAAAAAGCTCAATATAAAAAAAATGCAATATTAAAAATGCTTCAATATTAAAAAAGCTCATTAAAAAAGCTCAATATTAAAAAAACGCAGCTCAAAATAAAAAAACGCAATACTAAAAATGTTTCAATATTAAACAAGCCCAATATTAAAAAAGCTCAATATTAAAAAAGCTCAATATTAAAAAAGCCCAATATAAAAAAAGCTCAATATTAAAAAAACGCAATATTAAAAAACCAATATTGAAAAAACTCAATATTAAAAAAGCTCAATATTGATAAATCTCAATATTAAAAAAGCTCAATATTAAAAAAGCTCAATATTAAAAGACTCAATATTAAACAAACTAATATTAAAAAAGCTAATATTAAAAAAGCTCAATATTAAAAAAACTAACATTAAAAAAAAAAATATTAAAAAAGCTAATATTAAAAAAACTTCAATATTAAAAAAGCTAATATTAAAAAAGCTCAATATTAAAAAAGCTCAATATTAAAAAACTTCCATATTAAAAAAGCTCATTAAAATACTAAATATTAAAAATACTCAATATTAAAATACTCAATATTAAAGAAACGCAATATTAAAAAAGCTCAATATTAAAAAAGCTCAATATTAAAAAAACGCAATATTAAAAAAACGCAATATTAAAAAAGTTCAATATTAAAAAAGCTCATTATTAAAAATACTCAATATTAGAAATACTCAATATTAAAAAACGCAATATTAAAACACGCAATATTAAAAAGCGCAATATTAAAAAAGCTCATTATTAAAAATACTCAATATTAAAAAAACGCAATATTAAAAAACGCAATATTAAAAAGCGCAATATTAAAAAAGCTCATTATTAAAAGAGCTCAATATTAAAAAAGCTCAATATCGATAATGCGCAATATTAAAAAAGCTCAATAATAAAAAAACGCAATAATAAAAAAACGCAATATTAAAAAACCGCAATATTAAAAAAGCTCAATATTAAAAAGCTCATTAAAAAAACAATATTAAAAAAGCTCATTATTAAAAAAATATTAAAAAAGATCAATATTAAAAAAACTCAATATTAAAAAAACCTCAATATAAAAAAGGTCAATATTTAAAAAGCTTAATATTAAAAAAGCTCAATATTAAAAAAGCTCATTTAAAAAAAGCTCTTTATTAAAAGAGCTAAATATTAAAAAAGCTCATTATTAAAAGCTCAATATTAAAAATACATTATTAAAAGAGCTCAATATTAAAAAAAGCTCATTAATAAAAGAATTCAATATTAAAAAATCTCAACATTAAAAAGAGCTCAATATTAAAAAAGTACATTATTAAAAGATCTAGAAGGACACATCAATCCACCTTTAAAGAGGTCCTGCGTTGTACTACTTTCATTCATTAGAGGACATAGACAGTTGTGGGGGAAAATAGAACTAGGAAAAGTTAAAAAAAGAAAAAATGAAAATAATGTTGTATTACTGATCACGCCGCCTTCTCCCGCCACCTCCCTTCTCACCGCCCCCCTCCAACCCCCCCACTTGTTTCCTCGTTATCCCCACCTCCCCTCACCCTCCTCTGTGTCCCCCCCACTGGATGCCTCACCCCTCTCCTACCTATTACCCCCCATTATTGACTATCCCCCACTGGTTCACCCCCACTTCCTTTCCCCCCCCCCCCCAACAAGTCCTTACCAGCATTTTCTGTCCCTCTGTCGCTCAATGAACTTTCCTCCTATAAACATACTAGACTTACTACCTTTCTACCTTCGTATTCTTTATTATCCACCTCCTTACTCTCCGTGCACCTCCTCATCCCTCACTATATACAAACGACCAATGCCCCCCCCTTCTCCAACCTCCTTTTAATACTCACTAACTCCCTTCCCTTCCTACAGCCACTATAGTTTTTTCTTTTTATAACAAGAGCAAACCACCTCCAACTCCATAGCTCCTGTCCTTTTCTCGTGTACTCACCCACCTTGCATGGCTGGTGGAAGGCGGGGGTCGAACACGCGTCCCAAGAGTTCCCTCAGCCTGGTGTTGGAGTCCCGGGAGCCAGGGAGGACCATGTTCACCTGTGGATACACCTCAGCATAAGACAATAGCAGTGCCAACGAGAGATAACCCGCACATAACAAAAAGCTATGTTAGAATCATCAAAATTCGACACACACACACACACACACACACATACATACACACAAATACACACACACACAAACAACCCCACACACACACACACACACACACACACACACACACACACACACACACACCTATTCACCTTTCCCTCCACGTCACCGATCACACCTTCGACAGCAGGTGAAGTGAGGCGCCTCGTTTAACCCCTTCCCACGTCTGCCTTCCTTGTACTTCACCTCCCGCCGAGCCACCACCATCACCACTACTAGAATTTGCCTGCCAAGCCTCAGCGTTCACACACCCTTCCCCCAGCCCATCTCCCTGAAGCCTGGACTCCTTTGGTGGCAGATCTCCCCTATGTGGCTTTGGCTTCCTGCCCCCTAGTCCTACTACTACTAAGGAGAGGCAAAAACTGGTTCACAAATAGGGTGGTAAATGATTGGAATGGACTCAGTACAGATAGTTAGTACGGAGTCAATAGGGAGCTTTAAAAAGAGGCTGGAAAAATTCTTGGATGGGGATGAAAGGTGGATGTAGGTAGTGTTAAGTAACAGGAACTACCACGTGTAGGTCTCACGGCCTCTTGTAGCTTCCTTATTTTCTTATGTTCTTATGTTCGTTCTCTCCCTCCCTCCACACCTCCATCTCCCGCGCTAACAGTTCATGCAAAACATCAGGCTTTGACCAACCTTGACCCCCGCGTCGCTGCCTCACCACCGCAAGTCAGCACAGCCAGAGAGGGTTCCACCTCCTACCGAAATTAACCCCTTGAGACCCAGAACGTAATTTCCATTGTAATTTGGCTACCATTAGAGGATTTTTAGTTAATATAAGGAATGTTTTATAGACATGACCTATTTAGTATCCTTCTATTTAGTATCCTTGTCGACTAACTAATTTGGTATATTCAGTGACTTTTCGTAATTTTATGGCTCGACAACATACAATTTTTTATAGCCAAGGAAAGATCTGGGCGTGAAGGAGTTAATATACCAAATTAGCTAGTGGAAAGGATATTAAACAGGTCATATCTATAAAATATTGCTTAAATTCACTAAAAATCGTCTAATGGTACCCAAATTACTCGAGAAACTTCGCTCTGGGTCTCAAGGGGTTAAGCTCCCCGCCGCGGACCCATGGCGTGAGGCAGAGAGCTCAAGCGGCACCCAGGATCTGTCTCCGCCCACCACGCCGCTCCCCTCCCCCCCTCAGCGTGCCGCAGTGATGCCAGAGCCAGACGCCCCCGCACACCCACACTCCGCCCCCGCACTACCGGTTCATTGACGTCATTCTTGCCATCTTCAAACGCCCGCGCCATTGATTCTTAGGATTCATATTCCTCTTCCTCCTACACATATGCTACACCACTTCCGTCTCTTATTTTTTTCTTTTTGCAGGATAATCCACGAATGTCCACGTGCAGCCGTCGGAAAGCCTCTGGAGATACAGTTCTTATTGACATTAATCACGACAGCTTACTTTGCATCATCAGGATTAAGCATTCTGTCTTCACTCCGCTTGGCTATCGTCGACGACAGCCACAAAACTCTTTAAGACCACGAGACACACGACACAATACACACTATAGTACACCCAAGATTAACTGAACAGTGGACATCTATAAAAAAAAGTCTATTTAAAAATCTATATTAAAAGTCAATTGATCTAGAGTTCACCGACTAGATGACAGACCTTAAGAACTACTACGACTGAGCCAACATTCTTAATACTGAACATGTCAAAGAATAGTTTTCATAGGTAACTGTCCTCCAACTATATATACCCCACCCCCCCAGACCCGGGGGGAAGCAGGGGGAAGGCTCAGGGGGAGACTGAAGGGGCGCCACGCAAGCACACTTTCCTAACAACTCAAAACAATAATCTGATAAAACAAAGAAGGTTTTTCTTATTTGACCCTAATACTCCGCGCAGAATCTTACCTCCTGTGTGTGTGTGTGTGGGGGGGGGAGGGAGAGAGAGGGAGAGGGGGAGAGAGAGAGAGAGAGAGAGAGAGAGAGAGAGAGAGAGAGAGAGAGAGAGAGAGATGGGGGGAGGGTAAGCGGAACCTCCTCTCCGTTTGATCTACCTGGACATTCTATAAGAGTAACGTAACTTTAAGGGATAAGTGACGGGTTAAAGAGAGGGGACGGGGTACACAGTCCAATACTCACGCCGCCATAGGTTGCGGGACACTTTTGTGGTACAGTGATTATATAAATGGCGGCGAAAAGGGGGATAATTTATAGTTTCACCCAACCAACGATTTTGTGATGTGACTTATGTTTTTCTGGTGTGTTTTTATGTGTTTTGAATGAATCTGCTAACTGTTTCTGTCGCAATTTTTTTTTATTTTTATTATTTTATTTTAGGTAGATAAAGGTTAGTTTTATTTTTTATTTTTTAGTTAGGTAAAGGTTAGGTTAGGTATAGGTTTAGGTTAGGTTAGGTAAAGGTTAGGTATAGGTTAGGTTAGGTTAGGTTAGGTAAAGGTTAGGTATGGGTTAGGTTAGGTATAGGTAAAGGTTAGGTTAGGTTAGGTTAGGTTTAGGCACATTTTTTAGTTTTTTGGTCATTTTAGAAAAAAAAAAAAAAAAAAAAAAATGCGACAGAAACGGTTAGCAGATTCATTCAAAACACATAAAAACACCAGAAAAACATAAGGCGCATCAGAAAATCGTTGGTTGGGTGAAACTATAAATTGACCGAAAAGGGTATAAGTGCAGTTTAAATTAAAGCAATACACTTCGGTGGTTTTAAGTATCCTGAACGTTTGGTTCTCATCATATATAAGGAGTATTTCTTACTCATACAACATCTGGCGGAAATGAAAAAACACAAGGGGGTTTGGGGGCGCGAAACCCCCCCGGGAGGTTAGGTTACGTAATCAATGCCCAGGGTAGGTTAGTTAACTAGCAGGGGTGTCTAGGGGGCCGTACCGCGAAAAGTATTATAGTTTTGGAAATGCAGAGCTCAACACTCTACATAATGAGTAATGACCCTTTGATCTTGTTCCCAGGGCGGCACCACTAACACGCCCCACAACCACACACAAAACACTCACGCCCTCAGTCCTCCTCCTCGCTGATCCTCTTCTTCGTGTACTCCCAAAGGGCACCTCCATCTTCCTTCTTCCTCACCGGCAAACAGCAACAGTAAACACCTCCATCTTCCTTCCTCCTCCTCTTCCTTCTTCTCGTACAAACAGCAACAATATGGGCCTTCTTCTTCCTCCTCGTCTTCCTCCTCCTACTCTTCCTTCTTCCTCACCGGCAAACTGCAACGAGAAACACCTCCATTTTCCTCCACGTCCTGCTCCTCCTTCCTCCCTCTGCCACTGACACTCCCACAATGCACCGCGCGAAAGAATCTTTGGGGTTTTGATACGGTTCGGACAGCCCTAATTTCTTTACGGGCTCCCTTTTTTTTCGCCGCCGGTTTCGCCAAACGCGTTTTGTTATTTTTCCCCAATAAGGCAGGGTTAACCCAAAATGATTTTCAGGGGTTTTTTCTTTCTTAAAACCCGAACAAATGAACCGGCGGAAAGTTTAAAAACGGTCTGTAAAACACCATTCCTAACGACCTTTTTTAATTTTCCTTTCTCTAAAACCCCCTTTTTAAAGTTGATAATTGATTAAAGCTTAATTCCCAAAAAGAAATAATACGTTCGGTTAAACATATATGTTTTGCTTTCGGCGGTTTTTGGGGTTTTTTCTGCCCTTCCTCCCTTCTCTTCTTCTTCCCTCTTCCCCCCCTTCCTTTTTTCCTTCCCCTTCCCTTCTTCTTCTTCCTCCTCCTCCCCTCTCTCTCTCTTCCCCTTCTTCCTCTCTCTCTCCTCCTCTTCTCCCCCTCTCTCTCTTCTCCTCTCTCTCTCTCTCTTCCTCTCTCTCTCTCTCTCCTCTCTCTCTTCTCTCTCCTCTCTCTCTCCCTCCTCTCTCTCCTTCTCCTCCTCCCCTCTCTCTCTCCTCTCTCTCTCTCTCTCTCCTCTCCTCTTCTCTCCTCCCTTCTCTCCTCTTTCTCTAGAAAAATGGTGATAATTTAGTGCTTTTATTTCTGTTTTCTTTTTAAGCTTCGATCGCCCCATAAACTCATTGACACAAATCTGCAAACCCACTTCCTCCTCCTACTAGTGGGGCAACGCGGCGCAGGAGGGGAAAATAGGGGCCTTACACACCTTTTTCCACACTCTCACACATCTGCAAATCAAAGTCGGGGTAAGAGAAAAAAGAAAGCAAAGACCAACTCCTCCCTTCCCTAAACTCTTCCTTTCTCAATACTCCGCCTTCGCCTGATCGCCCCCAAAATCCTCCTCCCCTCTTCTTCTTCTCTTTCCCCCTCCTCCTCTTTCCCTTACTTACGGTCTCAAGGAGAAAGGAAAGGGAAGGGAAAAAAATATATATAAATAATTTTTATTATAATTTTTTAAAATTTTATTTTATAATATAATATATTTTTATATAAAAATAGAAGAGAGAGAAGAAAAGAGAGAAGAGGAAAAAAAAAATTATATAAATAGCAAACGGTTGGAAAAACTGAGGCCAAATTTTCTCTCTCTCTCTCTCTTCCTCTCTCTCTCTCTTTTCTCTCCCTTTTCTCTCTCTCTCTCTCTCTCTCTTTTTCTCTCCCCCCTCTCTCTCTCTCCTTCTCTTTAAGAATTTTCCCCTGTTTGCCCCGACCCCCACCTAAATTTTTCCCAAAAAGCCATATTTCCCCCCCCCCCCTCTTTTCCTCCTCCCCCTCCCCTAACTTCTTTTTCCTTTTTCCCCTCCTTTATCCTTCCCCTTCTCCTCCTTCTCCCCCATTTTTTTCTTTTGTTCTTCCCACCACCACCCCCCACCACCCCCCCCCCCCCCCCCCTCTCTTTCCCTCTTCCCCTCTTCTTTCCCCTTGCCCTTTTTTAAAAAATCACCGGCACACACCACACCCCCCCCACACCACAAAAACACAACACAACCACACCACACACACACACAAAACCCCACACACACCGTAGGTACTCCGTAGTGTAGGGGGAAACACGCAGGTCACAACCGGAAAACCCGGGTTCGATCCCCGGATGGGGGCGGAAAAATATGGGCTGCTTTCCCTTAAAACCCGAGCCCCTGTCCACCCAGCATGAAAGGGGCCGGTGTTAGCCGGGGGTTTTTGCCCCCTTTTCCGGGGGGGTGGCTTTGGGCCCAAAAACCCAAACCTAAGGGTAAAAAAAATTTGATATGGAGACGGGCCATACAGGTCGCTCTGGCCCCGTAAAAAACAACAAAAACAACTAGATAAACACACACACACACACACACACACACACACAAAAACACACACACAGGGGTAACCAGGGAAAACATAAAATAATAAAAAAACGATAAAAAAAATAAATTAAAGAATATAAAAATTTAACGTAGAACTGATGAATTTTTTTGAAAAAAATAAAAAATATCACGGTTTTTCTAAATTCCTCTCTCTCTCTCCTCTCTCTTTTCTCTCTTTCCCTCTCCTCTCTCCCCTCTCTCTTCTCTCTCTTTCTCTCTCTTCCCTCTCTCTCTCTCTCTCTCTCTCTCCTCAAAGGGGAAAGATATTCACAATTTTAAAAAAATGGGAAGGAAAAAAGGGGAGGGGGGGAGGGGAGGGAAAGGAAAAAGGGGGGAGGAAAGAGGGGAGGGGGGGGGGGAAAGAAAGAGGGAAGGGGGAGGGAAAGGGGGGAGGAGGGGGGGAAAAGTGGGGAAAAAACGGAAGTGAGTCGAGAGAGAGAGAGAGAGAAGAGAGAGAGAGAAGAGGAGGAAAGGGGAAAGAGAGAAGAAGAGGAGAGGGGAAAGAAGGGGAGAGAAGAAAGGGGGGGGGGATGAAAGAAATGGAGGGGAGGGAACAATATGGAGAAAACAGGAAGGGGAAACATGAAAGGAGGAAGGGGGGAAAGAAAAAAAAGAAGGAGGGAAGAAGAGAAATATATGGAGGTGAATCAGAGGGAAGGGACTGAGTGGACGAAAAAAAAAGAGAGAGAGAGAGAGAGAGAGGAGAGGAGAAGAGAGAGAGAGAGGAGAAGAGAAGAAGAGAGAGAGAGAGAGAGAGAGAGAAGAGAGAGAGAAAAAAGAGAAGAGAGAGAGAAGAGAGATTGATTGATACATTTATTGGCCACTTTGTACATAACATAAATACATAATAATAATAATAATAGTGCAGCCAAGGTCCATTGAGCCAATTGTTTAATAAACGATGAATCTCGCGGAAAATAATATGAATAATAATGAATAATATAAGCAATAATATTAGTAATAATGATAACTGATAATGATAATGATAATGATATAGAAATAATAATAATAATAGTAAGAGAGAGAGATAAGATAAGATACTTTGATCCTATCTAGACACTTTGCAAGTACCAACTACAAGGTTATTGACTATACAAAGCGCCACCACACCAGGACGAATTTGGTGGACTCGAACCGCTGACCGAATGGCGCAGGGACTCTGCAACACCAGTCCGTGATTCTACCAACCGCGCCACCCTGGCGGGTAAGAGAGAGAGAGAGAGAGAGAGAGAGAGAGAGAGAGAGAGAGAGAGAGAGAGAGAGAGAGAATAGAAAGGATTCTGACGTCATTTTCTTTTATCACAAACTTTACGACAAAGAATTTTATGAATCGCCCTCAAATTTTCCTTTTTTTCCCCTTTATTTTCCTTAGTTTGTGAGAGAGAGAGAGAGAGAGAGAGAGAGGAGAGAGAGAGAGAGAGAGAGAGAGAAGAGAGAGAGAGAGAGAGAGAGGAGAGAGAGAGAGAGAGAGAGAGAGAGAGAGAGAGAGAGAGAGAGAGAGAGAGTTTTTTGTGCAGCCCCTGTCCTGCCTTCCCAATTTTTTTTATAATTAACAAAGACAAAGAAAGAAAAGAAAATAGATTGTAATTATTGGATTATAGAACGTGTGTGTGTGTGTGTGTGTGTGTGTGTGTGTGTGTGTGTGTGTGTGTGTGGGTGTGGGTGTGGGTGTGGGTGTGGGTGTGGGTGTGTGTGTGGGTGTGGTGTGTGTGGGTGTGGGTGTGGGTGTGGGTGTGGGTGTGGGTGTGGGTGTGGGTGTGGGTGTGTGTGGGTGTGGGTGTGGTGGGGGTGTGGGTGTGGGTGTGGGTGTGTGTGTGTGTGGGTGTGGGTGGGGTGTGGGTGTGGGTGGGGTGGGGGTGGGGGTGGGGGTGGGGGGGGTGGGGGGGTGTGGTGGGTGTGGGTGTGGTGGGTGTGGTGGGGGTGTGGGTGTGGGTGTGGGTTGTGTGTGTGTGTGTGTGTGTGGGTGTGGTGTTGAAAGTAAAATAATGATAATAAAAAATAAAAAATAATACCACTACTACTTCTTCTACCACCAACACCACAACCACAACCACCACTACCACTACTACTACCACTACTACTACCACCACCACCACCACTACGACCACCACTACCACCACCACCACCACTACTACTACTACTACTACAACAACAACTACTACTACTACTACCACTACAACTACTACTACTACTACTGCCACTACTACTACTACCACTACTACCACTACAACTACTACTACTACAACTACTACAGGGCTTTCGTCAGGTGGCTCACGCCTATTTTCTTTGCATTGGTAAATCCAGGAATAGCGAGAAACTTAAAGGCGCAGGGCTCTTACACGCCTCTCTCTCTCTCTCTCTCTCCCTCTCTCTCTCCTCTCTTCTCTTTTTCCTCTCTCTTACACTCTTTTACATAAGCTAGTTACAATTTTGCTATTTTTCTTTTAATGGCTGTTTCTTTTCCAAAAAATTTTTTTTCTTTTTGCCTTTTTCATCTCCTTCTATTCCTCTTCCCCCTTATCTTCCCTTTTTCCCCCCTTTTTCTCCTCTTCTCTCTTCCCCTCTCTTCCTCTTCTTCCTTTCTTTTTCCTTCCTCCATCACTGTTTTTAGTTTTTAACTGCCTTTCCTTTCCCTTTCCCTTTTCCCTCCTTCTTCCTTCCTTCTTTTTTATCCATTTCCCTTCTTTCACACCCCCCTTCTCCTCTCTCTCCTCTCTCTCTCTCCTTCTCTCCCTCTCTTCTCTCTCTCTCCTCTCTCCTCTCTCTCTCCTTCTCTTCTCTCCTCTCTCTCTTTCTCTCCTTTTTTTCCCTTTAATTTTTGGAGTTTCAACACCCGCTTTTTTTTCTCTCCCCCACTTCCTTTTTCCTTTTCCTTTCCCCCTTCTCCCCCTCCCTCCCCTTTTCCCTCCCCTCCCCTCTCCCTCTTTCCCCCACCATCACCCCCTCCTTCAGGTGGAGCATTGATCGAACCACTGCGCGTTCCCGTTCAAGTTAAAGTGGCGGATGTATTTTCTCTCTTTTCTCTCTCTCTCTCTCTTCTTTCTCTCTCCTCTCTCCCCTTCTCGTTTTTCTGTCTCTCTTTTTTTTCTCTTGGGTTTTGTCTCTTTTTTTTCTCTCTCTCCCTCTCTCTCTTCTCTCTCTTCTTCTCTTCCTCCGCTCTCTCCTTTTCTCTTCTCTCTCCTCCTCTCCTTCTTTTTCTCGCGTTTCCTCCCTCTCGTTTATTCTTTTTTTGGAATGTTATCGTTCCTTCCTTCCTCCCCCCTCCTCCTCCTCCTCCCCCCTCCTTCCCCTCCTCCCTTTTTTTCCCCTTTTTTCACCTCCTCCCCTTCCCCTTAAATTTTTTCACCCCCCTTTTCTTCTATGTCACCACCACCACTCCACTCCCCCTTTGCTTTACCCCACTTTTTCCTTCTCTCCCTCCTCCTTCTTTTTTCCCTCCGCTTCTCCTTTTTCTCTTCTCTTCCTCCCCCTTTTTTCCCTTACCCTTTTCTTCTTCTTTTTTCTTCTTCTTTTCTCTTCTTCTTTCCTTCTTCTTCTTTTTCTTCTTTCTTTTCTTCTTTTCTTTTTTTCTTCTCTTCTCTTTTTCTTCTTCTTCTTCTTCTTCTTCTTCTTCTTCCCTCCTAAGTTTTTATTTTTTACTTTTTCAAACCAATACTATACTACTACTACTACTACTACTACTATACTATTTACATTTACTACTACTACCTACTACTCCAAATCATACTACAACAACACCTACCACTACTACACACACTACTACACTATATACACATCCCACCATCACTACAAACAACAACCACTACTACTCTACCACTTACTACACATATAATAATAATCACCAAAACTCTACTCCCACTACTGCTATAACTACTACTACTAAACTACAGCTACCACTAACTACTATATACTACTACTACAATACCACCATACTACCTACACTACTACACTACTACTACTACTACTACAAACTACCACCATACTACTATACTACTATTACTACTACACAACAACACCTACTACTATACACTACCTACTACTACTACTATACTACTAATACTACTATACCCCACCACTACAAAAACCCCCTACCACTACTACTACACTATAACTCTACTACTACTACTACTACTACTACTACTGTACTACTACTACCACCACACTCTAAAACAACACCTACCATACCACTATACTACTTTTTACTACTACTATACTACTAAAACCCACTACTATACTACTACGCTACTACTATCCCACCATCACTCTACAACAACACCTACCACTCCACATATACTACTACTTACTACTACTACTACTACTACTCCCACCATCACTACTACAAAAACACCTACCACTACATACAACAACACCTACCATACCACAAACTACTACTATACTATACACTACACCAACCACAACCACCCCACCACTACTATACTACTATACTAAATAC
>JACEEZ010018350.1:42500-45000 GCA_016584305.1 Chionoecetes opilio
TCCTCCTCTCCTCCTCCTCCTCCGCTTATGAAATTTCCAGTTCCTTCCTCTTAGGGACATGGATAAATTTTCCAACTTTTTCTCAAGTAGTTGATAGTTATAGTAGTAGTTCAGCAATACCCTCGCTTGGCCCAATGGTCTCCTGGGGTCTGTTTTTCCTATGAAATCATTAAATCTCCCCCTCCCCCTCCTCCTCCTCCTCCTCTCTTCCCCTCCCTCCTCCTCCCTCCCCCCTCCTCCTCCCCTCCTCTCCTCCCCCCCTCCTCCTATATGTAAAATCCTCCTCCTCCTCCTCCTCTAAATCATCACTGGCCTATTACTTAAGGCGCCAATAGGGTAAAGCAGAGTACTCCTGACATTTAAATACTAAGAGTTTATCTGGGACAATAACCAACTCTCGTTATTTACAAATTTGAGTTTCTTGTTATATATAATTTTTATTACGCTTCAAAATTATGCTTCTGCCATTCGTGTATAGAAGTTTTAGGTCCGTAAGGTTTTGGAGCTTACGTGTTGCCCCAATAGAAAATAATTAGTATCCCCCAGAGTTGAATTTGTAAGTCTGAGAAACAGGGAAATACCCCGTGTAAGCCCCGCGGCCTCTTTTTGCCCTTATTTTTTAGTTTTTTTATGAGAATTAAAAAAAACTTTACATCTAAAAAAACAAAAAACATTCCAGGTTTTAAGACATTCGTAAAATGTACGTTTTTTTTCATGTTTTGCTCCAATATTTCCGTTCCTCCTTCTCCTCCTCCTCTCCCTCCTCCTCCCCTCCTCCTCCTCCTCCTCCCCTCCCTTTTTCCTCTTTCCCCCTTCCTTCCCCTCTTCCCCCCTCTTCCTCCTCCTCCTCCCCCTCCCCCTCCTCCTTCTTGATTATAGAAAAGGAGAATCAGAAAAAATAAAAAGAATCTTAATAACGAACACCCATTGAATGTTATCTCGAAAGTAACGACATAAAGTTAGCTGGCATGAATTCACCTTAAGCTTTTAAATTAGCAAACAACCCTCAATACCATGCGAATAGGCGTTTTTCAAAACATTAAAACCCAAATGGTGGACCCCCCCCCCAAACAAGGACAGCCTTGCAGCTAAAAAACGGCAAAGAAAAACCCCAAAGAAACCAAAATGAAGACGACAAACGCGATCACGACAGAATTAGACGAAATACAAACAAAATCATTAAGCGAGCAAGAAAAATTTTTTAAGACGTATTGCCGAAATGAGCAAATCAAACCCTAAAAAATTCTGCAGCTATTTAAAAAGAAAAAAGTAATGACGTCAACCTAGGGGCCCTTGGAAAAGGAAAGGCGAACACAAGAAAAGAAAATATCTATGGGGGATACTTTAAAAAAATTTTTTTTTCAACGTTTCACGTAGAAAAACCGCAAATCAACCCATCCCAACCCAAACAAAGGACTTGCCTAGCTCATTAACCCTTTTAGGGAAAGTGACATTTTGCTCGCGATAAAAACATGAAAAATTAAAAAAGCTCCTGGCCTGACAAAAATTTTGCCAGCATATTAAAAGAAGCAAAGAACGAAAAAAGTAAAACCCTTTCCACTTTTTTAATAAGTCTTTTTACCGGAAAGTACCGTGGAAAGGAAACTAGCAAATGTCACACCCATATTTAAAAAGGAAGCAAGTCGCAGCCCGGAAACTATCGCCCAAACGTTTAACATCAGTTGCGGAAAAATTTAATGGAACCCTCATAAAAAACAAAATCGTTAAGTTCTTAGAAGAAAAAGACATAATCAAAATTCGCAGCAGGATTTTAAAATAAACGCTATGCCCCTCAAACTTACTTGATTTTTTCAATAGGTATTTAAAAGTACGAAAAACACGAGGGGAGTAGAGTAGTTTTTTCCTCGTTTTCAAAAGCGTTCGACAAGTTTTTCAAAGCGTCTCATTAGCAAGTAAAAGTCATGTATAACAGGCCTCTTTCAAATTGGATAGAAAACTGGCTGTCAAATCGTAAAAAAAAGGGTGGGAATAAATGGAAAAATTTTTCGACTGGACAGTGTAAATAGGTGCGTTCCTCAAGATCAGTTACGACCTATCCTGTTCTTAATATACATAAAGACATTGACGAGGGAAAACAGCAGGATATCGAAAATTTCTGTGAAAACGAAAATCAAAAACAAACTTACAGAATCTCGCGCCCAAAACAAAAAAACGACTTAAACACGCTAACAGAATGGTCAAAAACATGGGGGAAATGAATTTCAACCTTTTACAAAGTCTGTATACTATCGTAAAACAACCCCCATAAAGTTACGGGATGAACGATTTCCCAAACCCAAAAGTGTTTATAAAAAAAAGATTTTGGCGTTATAATCTCGAAAGACTCAAACGAATAACCCAAAATTTTAGAGGTTTGTAAAAACGAAAAAAATTGGGTTTGGGTTATTTGGGCGAAATTTCAGTTCAAAAACTGAAAAAAATGATACTCACTCTTTTTAACTCGCTTGTTCGCCCCCCTTAGAATACTGTGGCAGTTTGG
>JACEEZ010018350.1:52500-72500 GCA_016584305.1 Chionoecetes opilio
CTTTACATATATGAACGTATACCTCTTAATTGACTACACACCTGCATATATCTGTTATACGATTACACATCTGCATTACAAACCTGCTAAATACATTAACTTGTTTCATCCATCTATCTGTGTTTCTATAGACATTTTTTTCTACGAGGCGAAAATTCCATTCTATCTTAAGGTCTCATGCTTAAAATGATGCCTGTGTTTATCTGATACTATGGTTAACTATGATACAAATACAACTGAAATTTAGAAGAACTGTAGTATTCCCTTCTCCTGGCATCAAATATCAGTCAGTAAGCAGCGAGGGTCAGGATTTTTTGCCTCGTTAAAAAAAAACAGAGCATAGTTTTTCCTTGTTTACCTTATATTTTTGTTCGTCATAGTTACCTGCGCCTAAATTAATTAATCTTGATTAGAGGAACTTTAAATTTGTTCGCTTGTTGAATGATTATTTGACTGAGTGTGTGACTGACTGATTTACTGAAAAAACGAGCGATTAACTGACTGACTGACTGACTGAAAGAACGAGCTATTAACTGACTGACTGACTGAAAGAACGAGCTATTGACTGACTGACTGACTGACTGAAAGAACGAGCTATTGACTGACTGACTGAAAGAACGAGCGATTGACTGACTGACTGAAAGAACGAGCTATTGACTGACTGACTGACTGAAAGAACGAGCTATTGACTGACTGACTGACTGAAAGAACGAGCTATTGACTGACTGACTGATGAAAGCTATTGACGACTCACGAAGAACGACTATTGACTGACTGACTGACTGAAAGAACGAGCTATTGACTGACTGACTGACTGAAAGAACGAGCTATTGACTGACTGACTGACTGAAAGAACGAGCTATTGACTGACTGACTGACTGAAAGAACGAGCTATTGACTGACTGACTGACTGAAAGAACGGCTATGCTAATGACTGACTGCTGAAAGAACGAGCTATTGACTGACTGACTGACTAAGAACGAGCCATTGACTGACTGACTGACTGAAAGAACGAGCTATTGCTGACTGACTGACTGAAAGAACGAGCTATTGACTGACTGACTGAAAGAACGAGCTATTGACTGACTGACTGACTGAAAGAACGAGCTATTGACTGACTGACTGAAAGAACGAGCTATTGACTGACTGACTGATAGAACGAGCTATTGACTGACTGACTGATAGAACGAGCTATTGACTGACTGACTGATAGAACGAGCTATTGACTGACTGACTGAAAGAACGAGCTATTGACTGACTGACTGACTAGAAAAACGAGCTATTGACTGACTGACTGATAAACGAGTTATTGACTGACTGACTGAATAGAACGAGCTATTGACTGACTGACTGACTGACTGAAAGAACGAGCTATTGACTGACTGACTGATAGAACGAGCTATTGATGACTGACTGAAAGAACGAGCTATGACTGGACTGACTGATAAAGAACGAGCTATTGACTGACTGACTGACTGACTGAAAGAACGAGCTATTGACTGACTGACTGATAGAACGAGCTATTGACTGACTGACTGATAGAACGAGCTATTGATGACTGCTGACTGACTGATAGAACGAGCTATTGACTGATGACTGAATAGAACGAGCTATTGACTGACTGACTGATAGAACGAGCTATTGATGACTGACTGAAGAACGAGCTATTGACTGACTGACTGATAGAACGAGTTATTGACTGACTGACTGATAGAACGAGCTATTGACTGACTGACTGATAGAACGAGCTATTGACTGACTGACTGATAGAACGAGCTATTGACTGACTGACTGATAGAACGATAGACTGACTATTAGACGACTATTGACTGACGATGATAAACGAGCTATTGACTGACTGACTGAAAGAACGAGCTATTGACTGACTGACTGATAGAACGAGCTATTGACTGACTGACTGACAGAAAGAACGAGCTATTGACTGACTGACTGATAGAACAGCTTGACTGAGACTGACTGAAACGAGCTATTGACTGACTGTTGACTTAAGAACGAGCTATTATGACTGACTGACTGAAAGAACTGAGCTATTGACTGACTGACTGACTGATAAAAACGAGCTATTGACTGACTGACTGAAAGAACGAGCTATTGAACTGAACTGACTGACTAGACGACATTGACTGACTGACTGACTAAGAACGAGCTTTGACTGACTGTACTCACTGAAAGAACAGTTTTGATTTCCAACTGACTCGACGACCTAGAACGACTATTACTACTGATTGACTGAAGAACACATGACTACTACTACCTACAAACACATACACGACACACACAACGACTACACGACACGACTGAAAACAGCATACTACACAAACATGAAAACACACTAACACACACACACGACACATACATGTTCTTTTATTTTCTAACTCAATATACTTGTTTAATTTATTGTATTTTTAATATTCACACCTACTCTTTTATCTATATTTCGAGCATCAGAGTAACACACACTACACACACACAACACACACACACACACACACACACACACACACTAGAGTACACACACACACACACACACACACACACACACAACACACACCACCACACACACACACATACATGATATGTACTAACCACGACTACAACACATCAATATAACATCACAAATACATTACATCACATATACATATACACATCACACAATGATATTAACAACTACACATACAATATCAACCACTGAGATGTAACAACAAACACACTGTGATGTAACACACACACACAACATGTTTACAACAAGCAACAAAAACAAAACAAAACAACAAAACACAACAACCCACCATAGATTATATTTTTTTCTTATACCACGATACTTTGTATGTAGGAGATAAATTATTATTATTATTTCAAATATTATAGACAGGTAGATAGATAGTATAAAATTAATGTAATAATAATTAACAGTATAGTATAGGTCAAACGGTGCTGCCTGTGTGACTACCTTTCACTACAGTTTCTACGAATTAGAGGCAACAGAATAGCAAAGATAAAGTGACATTTACTTGAATATCTTAATGTTACTTATTTTTACTCCATAGATTTAATTCCTTTATAGAATTACTGCACCCAGTATCTTTTGTATTCAGAAAGATAAATCTGAATTATATTATTTCCCAAACATTCATCAGACAGGGAAAAGAAAAGTATTCAACAAATCTATTTCCAAATAATTTAAAGATCTACTAATTATATTCGCAGCAACTGTCACGCATATCTGACGCAAATTGTTTTTGGATTTCTGGCGGCTAAAAAGTGGCCGGGATTATTGAAGGAAACGTCTTTACCAATTTACTACGTAATTATTGGTCTTAGAGGAGAAACTTAGCGATGAAAAGCTATCAAGCTTGATAAATATATCCATTGGTATAATTGCAATTCAAGTAACTTATATACTTTATGAGAAAATTGATGATTTTTGAAAATTACAAATTTGTCATTTTCTCAATATTATTATCATTGTTTACACACCAAATTGATTCTGCTAAAGCTCAAAAGAATGGTCTTTGCCTGTTATAGTGTTACTATTTTGTATCTGTTCTGTAAATATCACGTTTCTGTGTTATTTAAAAAAAATTATTTTTGCCAAAATTCCAAGGGTACCACCTACAAATTTCGACGAAAATTTAGATATCTCAGATTCTCATAAAAATTTACCTGTAATAGTTTTCGGACATGCTGAACACGAATTTAGAGTCAATTTTCTGATTGATATAATGCTAAACCCTATTGCAACCCATGCCTTCTTATCAAACCAGAGGAAATAAGCATCATTTTCCTCTTACTGGGTGACGCTGGTCTCCTGCGTCACAAACATAACTGGAGACATTGGCTTAGCTATGAGGCGTAGGAACATTTAAGAGCTGGATAGGCTAAGGTTACAGGCCTGTGAATATTTACCACTGGCGGAGTCATAAGTTTAAATAATAGGCAAGTGAACATTTTGAGGAAAAAATGATGGGGAAAAGAGAACGAAAATGTGAAATGTAAAATACTACTAACTACTACTACTACTACTACTACTACTACTACTACTACTACTACTACTACTACTACTACTACTACTACTACTACTACTACTACTACTACTACTACTACTGCTACTACTACTACTACTACTACCACTACTACTACTACTAACTACTACTACTACTACTACTACTACTACTACTACTGCTACTACTATTACTACTATACTACTACTACTACTACTACTACTACTACTACTACTACTACTACTACTACTACTACTACTACTACTACTACTACTACTACTAATAACTATACTACTATGACTAACATACTAATAATTATTTCTCTCTACTAGCACTATACGGCTGGATTACCAGTATTACTTTATAGTTACTTTATCATACTTCACTGATATTACAATATACTAACAATACTACTTGCATATCAACTTTACACAACTATGTCAAAAGTATCATTACTATACTCATACTAAACTAGATTCAATATGTTTATAATACTAATAATTTTTTTCTCTCTTGCAGTTTACCTTGGGATTCATAAGTTGTACTTTTAGTTTACTTTTCATAGTGTTCATCTAATTTCCAATATTATCAAATCATGTTAATTTTTTGACATTCTTTAACATCTATGTCAAAAGTATTCATTTATTATCATATTAAACTGACATTACCAATTTTTTACATGTCAATAAGTTTTTTTTATCTTAATCCTTTCCACATTATTCAACATGTTTTTACTGATCAATTTTCATGTGTTGATCTATTTCTTGTGTGTGTGCTATTCTGTTATTTTTTGTCACACACTTACTTATCACACACTTACACACCTGTCACACACTTACACAACTGTTTTACACACCTGTCACACACGTTTTTACACACCTGTCACACACTTACACAACTGTTTTTACACACCTGTCACACGTTTTTACACACCTGTCACACACTTACACACCTGTCATACACTTATACATCTGTTTTTACACACCTGTCATACACTTACACACCTGTCACATTACACTTACACCTGTTATTACACACCTGTCATACACTTACACACCTGTTTTTACACACCTGTCACACACTTACACACCTGTTTTTACACACCTGTCACACACTTACACACCTGTTTTTACACACCTGTCATACACTTACACACCTGTTTTACACACCTGTCACACACTTACACACCTTTTCACTTACACCTGTCACACACCTGTCACACACTTCACACTTACACACTGTTATTACACACTGTACACACTTACACACCTGTCACACACACAACTGTTTTACACACTGTCACACACACGTTTTATACACCTGTCACACACTTACACACCTGTTTTTACACACCTGTCACACACCTGATACACACTGTTTTTACACACCTGTCCACACTTACACACCTGTTTTTACACACCTGTCATACATTAAAGCACCTGTTTTTACACACCTGTCACACACTTACACACCTGTTTTTACACACCTGTCCCACACTTACACACCTGTCACACACTTACACACCTGCCACACGTACACACCTGTTTTTACACACCTGTCACACTTACACACCTGTCACACACTTACACACCTGTCACACACTTACACACCTGTCACACACTTACACACCTGTTTTTACACACCTGTCACACACTTACACACCTGTCACACACTTACACACCTGTCCATCTTACACACCTGTTTTTACACACCTGTCACACACTTACACACCTGTCAACACTTACACACCTGTCACATACTTTACAACACTGTCACTTACACACCTGTCCACACACTTACACACCTGTCACACACTTACACACCTGTCACACACTTACACAACACCTGTCACATCACGTTACACACCTGTCACACACTTACACACCTGTCACACTTACACACCTGTCACAACACTTACACACCTGTCACACACTTACACACCTGTTTACACACCTGTCACACACTTACACACCTGTTTTACACACCTGTCACACACTTACACACCTGTCACAACTTACACACCTCCCCTTCACCCTGTCCACCTTACTACATGTTTACTTCAATCACACTCGTAAATTAAACACATGTCCTACACTATCAATTGCTGTTTGTTATGTCACTTTCACACCTGTTTTTACACACTGTCTTACACTTACACACCTGTCACCTTACCACCTTCCCTTCCTCCTTCCTCTTTTGTTTTCCTCCCTCTCCTTCTCTACTGCATCTCCTCTCTCATTTGTTTCTTATCTTCAAGCCTTATCTCTCGTCCCCTCTCGTCTCTCTCTCTCTCTCTCTCTCTCTCTCCTCTCTCTCTCTCTCTCTCCTCTCTCTCTCTCTCTCTCTCTCTCTCTCTCTCTCTCTCTCTCTCTCTCTCTCTCTCTCTCTCTCTCTCTCTCTCTCTCTCTCTCTTTTTTTTGCCATTATTATTTGCTCAGTTTACTTCCTCATTTCCTTTTCCATTTTCCATTTTTTGCTACTCCTCCTCCTTCTCCTCCTCCTCCTCCTCCTCCCTCCTCCTCCTTCCTCCTCCTCCTTCCTCCTCCTCCTCCTCCTTACACTAACGAACCTTCCCACCTCCTCCTCTCTTCTCCTCCTCTCTCTCCGTTCATTAACCTTTCCTCAATTTCTCCCTCTTCCTCTTCCTTCCTCCTCCTCTTCCTTCCTCCTTTCCTACACAAACGTTTCACAATGATTCCTGCGTTTCTCTCTCTCTCTCTTATCCTTCCTTCTCTTCTTTCTCCCTCTTTTTTTCCTTCCTACATTAACCAGTTCTGTCCTCCTTCCTTTTCTTCCTTCCTTCACTAATCAGTTCCTTCCTTCTTTCCTTCACTAATCAGCTCTGTCTTCCCTCCTTTCTTCCTTCTTTCATTTAACCAGTTCTATCCTCCCTCCCTTCCCTCTATTTCTTCCTTCCTTCCTTCCTTCCTTCCTTCCTTCCTTCAGTAATCAGTTCCTTCCTTCCTTCATTATTTAGTTCCTTCCTTCCTTCCCTAATCACTTCCTTCCTTCCTTCCTTCACTAATCAGTTCCTTCCTTCCTTCTTTCCTTCAACCCGTCAGGATGGCATGGTTGGTAGAGTCGTGAGCTCGCGTGTGCAGCGTCCCTGCATTCGGTCAGCGGTTCGAGTCCACCAAGTTCGTCCTGGCGTGTTGGCCCTTTGTATAGTCAATAACCTTGTATTGGTACTTGCAAAGTGTCTAGATAGGATCAAATTATTTTATCTATATATCTTCTTTCCTTGACTAATTAGCTCCTTCCTTCCCTAATAACTTCCTTCCTTCCTTCACTAATCAGTTCCTTCCGTCCTTCTTTCCTTCAATAATCACTTTCTTCCTTCTTTCCCTAATTAGTTCCCTTCCTTCCTTCCTTCCTTCACTAATCAGTTCCTTCCTTCCTTCCTTCTTTCCTTCACTAATCACTTTTTTCCTTCTTTCCCTAATTAGTCCCTTCCTTCCTTCCTTCCTTCCTTCCTTCACTAATCAGTTCATTCTTTCCTTCTTTCATTCCAGCCGTCACTGAAGGAGAAAAAACTCAAAGAAGCTAAATTACAAAACGCCCTTGCGAAACATCCTACCTCCTCCTCCTCCACATCACACACATCATCCACCAAACACTCATCCACCCATCATACAGTCACAAAACACACTACCTCCACCGTACCATCATCCACCTCCACTTTCCCCACCTCGGCAACCATTACATATTGCACCTTCTCCTCCTCCACCTCCGCCGCCACCACCACCATCGCGCCTGCCTCCACCCACTGCTTCTCCACTCTCTGCTCGTCCACCTCGCCCTCCACCGCCACCACCACTACTGCTGAAGTGAAGAGAGGGGTGGTGTGGGAATGAGACAGCGTCAGTGAGAAAACGTGGTGAGTTATTGATGTTATTGTGGTTGAGAATTGTTATCATTAGTATTAGTGTTATCTTTCTTTCTCTCTCACTTGTATTGTTATTATTAGTATTAGTGTTATCTCTCTCTCTCATTTGTATGGTTATTATTAGTATTATTAGTATTATATATCTCTCTCTCTCTTTCTCTCTCACTTGTTTTGTTATTATTATTAGTATTATCATTATCTCTCTTTCCTTCTCTCTCTCTCTCTCTCTCTCTCTCTCTCTCTCTCTCTCTCTCTCTCTCTCTCTCTCTCTCTCTCTCTCTCTCTCTCTCTCTCTCTCTCTCTCTCTCTCTCTCTCTCTCTCTCTTTTCCCTCTTTTTTGGCATTAAATTTCTCTCTCTCTCTCTCTCTCTCTCTCTCTCTCTCTCTCTCTCTCTCTCTCTCTCTCTCTCTCTCTCTCTCTCTCTCTCTCTCTCTCTCTCTCTCTCTCTCTCTCTCTCTCTCTCTCTCTCTCTCACGTTCAACGAGCTCTTAATTGCATGATAGAGGCATTAACGACCCTTGTTAATTACCTCATTACACACGCTCACGCCCCTAATCTAACCCGTCATTCTAAGCTATGTATCCTGATAAACCACACGAATAGCGTCCCCTTACGCTCTATTTATCGAGTAGTAGTAGTAGTAGTAGTAGTAGTAGTAGTAGTAGTAGTAGTAGTAGAGTAGTAGTAGTAGTAGTAGTAGTAGTAGTAGTAGTAGTAGTAGTAGTAGTAGTAGTAGTAGTAGTAGTAGTAGTAGTAGTAGTAGTAGTAGTAGTAGTAGTAGTAGTAGTAGTAGTAGTAGTAGTAGTAGTAGTAATAATAATAGTAGTAGTAGTAGTAGTAGTAGTAGTAGTAGTAGTGGTAGTAATAGTAGTGGTAGTAATAGTAGTGGTAGTAATAATAGTAGTAGTAGTAGTAGTAGTAGTAGTAGTAGTAGTAGTAGTAGTAGTAGTAGTAGTAGTAGTAGTAGTAGTAGTAGAGCCATTACGTAGATAATTATTCCATTCCATCAACTGCCACCATTCCTGATTCACTGGTAAACTCTGGAACTCTCCTCATATTTCTGTTTGTTCACCTTCCTACGACTTAAATTTTTTTCAAGAGAAGAGTAACAAGACACCTCCCGAACTAAATTGGCCCACCCCCTTTCTATATTCTCTTACTGTCTTCTTTATAGGGACTGCCAACTAAGCGGACTTTTTGTTACGTGTACTTTTTTTTTTTTGCCCTTGGCCAGTCCTTTATGATGTAAAAAAAAAGTTCCTATATTTGTCCTATTACCATAATCACCATCATCACTATTTTCCCTCATCACCATCACCACTAATGCCCCACTCATAATCTATCAAGTAGCTTCTTCTTTTTTACATCATAAGTTACATCATAAGTATCTTGCATTAGGAAGATGGACAGAATAGGGATGGATTAGAATGAGTGGTAGGTTTTGTTTTGTGTGAATATACTGGTTAACTCTTGCATTAGAAAGATGGACAGAATAGGGATGAGAGTAGGTAGTAAGTTTTGCTATGTTATCATCATCACCACTATCACCATCATCACTATATTCCCTAAAAGAGTTCCAGAGTTTACCAGTGAAAGGGATGAAAGAGTGAAGATATTGGTTAACTCTTGCATTAGGAAGATGGACAGAATAGGGATGTAGGTAGAACATTTTCTTTTATCATCACCACTCACGCCATTCTCACTATTTTCCCTTATCCTCATTATCACCACCACCACCATCACCACTAACACCACACTCACCCCGCAGCTGCTGGTGAGACGTCCACCGTGCCTGGCCAATCAAGGGCGTGAGGCGAGGAGTCGAGGCGCCGTGCCCAGGGAAGCCACCGAACCCAGGGCACCCAACAGGACCCGCCCGCCCCCACCCATCCAGGCACCACACGCACAAACCCGCCAATCCGGTGCTGGGTGGCGGGCGGGTGGCAACCAATCACAGGGCGTCTCTGTCCTCCCTCGCTCCCTGGTTGGTTCAAAGAAATCAAAAAATTATAAGGTGGAAATGTTGTAGTGGAGTGTTTCGTGCGGTGAGGTTTTTTTTTTGCGAAGTTTTGGTTTTTAAGGATGTGTTTTTTTTTATGATGTGTCGAGGATGTGATGTGAAGAATGTGAAAAAAAATTGTGTTGAGGAAATGTTATCAAGAAATGGAAAGATATCTATAAGCTACTGATCAAAAATATAGAAAAAGATTGAGTGTAGATAATTGAAATAAATGTGAAATTCTGAAGAAATGAAAAAAATACATCTGAAATTTCGAAATAAAAAAATAAAGTCAAAATATCAATCCAAAATATCTGCCCGTCCTCAAATTTAGAAACAAACCATTCACATTATATATAAATAAAGTGAAAACAAACCAAAATATAAAAAAGTGAAGCATTCTCTACAAAACAACATCTGCATTATCAAAAGGAAAACAAGAAAAATACAAAAAAACTAATTTCATAGTTTTTTCGAGTTCCATCCTACTTCAAAAAATCAAAAAAGGAAAAAAATAGATTAAACATATAATTAATTAGTGCATGTACGTAGCCAACACATCATCCGTACACATGTATGTAGACACGCTCAAGATACGTACACACGCACACAGTAACATTCTTTTTCCATGTTACTAATTAAATACGCTTTGTAAATGAGCCAGTTTTTAGTGAGCACGATGAGGCGCAGAAGAAGTAAAGAGAAGACGTAGAAGAAGAAGAAGAAGAAGAAAAATAACAGTAGTAGAAGAAAAAAAAAACCAGTAGAAGAAGTAAAATAGCAGTAGAAGCAGAAGAAGAAGAAAGGAATGAAGAAAGAAAAATGGAAAGGAAATAGAAATGAAGTGAAAAAAACCAGCACGTATGATTTTCTCACAAACTCAAAGATTCAAGACAGAAAAAAACCATACAAAAAAATAAAAACCAACAAAATAAACTAACTTTCACGTGCCCTGACCCTACAGCTCCCTCTCTTTGCCTCGTCCCAATTTTTTATTACCTCTATTTTCTCCCATGCCAATAGGGAGACTGGGGGTGAAATGTAGTCAACCATATAAATAAGATAGCACATAGAATAAATTAAGGGAGAGGCAACGCAAGAGAGGGAAGGAAGAGGAAGGAGAAAGTAATACCCAAGTCCGTTTTACTATGCCATTGCTCAAGGGAGATTGTGTTACGTTAAACAATGTAAAAATAACAAGACATTTCTAAATACTGTGCCTCCTCATAGTAATATATATCCTTTCTTTTTTCTCTCTCACTCTCACCGTGAATGATTATAACTAGTCACTATTCTCGCACCTTTTGAGTCTTTGATTATGGCAAGTGGTGTGCATATTGTATTTTTGTGAATAGGCTGCTTTTGTCGGCTTTAACATACATTGCATTTACATTACCTAGTTTTTTATATTAGTGGGACCAGTTTGTACAGAGAGAGACAAAGAGGAACTGATAGAAAATTAACGTAAAGGTGTTTGTATGTATGTGTGTGTGTTGGCTGTAGTGTAGTGTTAAACCTCCACACACACATGATACATGACGGAGATGAAAATTATGATGATAAACTAAGAAAAATTACGTTCAGGTCGTATTAATGTGTCATTTTCGTTCACTTTTCTTCTCTTTTTCATAGTTTTTTTTTTTAAGGGAGGAAGGAAGAAGAAAAAATAGGAAGTATAAATAGGAAGTAGGAAATGAGGAAGAAGAGGATGAGTTGTGGCAGTGAATATCGTTCTTCTAATACACCTAATCAGTTTCAATCAAGATGTCAATTTAAAAAGTATTAATTTTCTTGACCTCTCTCTTAAAATTTAGATAACAAGTGAATATTTGACTTTCTCTAATTTTCAAGTAACACATTCAGTAAAGTATGAATTAACAACTAAGCAAATGAACAAAGTCTGGGCATTTAAGATATTATACTGAATATCACTACGATTCATAAGTCCAACACAGATTCATAAAGTCTCATACACAGATTCAATAAAAAGTGATTGTACAAAAATTCTGCTAATATATAAAAAAAAACTGTAATAACTCTAACCTTGCAGATGTAAAAACAAAAAGTAGTGAGGAAATATTATCAAGAAAATGTAAAATGATTGATAAAGCTACTGATCAAAATATATATAAAAAGATCGAACAGACAAGTAAATAATAACTGAAATATTCCCTAAATAATTATATACTGGCAGAAAAGATAAGAACAAAAGTGACACGAAATGAACACGAATACGACAAGAGAGAGACCTGAGTGCAATGCCTGGTTTTTATAGCGTATAACTGATTTTTACGTAACTCAGATGCATTTTAGAACAGTCAAAATGATAAGAAACTAATATAGCGATAGATGTATATATATATGTGTGTGTATGAGTATATAATTATGTATATATGTATGTATGTGCGAATGTATGTATGTGTGTGTATTATATCATTGCATTTATGGTGTTCAATTAGTCACTGAAATTCATCTAAAGTTTTATTTTTGGGAGGAAACGAAAACCAAAGCCTCATGATTACCTTTAAGATCAAACAAAAACCTCAATGTGTGTGTGTGTGTGTGTGTGTGTGTGTGTGTGTGTGTGTGTGTGTGTGTGTGTGTGTGTGTGTGTGTGTCAATGTTCCTTTTTCGTTCGTTCATTTTAGTGTTTGGTTCGTTCAGCCTTGCAAAAACGTCGTTATAACAGACCTGTACATACATAGCCCTAATCAACCTTACCTTCACATCTTAACCTATGTAAACCCCAAACGTGCTTACCACACCTTACCATACTTACAAGACATACTTAATTAGCCTAGCAGGTAAACCAAAGGAAGCTAATAGAAAAAGCCCATGATACTAATAGCCTAGCAGGTAAACCAAAGGAAGTGAATAGAAAAAGCCTTTGATAATTAATAGCCTAGCAGGTAAAAAAATGAAGTTAATAGAAAAAAGCCTTTGATAATTAATAGCCTAGCAGTAAAAAGGTTAAAGAAAAAGCTTGATAATTATAGCTAGCAGTAAAAGGTTAAAAAAGCCTTTGATAAATATAATTAATAGCCTAGCAGGTAAAATGGAAGTGAATAGAAAAAGCCTTTGGTAATTAATAGCCTAGCAGGTAAAATGGAAGTTAATAGAAAAAGCCTTTGATACTCAATAGCCTAGCAGGTAAAAAAAGGAAGCTAATAGAAAAAGCCTTTGATAATTAATGGCCTAGCAGGTAAAAAAAAGGAGTTAAAATAAGAAAAGCCTTTGATAATTTTAATAGCCTAGCAGGTAAACCAAAGGAAGTAACAGAAAAAGGCTTTGATACTAATAGCCTAGCAGGTAAAAAAAATGAATTTAATAGAAAAAAGCCTTTGATAATTAATAGCCTAACAGGTAAACCAAAGGAAGTTAATAGAAAAAAGCCTTTGATACTTAATAGCCTAGCAGGTAAAAAAAAGGAAATTAATAGAAAAAGCCTTTGATAATTAATAGCCTAGCAGGTAAAGAGGAAGTTAATAGAAAAAGCCTTTGATATTTAATAGCCTAGCAGGTAAAAAAGGAAGTTAATAGAAAAAGCCTTTGATGAGGGAGACAATTGTAAACTTATTTCTATGTATACAAAGGTTAGATATGTATACTCATTCCACTCTAAGGTCATTCATACATGCCTTGTGTATACTGCAATGGCGTGCACTTAACAGGGGTAGTTGTGCTTAGTATTATTGATATTTCACTTACTTACTAACGATCCATGTACATTCCCAGACAGGATTTAGCCATGGCCGCATTTCCCGAGACCATAATGTTTATTAAGCAAGCCAAAAAAATGTATACCTGGATAATCCCTTCTCAAAAAATGATAATTACCTTGACATTAAAAAAATAACTATGAATAGGCCTCCCAAAAATAACTATGAATAGGCCTACTCCCACCTAACATTACATTGCTGTCATAAGAAACCTTTACTATTACGATCAACATCAAAAAGAGAACGACCTCACTACCTCATTGTGAACAAAACATTAAAATAGAAACAAATCAATCAAACATTAAACAAAACACGAGAGATACGCAACAATAAAACAAAAAGGAAAATAAAAGTTTGATATTACGTAATTATATTTTCCACATTCTGGGTTTTCTATTCAGGTGTTTGGGCGAGACAAGACAGCCAACCCTATAATATAATACCTTAAATCTAGTCTATTTTTTTAACGAGGCGAAAATTCCATTCAATTTTAAGGTCTCATGTTTAAGGTTATGCCTATGTTTACCTGATAATATGGTTAACTATGATCAAATACAGCAGAAATTTAGAAGAAGCGTAGTATTCCCTTCTCCTGGCATCAAATATCAGTCAGTAAGCAGCAAGGATTTAGGATTTTTCACCTCGTTAAAAAAACAGAGTATAAAGCATCTTTTATATCGTATCTAAGACTTTCATTCACTGGACAACACTATCACGTCGTTCCTAAAGGCGTTCACTCCTCTCTCGTGACTCAAAGCCAAACTATTACAACAGCAAACACGTGAAAAAGTTCTAAAAATTGAACCCTCACTTGACATGATTTTTGGGAATAATATCGCTCGTGATTTTCTATTTCCTCTTGTGAACTTTAAAAAACTCGCTTGTTAACATGTGCTTTTTTTGTCTTTAGAATTATATCATAAATTGTCAGATGAAAATGAAACTGAAAATGAGCAATGGGACTTTATCTAATTATCTATGAATTAATGAATCTGATTAACCCCTTGAGACCCAGAATGTAATTTTCATTGTAGTAATATAACCACTATTCGACGATTTTAATGAACATAAGTAATATTATATAGATATGACCTGTTTAAAATCCTTGTCCATTAGCTAATTTGGTTTATTTAGTTACTTTTTCGTAGTTTCATGGCTAATAACAGACGATTTCATATAGCAAAGGAAAGATCTGGGCGTGAAGGGGTTAATGAATGAATTTAAGGAATTTTCTATGAGGATCATTTCTGTGAATGATGAACAATACAGAAAACAACATTCTGAATTATTTCCCACTAGAAACAAAACAAAAAATATCTGCACCGTTATAGTGGATCAATACTTCAATCCATAGTAGAGTTAGTCAAAAAATGTAAATAAAAAATCCAAGAATCGACAAAAAACGAATAAGAAAATCTGTAGCCTATTATTGTACATACAAGCGGCAATTTTGAACTTCCCTTCAAACAACTTAAACGTGAAATGGAACGAAAGTGTGCCTTCACCTGTGACGTCATTGTACATGTCCCCCCTGCCCACCCCCGCCGCCCTGCACCTTCACCGCCCACGCCCACCCACCCTTCACCTGACGCCCACAAAAAGACACCCGCCCGCCACCCCTAAACCAAAAATGCAAAAATACCCAAAAATACCTAAAAATACCCAAAAATGCCAAAAAATACAAGAGCAAAAATTTGTACAAAAAAAACCTGATTATTATTTTCTTGCCCCCAAAAATGCCCATAGAACCAAAATAACAAGTCTTTCCAAAATATGACTATAACAAAATTCGGCTCTAGAAACTGCCTCTTATCCCCCAAAAATCATAATGCAAAATAAAATAACACCATAGCACGTTTTCTTTCGGTCAAATGCCCAAAGAACAAAACAAAAAACTTTCCAAAATATGAATAGATGAATTTTTTTTGGGGGGGCGCTAGAAACTGCCTCTTATCCCCCAAAATCATCTTACAAAACAAAATATAATAACACCATAATCCGTTTTCTTTCAGTATTATCTTCAAGTGAGAACAAAGAACAGTTATATCTGTGTATATCATTAGGAAATAAACATTGAACTGCGTGTTATATCTGCATCTTTTATATACACATTTTCTTTATTACTTCTTAGGGAGTATTAATGCCGTTTAATTTTAGAGAAGAAAACGAAAATGTAAAGTATTTCTATTATAAATTCTGCTGCTGCTGGGTATTAAAAGTTTATGATGTTTGTATAAATCTAATTAATCATATGTATCTCTTGATTAATTATTTGCTCTCTCTCTCTCTTTCTCTCTCTAAAGGTGTTTGTACAGCGAAGTATTTCTTAATAAACATATTCCGATTCATAATGTAATTTCCTGTACCCCCAAAAAACGTACTATTAAACTTTATTATATTAAACTTACCTCCTTATACTTATATTAAACTTTATATTAAACCTAAAAAACTTACTTATATTGAACTGCTACTACGATATTTTTGTTACTTTTTTTGTGTGTGTCATTGGCCAGTCCTTCGTGATGTAAGCAAAAAAAAAGAAAATACTGTTGTTGCTACTACTTCTACAACGACTACTGCAACTACTATCACTACTACTCCAAATACTATAACCACCCATACAACTCCATAACTACTATGACGACTTCTACTTAACCAATACCCAAAACTACTACCACTACTACTACAATCACACCACAACAAAACTAATAGTAATAATGATAACAACTACAATAATAATAACGATATCAAAAATACTCATCTTTGGCAAAATATATTTATTACACTCCAAGAATCCCGGTCACATAGAAGGGAATACAAAACTTTCATACTACATATATACACATAAAATGCCTTACATTAATTACTATAACGAACTACAGACTACATTGCTTAACCACCAAATAGGACAAAACATATGGATATAGTAGGTAAAGCAAATACACTTGTAAGTATAGAAGAAAAGTAAGTGTGTGCAATTTTGTAAAGAATGTTAAGCTAAATGCACAAGCAGGTTCTAAATAATGTTTCGTTCAATGTTTTTTAATGTTTTTTTATGTTTATTTAAATTATTGTTTTTCTTTTGAGTATTGTTTTAATCAGAGGCATTAATAAGAGAGAGAGAGAGAGAGAGAGAGAGAGAGAGAGAGAGAGAGAGAGAGAGAGAGAGAGAGAGAGAGAGAGAGAGAGAGAGAGAGAGAGAGAGAGAGAGAGAGAGAGAGAGAGAGAGAGAGAGAGAGAGAGAGAGAGAGAGAGAGAGAGAGAGAGAGAGAGAGAGAGAGAGAGAGAGAGAGAATTTTTTTTAAAGCAAGCGCGATGTAATATAATGAAAATATTACTGGTAAAGTTAAGATTTTTTGATGACGCGAAACAAAACGAAGATGGATTGAAGAAAATTTTGAAATAGTAAGCCTATCTATTTTTGTCACTTTTCTACCATCTTTATACGTTTTATTTCTTGTTGTTATTAATTATTTACTTGTTTATGATAATTCTCTCTGAAGTTACTCCGCGTCCAATGATTTTTTTTATAATGATGATAATACGTCATAATAATAATAATAATAATGTTAACCAAATCTACAGAAAACACAACAAATCTAAACAAAGAAGTGAAAAATAAAACAAGATACAGAAAAACAAAGCAAAATAATTACTGAAACAAACGAAGACTAAACTAAAACAAGAGAGAAAGAATACACAAACAATATAAAAAAGAAAAGAAAAAAAAAAGCTAACCAAGCCAATTAAAATATATTGTGTCGAAAAACAAAGTCAATTAGCTTTTAAAAACATGGACAGTAAATCACATTATCATCATTATCATCATCATTACTATTATGTTCTCTGTATCATCATTATCATCATCATTACTATTATGTTCTCTGTATCATCATTATCATCATCATTACTATTATGTTCTCTGTATCATCATTATCTCTCTTTACTCATATTCGTATTCATTTCATCATTATCATCATCATTACTATTATGTTCTCTATATCATCATTATCATCATCATTACTATTATGTTCTCTATATCATCATTATCTCTCTTTACTCATTCGTATTATCGTCTTCTAAATGTATCATCATCACCCTCAACACCACCTCATCCTTGCGGGACCCTTAGTCGACGCCCCGGCCCGCCACTGCCTGAGGGGCGCGGCGCTCACCTCCCGGCCAGGCGGTGACCGAAGGACGGCGCGAACCCTGGGGGGGGAGGCAGAGGGGAGGGTACGTGTTATCATTGTGTTTACTGTTATCATTATTATTAATTACTTTTGCTACTACTGCTGCAACTATTACTGCTACTACTACTACTACTACTATATACTACTTCTACTACTAATTCTACTACTATTACTACTATACTACTACTACTACTATTGCTACTATTTGTATTATTACCATCACTTCTACAAATAACAACAAAATGCACAATACTACCACTGCAACTACTACTACTACTACTACTACTACTACTACTACTACTACTACTACTATTGCTATTACTAGTATTATTACCATGAAATAATGCACTAAGAATAATAAAAACATAATTACATCACTACCACCACCACTACTACTACTACAATTACAGCTTTAACTACCACTATAACCACAACAACTATAACTACCACTATAACCACAACTACTATAAATACCACTATAACCACAACTACTATAATTACCACTATAACCACAACTACCATAAATGCCACTATAACCACAACAACTATAACTACCACTATAACCACAACTACTATAATTACCACTATAACCACAACTACTATAAATGCCACTATAACCACAACTACTATAAATGCCACTATAGCCACAACTACTATAAATACCACTATAACCACAACTACTATAAATGCCACTATAACCACAACTACTATAAATACCACTATAACCACAACTACTATAAATGCCACTATAACCACAACTACTATAAATGCCACTATAACCACAACTACTATAACCACAACAACTATTACCACAACAACTATAACCACAACAACTATAACCACAACACAAAAACCCCAACTACTATAATTACCACTATAACCAACACAACTATAACCACAACTATAACTACTCTATTTATAACCACAACTACTACAACTACCACTAAAACCACAACTGTAACTACCACTAACCACAACAACTATAACTACCACTATAACCACAAAAACTATTACTACCACTATAACCACAACTATAACCACAACTACTATAACCATAACTACTACAACAACAACTACAACATACCTGGGCGGGAGCCAAAGGAGACGGAGGAGGAGGAGGAGGAGGAGTGCACGGCCCTGGCGGGGGTATGGAGGGACGGCGCCCCCCGGGACAGCCTCTGCAGGTCAGGGGGGAAGCCACGGCGGACCTCAGGGTTCATGTAGATGGAGGCTGTAGGGGGGAGAAGAGGGGGGGTGTTATTGTAGTGGTGGTGGTGGTATTATTGTTATTACTATTGTTATTAGTAGTAGTATGAGAGAGAAAGTAAGAAAGAGAGAGATAGTTCAATTTTCCATGCAATACTCTCTCTCTCTCTCTCTCTCTCTCTCTCTCTCTCTCTCTCTCTCTCTCTCTCTCTCTCTCTCTCTCTCTCTCTCTCTCTCTCTCTCTCTCTCTCTCTCTCTCTCACCAACTTATCTTACGGTCTTTTCCCTTACCTTCTCTTTCTCTACCTCCTTCTCTAAACTAAATATAGATAATAACGAAAAAAATTGTCTTAGTAACAATAAAATTAATACTTAGATAATAAGAAAGAGAGAGAGAGAGAGAGAGAGAGAGAGAGAGAGAGAGAGAGAGAGAGAGAGAGAGAGAGAGAGAGAGAGAGAGAGAGACCTTGCGTCACCTGCTCCCAACAACACACCTGAGACCTTAATTAACCTTCTCCTGAATTGGCACACCTGTCCTACACACCTGCTAGATATATACAGACGCAGGCATGTATATATTACCTCCTCTGTATTTTGAACCTTAACCTCAACATTATTTATCTCCTACGCACCTACATACCTGTGATGATTAGTCTTATTATCTATCACAAAAATACACATTAGAAATCTACACAAACACAAATTTATAGATAAAATCGATTATTATTATTATGATGCTAAAAATAACACATCAGAAACCTACACAAACACAAACTTACAGACTATCATATCGAACATTTGCTATCATATACAAAACTACTTATACTACCACATACCACTACTACTATTAATACTACTACTACTACCACTACCACAGCAAGCTCTCGTCTTAACCCCTTCACGCACAGATCTTTCCTATGCTATATAAAATGGTCTGTTGTTAGCCATAAATACGAAAAGTGACCAAATGAACT
>JACEEZ010018350.1:77500-85947 GCA_016584305.1 Chionoecetes opilio
AACACTATAGGAAATTTCCAGCTCCTTATTATTATTTTTTTTTTTCCTCTCCTCCTCCTTCCTCCTCCTCCTTTCTCTCCTCCTCCCTCCTCCCTCCTCCCCTCTCTCCTCTCCTCTCTCCTCTTCAAGTATGACGTCAAGAGGGACGGAAATGAAGTCCCATTGATTTGATTTGAATTCAACTCAGTACCTCCTCCTCCTCCTCGAGAGAGAGAGAGAGAGAGAGAGAGAGAGAGAGAGAGAGAGAGGAGAGAGAGAGGGGAGAGAGAGAGAGAGAGAGAGAGAGAGAGAGAGAGAGAGAGAGAGAGAGATTAAACAACTGTGTGTGTGTGTGTGTGTGTGTGTGTGTGTGTGTGTGTGTGTGTGTGTGTGTGTGTGTGTGTGTGTGTGTGTGTGTGTGTGTGTGTGTGTGTGTGTGTGTGTGTGTGTGTGTGTGTGTGTGTGTGTGTGTCAATGCTAATAACAGTAATAATAATAACAATACATAATAACAAAAACTATGCCAGACACATTAAACTTCATAACATCACAACTACAACACCACAACCATTATCAAATCATACCTTGCCTAACACCCGTCACCACAAACACCACCACAACAATGCCTTTCACCACCACTTGCATATTAAGAGGTCAGCTGTTACCACCATCATCATCATCATCATCACCACCACCACTATTTGCCTCAGGTATAAACATGTTCTAATTTCTTAACGGAGGAGAGCACAGTGGCCAGGCGTAGTTTCGAGTAAACTATTTGTGCTGCAGTAGCCTTAATATGTTCTAATTTCTCTCTACACGGAGGAGAGCACAGTGGCCAGGCGTAGTCTCGAGTAAACTATTTGTGTTGAAGTATAAAAACTTTTTTAAAATTTCTAGCTAAAACGGGAGCAGACCCCACAGTACCCAAAGCGTCGTCCCCAAAGTAAACTTTTTGTGTTGTTTTGCGTGTTATTTTAATAAACTACTTGCCCCCTTATCCTCCCCCTTTAAAAAGGGTTTGGGTTTTTTTTTTTTTTTTTTTTTTTTAGTATTAGCTAAGTTTACCCTTGAGATTATGTTGCGTCGGTTGGGAAAGCAAATGAGAACTGGGTTATGTTATTATTGCTGTTATTATTACCTCACCTACTGCAATGCTACTACTACTACTACTACTACTACTTCTATTTCTAGTACTACTGCTACTTTTTTTTTTTTTTTACTTTTACATTTATGCCTATAGCGCATGTAGGCAGTGCCCCCCAGGGGGGGTGGCAAGGGCCCCGGAGGTTTCCCCTTTGGGGGTGTGATGGTTGCCCCCCCCCGTGGTGGCGCAGGCCCGAATTCTTATAGTGACGCCTGTGATTAGAGGTCCAATTTTCCCCCCCCTGTTCCCCGATGACTCCCCCATTCGAAGGGAGGGGTTTTAAAGGACAGGGCATGTGGGTGTTCTTAGGCCACTCGACGGTGCACAAAGATATTAAGTAGATTTTGGTTCTCATCGGAGATCGAACTCGGGTTACAGAACACGCTACTTGGTGACGCTAACCACTCTGCTACCGCCTCCCCCAAACCATTACTACTAAACTATACTAAAATTCTACTACTACTTACTCCCACCTTTCCACCAGCAGGGTAGTCCGCCCCCGGGAACATTTTTTCCTCAAATCAGGTTTAAATTTCCCCCACCCCAGGAAAAAATAACGTGTGCCCAATTAAACTCAGGTATGAAAGGTTAAGTATATGCACACACACACACACACACACACACACACACACACACACACCACACACACACAGACACACACACACACACACACACACACACACACACGCGCGCACGATACTACTGCATTCACATCCATATTAAGAAAAAATAATTGCCTGTCATTTGAGAATATTTTTGGCAAACTTTCCATTTTTTTTTCTTTGTGTGTGTGTGTGGAATTAAGATTGAAGGAACGTGTCTGCGATAATGTTATAATCCCTGCAGGTCATTGTGCCAAAACTCGAATAAGAAATCTCACACGTGTATAAATAGATGTCAGATTGCAATAAAAGATGAGGAGATTAAGAAAAAAATGTGAAAGTTGACCATAAAAAATAAAAAATAAAATAAAAAACACGTCGAATATAATAATCCATGATAAGTCAAAACGTAAAAATATATGATTTGATAAATTTTAAAACAATTGATAGTTTGAAATGATTAAAGGGAAGGAGAGATGAAGTATTTATTGTACTGAAAGAATAAATGAAACATAATTAGGATAGGAAGAGTATTAATAGCTAAGAACAGAGCGGAGCATTTACACACACACACACACACACACACACACACACACACACACACAGACACAGACACAGACACAGACACAGACACAGACACAGACACAGACACACACCCACAGACACACACACACACCCACAGACACACACACACACACACACACACACACACACACAAGTATAAAAGGAATGAAGATGTGATCGAGAGCTAAAAGAAAAAGGAAAAAAAAAAAAAAAAAACTAGCCAAGATTATCAGTTCTTCCGCCCAAATCGTGCAATGTGTGATTCACCTCTTGGCTATCCTCACACATAAACTGCAGTAATTCTCACAATATATACGTGTCAGTAGCAGACTTTCTATTCAGAGTTGCATATTCTTTCAGCTCCCCAACATGTGACACACCGAGTATTACACCCTGGATTTAACAAGTATTTTGACATATAAGATTTCCAATAAATTCTCTAACACACGGCAACATTTTGAGGGGAGACCGTGCCCCCCCCGCCACCCCCCCCCCCCCCCCCCCCCCCTGGTTACACTACTGACCACAATAGCAGTAATAGTAGTAGTGTAGTAGTAATTAGCAGAAGTAATAGTAGAAGTAATAGTAGTAGTCTAATAGTAGTAGTGTAGTAGTAATAGTAGAAGTAATAGTAGTAGTCTAGTAGTAATTAGTAGAAGTAATAGTAGAAGTAATAGTAGTTAGTAGAAGCAATAGTAGTAGTCTAGTAGTAATTAGTAGAAGTAATAGTAGTAGTCTAGTAGTAATTAGTAGAAGTAATAGTAGAAGTAATAGTAGTTAGTCTAATAATAGTAGTAGTCTAGTAGTAATTAGTAGAAGTAATAGTAGAAGTAATAGTAGTTAGTCTAATAATAGTAGTAGTCTAGTAGTAATTAGTAGAAGTAATAGTAGAAGTAATAGTAGTTAGTTTAATAATAGTAGTAGTCTAGAGAAATAGTAGAAGTAATAGTGTTAGTCTAATAATAGTAGTAGTTAGTAGAATTAGTAAAGTAAAGTGAAAAATATAGTTATTTTAAAAATAGTAGATCTATAGTAATTAGTAGAAGTAATGTAGCAGTAAAGTAGTTAGTCTAATAATAGTAGTGTTAGTAGAAATTTAGTAGAAGAAATAGTAGAAGAAATAGTAGTTAGTCTAAAAATAGTAGTAGTTAGTAGAAATTGTAAAAGTAATAGTAGAAGAATAGTAGTAGTTTAAAAATATTTTTTTCTATAGAAATTAGAAAGTATAGTGAAGAATAGTAGTTAGTCTATAATATAGTAGTCTAGTAGTAATTAGTTTTGTAATAGAGAAGTAATAGTAGTAGTCTAGTAGTAATTAGTAGAAAATAGAAAAGAATAGTAGTTAGTCTAGTAGTAATTAGTAGAAGTAATAGTAGAAAGTAATAGTATTATTTCTAGTAGTAATAGTAAAAAGTAATAGTAAAGTAAATAGATAGTCTAGTAGAAATTTAAAGTAGTGTAATAGTAGAAGTAATAGTAGTATTTAGTAGTAATATAGTGTAATAGTAGAAGTAATAGTGTAGTCTGTAGAATTAGTAGAAGAAATAGTAGATTAAAATAGTTAGCCCTAAAAAAGTAGTAGTCTAGTAGTATTAGTAGTTGAAATAGTAGAAGTAATAGTAGTACTAGTAGTATTAGTAGAAGAATAGTAGAAGTAATAGTAGAAAGTCTAGTGAATTAGTAATAAGTAATAGAAATAATAGTATTAGTCTTAAATTAGTAGTCTATAGTATTAGTAGAAGTATAGTAGAAGAATAGTGTAGTTAGTAGTATATAGTTGTAAAAATAAAAGTAATATAGTATTTCTATAGTAATTAGTAGAAGTAATAGTAGAAGTAATAGTAGTTAGTCTAATAATAGTAGTAGTCTAGTAGTAATTAGTAGAAGTAATAGTAGAAGTAATAGTAGTTAGTCTAATAATAGTAGTAGTCTAGTAGTAATTAGTAGAAGTAATAGTAGAAGTAATAGTAGTAGTCTAGTAGTAATTAGTAGAAGTAATAGTAGAAGTAATAGTAGTAGTCTAGTAGTAATTAGTAGAAGTAATAGTAGAAGTAATAGTAGTAGTCTAGTAGTAATTAGTAGAAGTAATAGTAGAAGTAATAGTAGTAGTCTAGTAGTAATTAGTAGAAGTAATAGTAGAAGTAATAGTAGTAGTCTAGTAGTAATAGTAGAAGTAATAGTAGAAGTAATAATAGTTAGTTAATAATAGAGTAGTTAGTAGAAATTTAGTTAGAAGTAATAGTAAAGTAATAGTAGTAGTCTAATAATAGTAGTAGTCTAGAAAGTAATTAGAAGAAGTAATAGTAGCATAATAGTAGTAGTTTAATAATAGTAGTAGCTATTGTAATTAGTAGAAAAATAGTAGAAGAAATTTAGTAGAAGTCTAGTAGTAATTAGTAATAGTAGAAGTAATAGTAGAAGAAATAGTAGTTAGTTAATAATAGTATAGTTAGTAGTAATTAGTAGAAGTAAAGTGAAGTAATATATTTAGCTAATAATATATAGTCTAGTAGTAATTAGTAGAAGTAATAGTAGCAGTAATAGTAGTTAGTTTAATAATAGTAGTAGTCTAGTTGTAATTAGTAGAAATAATAGTAGAAGTAATAGTAGCAGTCTAGTAGTAATTAGTAATAGTAATAGTAGAAGTAATAGTAGTTAGTCTAATAATAGTAGTAGTCTAGTAGTAATTAGTAGAAGTAATAGTAGAAGTAATAGTAGTTCAAAAATAGTATTATCTAGTAGAATTTAGTAGAAGTAATAGTAGAAGTAATAGTAGTTAGTTTAATAATATAGTAGTCTAGTATAATTAGTAGAAGTAATAGTAGAATTTAATAGTAGCAGTCTAGTAGTAATTAGTAATATTTAATAGTAAAGTAATAGTAGTTTCTAAAAATATTAGAGCTAGTAGAAATTTATTGAAGTAATAGTAGAAGTAATAGTAGTAGTCTAGTAGTAATTAGTAGAAGTAATAGTAGCAGTAATAATAGTTAGTCTAATAATAGTAGTAGTCTAGTAGTAATTAGTAGAAGTAATAGTAGCAGTAATAATAGTTAGTCTAATAATAGTAGTTAGTCTAGTAGTAATTAGTAGAAGTAATAGTAGAAGTAATAGTAGTTAGTCTAATAATAGTAGTAGTCTAGTAGTAATTAGTAGAAGTAATAGTAGCAGTAATAGTAGTTAGTACTCTAGTTTGAAGAATTAATTAACTAATGATAACTGTAAAATCAATAACTGTTTTCATCCCAGCATATTTTTATCTCCTTCTCTTCCTCCTTGCGATCCTAGCAAACGGCAACACTCCAGCCTAACAGTATGTAACATAATTCCAACAGGACCATAACAGGATCCCAACAGGACCGTAACAGAAGCGCAACAGGACCGTAACAGGACCGTAACAGAATCACAACAGGACAGTAACAGGATCCCAACAGGAGAGTTTCAGGACCGTAACAGAAGCGCAACAGGACCGTAACAGAAGCGCAACAGGAGCGTAACAAGCCCAACAGGACCGTAACAGGATTCCAACAGGACTGTAACGCTTCAACAGGACCGTAACAGGATTCCAACAGGACTGTAACGCTTCAACAGGACCGTAACAGAAGCGCAACAGGAGCGTAACAGAAGCCCAACAGGACCGTAACAGGATCCCAACAGGACTGTAACGCTTCAACAGGACCTTAACAGAAGCGTAACAGAAGCGTAACACGTGCGGGACCTTCCTATGACGTGACGCACCCCAATTTTTCGGCCGGCGTCACACTTAACGAAACACAATGGATCAGGAAGAGATTGGGGAGGGGAGAGAGAGAGAGAGAGAGAGAGAGAGAGAGAAAAAGGGAGAGAGAGAGAGAGGAGAATTGAGAAGCGAGAGAGGAGAGAGAGATGAGAATTTTCCCGTCCTCAGTGATAAAAAATAAAGTGCGTTCGGGGTGACTCATCTTACTTTTTTTCCTTGTACGAGAGAGAGAGAGAGAGAGAGAGAGAGAAGAGAAAAGAGAGAAGAGAGGAGAGAGAGAGATGGAGAAGAAGAGAAGAGAGAGGAGGGAGAGAGAAAGAGGAGAGGAGAGAGAGAGAGAGGAGAGAGAAGAGGAAGAGAGGAGCGAGAGAGAGAGAAGAGAGAGAGAGGAGAGAGAAGAGAGGAAGGGGAGAGAGAGAGAGGAGAGAAAGAGAGAGAAGAGAGAGAAAATAAGAAGGATAGTGAGCTGGTTTTTTGTGTTCAGTTTAGGAGGAAGCAAAAGAAGACGAGACAGAATAGACGAAAAAATGTGATTGGCATATTGTAGGAAGGGAGAGAAAATGGGAAGGGGGAATGAAGGATGAAAAAAGGGATGAAAGAAGGAGGGAAGGGAAAGGAAAAAAGGGATTGAAAGAAGGGATGAAAGAAGGGATGAAAGAAGGATGAAAGAAGGAGGGAAGGGAGGAAAGAAGGGATGAAAAAGGGATGAAAGAAGGGTTTGAAAGAAGGGATGAAAGAAGGGAGGGAAGGGAGGGAAAGAAGAGATGAAAGAAGGGAGGAAAGAAGGGAGGGAGGAAGGGATGAAAGAAGGGATGAAAGAAGGGATGAAAGAAGGGAGGAAAGGGGAGGGAGGAAGGATGAAAGGATAAGGGATGAAAGAAGGGATGAAAGAAGGGAGGGAAAAAGGGAAAGGAAAAAGAAGGGAGGGGGAAAAGAAGGGAGGGAAAAAGGGGAAGGAAAGAAGGGAGGAAAGAAGGGAGGGAAGAAGGAAGGAAAGACAGGGATGAAAGAAGGGAGGGAAGAAGGGATGAAAGAAGGGAGGGAAGGGATGAAAGAAGGGAGGGTAAAGGGAGGGAAAGAAGGGAGGGAAAGAAGGGATGAAAGAAGGGAGGAAAGAAGGGATGAAAGAAGGGAGGGAAGGGAGGGAAAGAAGGGATGAAAGAAGGGATGAAAGAAGGGAGGGAAGAAGGGATGAAAGAAGGGAGGGAAGAAGGGAGGGAAGGGAGGGAAAGAAGGGATGAAAGAAGGGATGAAAGAAGGGAGGGAAGAAGGGATGAAAGAAGGGATGAAAGAAGGAAGGAAAGAAGGAAGGAAAGAAGGGATGAAAGAAGGGAGAAAAAAAGGGAGGGAAAGGTTCAGGGGTCTCTATCTATAATAACTGACCGGGTTTGGAGGGAAGAACTTCTTTTTTTTTCAGAACTTATTTTCCTTTGAGATTAGAGAAAAAAGGAAAGTTTAAATTATGTGAAGTTTCTTTTTTTTCATCTGTGGAGAAAACTTTTACACACACACACACACACAGTCACACATACACATACACACACAGTCACACACACACACAGTCACACAGTCACACACACACACACACACAGTCACACACACACAGTCACAGTCAGTCACACACACACAGTCACACACACACGGTCACACACACAGTCACACACACACTTGAATTGAATTGAAAGAAAGACTGGATAAATATAGATATAGGACGGAACCACACGTGTAGCTCAGGCCCTGTAAAACACAACTAGGTAAATACAACTAGGTAAATACACACACACACACACACACACACACACATATACACACACACACACACACACACACACACCACAACAAATTTAACTTACAGATAAACCGACAGGTAATCAGCGCACTGTAACCACCACCACAATCACTTAAGACAGTCAGACAGTCAGATAGATGCGTCCAAACAGACTGAATGCTTGCTCTGTACTGACAATACTGACGATCTCTGCTTCTTTTCTTAACCATCTCCACTCCTCCTCCTCCTCCTCCTCCTCCTCCCCTGACCTCTAGATGACGGAGGAGGAGGAGGCAAGGAGGAAGGGGGAGGTGAACGGACGGGAAAAGAAGGAGGAGGAGGAGGAGGAGGAAGAGGTGGGGTGAGAGAAGAGGGCGGGGCTAAGTTAGGGTGGGTGGGGGTCATGGTGTGTGTGTCTGTGTGTGAAGGGGCGTGGTGGGTGTGGTAAGGGCGAAAGTAACTAAGTGGAAGAGGAGGAGGAGGAGGAGGAAGTGGAGGAGGAGGAGGAAGTGGAGGAGGAGGAGGAAGTGAAAAAAAAAGCAGAAAAACAGAAAAATTGGGAAGAGGAAAAGAAATATGTTAAAAAGGAGGAGGAGGAAAGGGGGAGGAGGAAACGGAAAAAAAAAGGAAAAAAGGAAAAGGAAGGAAAAG
>JACEEZ010018351.1:0-12964 GCA_016584305.1 Chionoecetes opilio
CCTTCAAATAAACTTTAACACCTCTTTGTTTCACTATTCCATTTATCAAAATCTCTTTCCGCGAAGTTTCTCCATTTTCTGCCCCTTCTATCATCTCTTCAACTGCTGTTGTCAAGTGTGTGGCGTGAGTCGAATGCGGTTAAGGCGAATCTAATAGGCGGGATTTTTGTCTTTTCCATGGGTGCGGGGGGGAGTCTGAGCGGTAATGACCCATGGTGGGTGGCGCGGAGGGCGTCGCCGAGTGAAGTACCCAGGTGAAGCGGCAGACCTGAGATATCAGACTTTTTTACAATGGAGAGCAGCAGCGGGGGTGGATGATGTTTACATCTGACACGGCCATCTGGCAGCAACAATCGCTATCTTGTTGCCCCAGCTCTTATTTTCTCTTAAACTCCAACCTTTTCTTAGTATTATTAATTACTGTTGAAAACCCACAGTTACAAATTTGGCTCAGTGGGGTACTGCTCAACACAGATCACTCCAGCCCCCTTTAGTAATACACCCCCGGGCTGTTCTGCATTCTCGGGCCCCGACCTCTCATTCGCTAATATGGCCGCATTAGACGCAGGGTGAACTTTGCATTCCTTTTTAAGGGAAAAAACTGCGTCTTATGCGCCGGCAAATAGGGGTATATATTTCCTTTACTTATATGGCCTAGTCTGCAGAGCCATAGATGGCTCCTTAGCAGACATAATCTAGATATACAGTCGGCGCAAAAAAACTTAGGACCCCAAAAAAAAACCTAGGACGGGAATAAACATCCTTACCTTTTTGCCAATTTCGGTGGGATCGATTAAATTTTTTTTACTTTTTTTGTATATCTGGCAGTGTATTAGGGTGTCTGCTGTTGATTCTTCGCTGCTGCCCGCTTTTATCTTCCAAGTCACCATAGGAAGAGTTGTTGTGTTTGGTTCTCCAACCTATCTACACCCCCATTCGCCTCTCCATCTTCTACCGCCTCCTCTAGGTCTACTAAAGCATTATGCCGGGCAAATCTCTATCCATTGTGAAGAAGACACATATAGTAACCTTGTATCGAAGTGGGAAAACAATTGGCCAGATAGCGGGGAAAAGATGTGTTTTTCCCAAAACCCACACCGTCTCGGTGTGGTGCAGGCGGGCGCAAAGATGGTGAGTTAGAGACTGTTTTGGCGTGGAAGAAAGAGTCAGGGCGCCCAAAGAAAACTTCAAAAAAGACTGATCAACTGCTCAAAAGGAAATTGTTGATGTCAATACTAATTTTGAGCAGTTGATCAGGCTTCTTTGAAGTTTTCTTGGTTGCCCTGACCCTTTCTTCCACGCCAAAACAATCTCTAACTCACCATCTTTCGCCGCCTGCACACACCGAGACGGTGGGGTTTGGAAAAACATCTTCCTCGCTATCTTGCCATTGTTTTCCACTTCGATACAAGGTACTATATGTGTCTTCACAATGGATAGAGATTTGCCCGGCATAATGCTTTTGTAGACATGGAGGGGGCGGTTTTGAAGTGGGGGGGCGAATGGAGGTGTAAGAAGGTAGGAGAACCAAACACAAAACCTCTGCCTATGAAAGACTTGGAAGATACAGAGGCAGCAGCAAGGAATCTACAGCAGACACCTTATGCACTGCTAGATATAAAAGAACGTAAAAAAATTCAATCGCTCCCACCAAAATTGTAAAAAAAGCTAGGGACGTTAATCCCGGCCTAAATTTTTTTTGGGGTCTTAAGTTTTTTTGCTCCGACTGTAATCTAAGCCTTCTGACGATACCTACAATTATATAGTTAATACTATAATTATATTCAGTGGTACCTTGGTTGTGTTGTGCCCCATACAGGCGAATGCAAATGGCGGAGGGTGAGTGCAGTACGTTTAGCGGCAGTTCCACCCACAGCTGTTTCCAACAGCTGATACATAGAGTATAAACAAACACTGGCGAATGCAAGGGGAGGGGTAGCAGAGTGGTTAGCATCTCCGACTGGGGTTCTCGGTGACCCGAGTTCGTCCCCGACGAAAACCAAAACCTTTCTGTACCGTCGAGTGGGCCCAAGAACACCCACATACCCTGCCCATTAACTCTACCTTCGATTGCGAGTGCATCGGAGGACACAGGGGGGGCGGCATGAGCCCCCTAATCACAGGTGTCACTATAAAATAAAACCTGCCTGCACCACCACGGGCGAGGGTCAACCATCACAGCAGCCCTCAAGTGAACCTCCAGGGCCTACCATCTGAGCGTTGGGTAACCACTGCCTACAGGTGCTATAGGCACAAATGTAAAAAAAAAAAAATGGCAGAGGGTAAGTGCAGTACCTTTAGCGGCAGTTCCACCCACGGCTGTTTCCAACAAACTGATACACAGCCCGTAAACACTGGCGAATGCAAATGGCGTAGGGTGAGTGCATTTTCAGTATATAGGTACAGTAAAAAAATTGGGTAATTTTTTTGGGCGGGAACGGATTAATGGTATTTCAATTAATTTCAATGGGGAAAATTGATTTGATATACGAGCAAATTGAGTTTCGAGCTCGATCATAGAACGAATTAAACTCGTAAGTCATGATACCGCTTTTACAAAAATTAGTTACCTATTACATGCTTAACACCAGAAAAACAAAATGTATATAATATATAACCCTAATGAAACACCTAATACCTTAGATGTAACACCTAACACCTAGTAATACACTATTACTAAATACATATATTACACACAAAACACCACACACACACACACACGAGTGTACACAGAAGCGCCGGAGGAGGAAGGCTCCCAAACAATTGGACGCGCTGGGTGAATGCAGGGGGCCACCAACCCCCCAGAGAAAGCTGTAGGACCTTAAGTACCTATAGGTTAGGGGTATGGAGTTTAAATGTCTCGTCTCCCAAACTATTTACCTAAAAAAGTGATAAGTAGTGGAAGTTAAATAAAACGTAAAGAAGGATAACAAAATGGCGGATCAGCTGGGCCCCGCTGGGACCCCATTCCATGGCTTTTAACAGCAATGAAAAGGACATATTGGGACTGAAAGCGAACCAGAGAAGAGTTGTAATGTTGGAAAATATTGTACATGAATTAAGGATAAACTTGAGAAGATGGAAAAGAAAGTGTACATATTAGAAAAGATAAACTATTTTGAAAAATAGAGTGGACAAACTAAAAGGAAAGCAGGACGATGAAAAGGTTGAGCAAATGCATGCTGAAATGTACCTGTACACAAGAAAGGAAAATGACACAAGAGGAAAGAAAGAGAAAAGAAAAACGGGGAAGATGAACGGGAAAAAAGAAAAAGACAACTTACGCAGTAATAGAAGATAAAGGGAAAATTAAAAGAAAAATCTGCCCCCAAAAAAATTTTAGTAAAAAGTAATAAAACAAAAGGAGAACCCTAGTAAGAGATACGGTAGAAAAAAAGAAAGGGGTCATCACATTTTGGGGTTTTTTGAAGGGGGAAATTTGCTCCCCAAAAAAACTTAAAGAGAAACGAAAAAAAGAAATTTGTCAAAAGAAAATTTTAAAAGTAGAGAAAAAAAAAGGAGGTAAAAGAAGAAATAGAAGAAAAAAAGGGTTTGGGAAAAATTTAGGGAAAAAGGGAGGGGGGCCCCGCCCCTTAAAAGTTAAGTTTAGGTCAAAAAATACAGCACAAAGATATTTGCTGGGGCATGGAAATTTTGGAAAAAGACAGAAGAATACAAAAAAATATGGATAAAAAAAAGATAGAATAGGAAAAAAAGAGCCGTTTTGAATTTACTGTTTAAAGAAGCCAAAGAAAAAAAACGAACTGGGGGACGGAAGGGGAAAAACAGAAATTCTTTTGGAAGTTTTGGCCCAAAAAACTGAAAAAAAGTGGTATAAAAAAGAGAAAGAGTAAGAGAAGACAGTCCAAAGGAAAATGAAAAAAAGGAAAGGGCAGGAAACGTAAAACAAATATAAAGGGGCAAAGTGGCAACTTTAAAACAAAAATAAACGATTCCCGGGGGAGAGCCAAGAAACCGGGGCATATTAGGTCTAGTAAAAACGAACTGAGTGATTCTAAAGATGTGCCGGGTTGGGGGGGGGTAAATTTAAATTTATGGAGGAGCAAACAGAAACCAAAAAAAGGGGGGTTTGGTTTAATGGTTTTAAACAAGGAAGGAGTGGTAGTGGGAAATGTGGAAAAGGGGGAGGAAGGGGCCGGGGCTTTAAAGGGTTTTAGAGTTGGTGATGAAAAAAGGAAGAATAAGGGGAAATTGGGAATCGTATAATTTCCCAACCTAAGACAAATTCCGGGGGAGAGAAGAGTACGGAACATGATAAGAGACACAAGCAAATTTTTAAAGAATACGAGGGAAAATAGTGAGAACAAAATTTTTGATGGGAGTTTTAACGGGCCAAAGAAGTTTGCTGGGAAGAAGGGTATACTGAAGGGGGAAAGAAAACTCATGGGGGTTTGGTAATTTTTTGGATTTGGCCAATGAAAAAACATCATGACTCGGTGGATTAAAAAAGAACACAAGATTCAGAGGTAGCGAAAAACCACAAGATAGACCTTTACTATTGACGAAAGAACTGGAAGTAATTAGAAATTGATTTATCAGTCCCCAAACTTGGGAAAGGGGAGCGACCATTTTATTTTTAAATTTAAAATTTTAAATGAAAACAAAAAGAGGGGGGGAAAAATAAAAACAAAAAAAAAGGAAAAGATAAAATTTTAGGGAAAAACCGGGATTTTGACGGATTAAGAACATTTGGGAAAGAGCAGAGCAGTAATTTCCAGGGGGGCCGGGGAAAAAAAACCGGGGTACCAGAAAAAATGGAATGATTTCATCCAAATTTTAAAACCAAAAGGAATAAAAGTTAGGGCCCAAAGGATAGTTATCGAGAAAAGAAAAAAAATGAAGGGTTTTTTAACAAAGAAACTGTAAATTTAGCAAGACTAGAAAAAAAAAAAACAGGGAAACAGGGAGGAAAAAAGGTGGCAGCAACCTTGGGGAGAAGTTTCAAAAAACAAATAAAAAGGGAAAAGGAAGAATCCGAAGAGAAGAAGAAAGTAACTGAGAGGAAAATAATTAGGGGAAAAAAGTAAGAAGAAAACCCAAACTTTTTCCCATAGATATATTAAGGAAAAAAAAGAAAAAAAAAAGGAAGGGGAAAAGATAAGCCCGAAGGTAGAAGGCCCTTTGGTTGAAAATTTCATTACAAAGGCCCCAGGTGATGAATAAGTGCTTTTCAGACTGTATTTACAAGAGAAAGTGAATTTAAAAAGAAAAATATAATAGCAAAAGAAAATATAATGGAAGGGCATAAAAAATAGACGTAATAGAAGTAAAAAGGTAAAGGGGAAAATCAAGATTTTGAAAAAAGCCCCGGGTTTCCCGAAAGGGGGTTTTTTGAACTGGGTAATGAAAGAGTGCCAGGTTTAAACCCAAAATAGAGGGGGAAAAATTTCATAGTTAATTTAGAGTTCAAATCAAGGGGGAGCGAGGGCCCCTGATTGGGAAAAAAGAAAATTGTGGGCCCAATTCACAAAGGAGGGACAAAGAAAACCACTAAATTTAAGGCCAGTATCATTAACAAGCGTTTTTTCAAAAAAGTGTGGAAAAAAAATTTTGGGAAAGGGGAAAAATGGTTTAAAAATTTGGGAAGAGAAAAACACCCCTTTCAGGTGGGCCCCGTTTTGGGTTTTGAGGAGGAATGTCAGTACCCGCCCCAAAATTTTTGAGCTTTTTCTCGAGAGTGACGATGTGACACAGGAAAGGAAAAGGGTTTGGGGGGGGTTTTATTTTCTTGGACCTAAAGAAAAGGCCCTTTTACAAAGGGGAACCCCATAAGAGACTGCCCCCCGGAAGCTAGAAAAATGTAGGAGGATTGAAGGGTGTTTGCGAATGGATGGAAAAATTTTTTTAAACAACAGAAAGATGAGAACAGTAATAAAAGATCAAAAGTCAGAATGGTTTCCCCGTGTGATAAGTGGAAATTCCTCAAGGAAACAGTATTGGCCCCAGTGATGTTCTTTGGGCTATGTAAAAGATTGGGAGAAGGAGAAACAGTTATAGAGTTTTTTCGGGTGATGATGCAAAATTAATAAGAAAAATTTGAAAGTAAAGAGGGGCCGTGAGGATTTTCAAAAGGATCTAGTAAGATTTTCAGGTGGAGTTAAAAAAATGGGGAAAAGGGGTTTAATGCCAAAAAAATGTAAAAAGAGGAAAATGGGCAGTAGCAAAAAAAGACAGAGAGGGAAAGTATTCGATTTGGGAAAAGAAAAGGATAATCAAAACAAAGGTCGGAAAAAAATCGGGGTATGGGTTTTAAAGGGCAATTTTTCACCCGAGAAGGGATATAAACAAAATCAAGGAGATAATACCAGTTTCTGAGGGAAAAAATAAGAATGGCATTTAAATATTGGAGAAGAGATGATCAAGAAATTATTACATCTCTGATTTGACCCAGGTTGGAATTCGGCAGTGATTTGGGGCACCACATAAAAAGAAAGGGTATATATAAGGAAGATTTTAGGGGGATACAAAGAGCCCGCCACAAAAATGGGTCCAAGCCTTTAGAGATTTTAAAATATGAAAAAAGACTTTCAAAACTAAAACTCCCAACACTTGGGGGGAAAGGGGAGATTTATAGCAGTGTACAGAGCATCAATGGGTCTTTAAAAAAATTTATAGAAATGATCTGTTTGTGTGGGACGAAGAAGTAAAAAGAGGTCATGAGAAGAAATTTTTTTAAAAAAAAAACATGCAAGAGGGATATAAAAAAAAACAGCTTTCCCCTATAGAAGCATAGAAGCCGGGGGAAAAACCTTGATGCAAAAGTGAAATTTAAAGCAAGAAGTATTCAGGACTTTAAAGGCAAAAAAGGAATAAGTAGATTTTTAGACAGGGGGCGTACGAGCCCTAGCTCTTTTTCCCGTATGTACAACCCAGGCAAAAAACAACTAGGGGAAAACACACACACCACACAAACACCACACACACACAAACACACACACAAACACCACACACACACACACACACACCAAAACACACAACACACACACACACCACCACACCACAAAACCCCCCACACACCACCACACCACACACCCACCCACACACACACACCCACACCCACACCACACACCCACACCACACCCACACCACACCCAAACACACACCACACACAACCCAACAACACAACACAACCACAACCCACGACCAACACACAACAAACAACAACACAACACCAACACAAAAAACCCCAAAACACCACAAAAACACCAAAAAAAAAAAAAAACAAAAAAAACCCCACACCCACCACACCAACACAAGAAAAACAACACACCAAAAACACCAAAACAAACACAAAAAAAAACACCAAAAAACAAACCACCTAAACCCAAAAAACAAAAAAACAAACCCAAAAAGCAACAAAAAAAAACAAAACAACAACAAAAAACAAACAAAAAAAAAAAACACACAAATAACAACAAAAAAAAAACACCAAAGAAAAAAAAAAAACAACAAAAAAAAAAAACAAAACCACACAACAAAAAAAAAAAACAAAAAAAACCAAAACCCCAAAAAAACCCAAAACAACAAACAACCCAAAAGCAAAAAACACAAAAAAAAACAACCCAAACCCCAAAAACCCCAAAAAACAAAAAAAAAAAAAACACAAAAAAAAAAAAAAACAACAACCCCCCAAAAAAACAAACCCACAAAAAACAGGGCCCAACAAAATCCCCACAAAACCCAAAAAACAAAACCCCACCCCCCCAAACCCAACCCCGCCCCCGCCCCCCCAACCCCCCAAAATTTTTTCACCCCAAACACCACCACCCACCCCCGAGCCCCCCCACCCCCCAAACAAACCAACAAACACCCCAAACCACCCCCCCACCAAAACCCCCCAACCCCACCCCAACCCCCAACCCCCACCCCACCCCCCCCCCCCCCCCCAAACCCCCAACCCCCCACCCCCAAAAAAAAAAAACCCCCCACACCCCCAAGCAAAAAAACAAAAAAACCCCCAAAAATCCCCAAAAAACAACAAAAAAATAAATACCCAAAGGGGGTTTTTTTGGGGGGAAAAAAAAAGGAAAAAGCCGGGGTGGGGAATGGGGTATTTGCGTTTTGGGGTTTTTAAGGTTTCCCCTATTAGTCCGGGGAAAAAATTGTGTTTTGAAAAAAAAGGGGGAAAAAAGGGAAAAAAGAAAAAAAAGGAGGCAAAAATGAGGGGAAAACCCCCCCCCTTTTAAAATTTAAGTTTAGGTCAAAAAACTACAGCACAAGATATATTGTTAAGGCATGGAAAGGGCAAAGACAAAGGGATATAAAAAAAATATGGAAAGGGAAAAGATATGATGGGAAAAAAGACCCGTTTGAAGGTACTGTTTAAAGAACCCAAAAAGAAAAAACAAATTTAAAAAGGAAAGGGGAAAAAAACAAAATTCTTTAAAAATTTTTAAGAAAAAAAACTAAAGAAGTGGTATTAAAAGAGAAGATAAGAGAAAAACAGTTCAAAGGAAATAAAAAAGGAGGCGGTATCTACAAAATATAAAGGGCAGTGTCAATTAACAGAAGAAACGTTTTACCTGAGACCCAAAGAAACCAGACTATTGGGTTTTTAGTAAAAAACGAAGCTGAGTGATTTGGGGAAAGGTGCCAGTTGGGGAGGGCCCAATATAAATTGGAGGAGAAACAAAAACAAAAAAGGAGGTGTTTTTTTAATGGTTTTTAAAAAGGAAGGATGTGGTAGTGGGGAAGGGGAAAAAAAAGTAGGATGGCAGAGGGTTGAAGGTGGTTTGGGGTGATAAAAAAAAGGAAGTAAAGAGACTTGTACTGATACGTTCCACCTAAGGCAATTCCCTGGGGAGAGAAGAGTAGGAGAAATGATAAGAGAACGGGCAAATGTTTAAAAAAATACGAGGGAAAATTGGAGAACATAATTTTTGTGGGAGTTTTTTAACTTCAAAAGTTTTGCTGGAAGAAGGGTATACGAAGGAGGAGAAGATCATGGGGGGGGTACTTTTTGGTTTTTTGGGTAATGAATAACATCAGACTCAGGGTTTAAAAGAGAATACAAGTTTCAGAGGTAGCGAAGAACCATCAAACTAGATCTACTAGACGAAAGAACGGGAAAATAATTAGTAGAGAAATTTTTATCCCCCACTTTGAAAGAGTGACCATGTATTTATTGTTTTGAAAAAAATTATAGCAAAAAGGGGGAGAAAAAAAAAATAAAAAAAGGGAAGAACAATATTGAAAAGCAGACTGGAGGGATTAAGAACATTTTTGGAGAGACAGACTGAGAAATTTTCCCATGAAACAAGAGTACCCAAAAAAAATGGGGGAGGCCCGAATTTACCCCGAGGAAATAAATAGTTATGTTAAAAGGAATTTTTATCAAAAGAAAAAAAATAATGGTTTAACAGAAATTTAAATTTAGAAAGACTAGAAAAAGAAAAAACAGGAATAGTTGAGAAAAAAGGGGGATAACCTTTTGGGAGAAGTAAAAAAAACAACACACTACCCCCGATTTTGCGCTTGCTTTTTTTTTCCCGGAGGCTAGCGCGAAACCGCGGATCGCGAAACCTGGATTATAAACCCTGTAAAAATTTTTTTTTTTTTTTTTGTTTTTTTTTTTTTTTTTTTGTTTTTTTTTTTTTTTTTTTTTTGTTTTTTGGGTGTGTGTGGTGTGTGTGTGCCACAGCCCTTATGCAGTGACCCCCAGGGGGGGGAGGTGGCCCCCGGGAGGTTAACTTGAGGGCTGGTACTACCTATTTTCAGTTTTATAAACTCATTTTTTCCCCAAAAAAATACCCTGAAAATCCCCCAAACCCCTGTCCCCCCCAGCAGTAAATGGGTAGGGGTGTTAGCCTAGGGTTTGTAAACCCGCCCCCGGGGGGTGGGGCTTTGGGCCAACACTACGTAAAAAGAGGAGGGAGGAGAGGACTTGAGATTGAGCTTGATTGGGAGTCCCCCCACGGATGCTTTTTTTGGTCTGAGTGAGGGAGCCTGACACATTTTTCAGCTGAGGTTTGTGTGACATGTTAACGACAAAAAACACGTCACAATGCTCCTCTCTCTCCGTCTCCCCCATTACCCCCAGAAACCAAAATTTACCACACCATCAGGTTAATCATTAAAAGGGTTTTTTTGTGGTAAATAGAAGGAAGGTCTATTTATTTCGGGGTTTACCTACTATGCGCACCGGCTGCCCCTGAGAGAAAAAACAACAAAGGAAAAAACCAAAGAAAATACTAAAAACTTACAAGCCTTTATTATACATATAAGCAGGAAGGCAGGAAAAAGTGTCCCTTTCGCTTTATGGGAGGGGCGGTGCAGAGTGGGTAGCGTCAAGATAAGTCAAGCTCGAGAAGAGTTTGCAACGACCTACAAAGTGATACTAAGCAGAAAAGTCACAAGAAGAAGAAAAGCTCCGAGGGGGTTTTCCTACCCGAGTTTGACCCTTTGATGAGGGTGTAAAACCCCTTTAAAATTTTCTTTGCACTTTTGAGGGGCCTAAAAACCCCACATGCGCCCATTACTCTACCTCGATTGCGAGTGCATCAGGGAACAGGGGGGCGGCATGAGCCTCTAAACACGGCGTCATATAGAAATTCGTCTGCGCCCCCACAGGCTGGGGCCCCCCATACAGCCCTCAAAATTAATCTCGGGCCTACCATCCCCACTCCTGGAGGTCCTGCCAAAAGGCGCTGTAGGCACACACACACACCCAAAAAAAAAAAAAAAAAAAAAAAAAAAAAAAAACCCAAACTCGGGGGTTTTAAAAGCGCGAAAGTCGGATGGTAAGAATTTAGGATCAGCCCCCCCCGAAAACCGAGGATCGCGAAACTCGCATAGCGTGAAACTCGGGAGGGTAGTGTAGAAAGATATGTAAAAATCCCAAAAGAAAAAGAAAGTAATTGGAGAAATATAATAGAAAAAAAAGTAAAAACGAACCGAAAAAAATTTTTATAGATAATAAATGGGAAAAATGAAAAACAAGGGGAAGGAAAAGATAACGAAGGGGAAGCATAGTGTACGGAAATGCTTAAACAGGCTGAGGTGATGAAAAAATGTTACAGACGATTACAAGAGAAAGGGGAAATTAAAAAAAAAAATAATAGCAAAAGAAATATAAGGAAGGGATAAAAGTGACGTAAAAGAAGTAAAAAGGCAAAGGAAAGTCAAGATTAAAAAGCCCGGGCCCCCGAGGAGTGTCAAAATTGGTAATGAAAAAGTGCAGTAACCAACTAGCAGGAAAGTTTCATAGTGTAATTTAAGTTCATCAAGGAGGGCAAGTCCCCCTTGATTTGGAAAAAAAAAAAATATTGTGCCAATCACAAAGGAGGAGACAAAGAAAACCCTTAAATTACAGGCCGTACATTTTAAAAAGTGTAGGGGCAAAAATGTGTGAAAAAATTGGAAGGAAGATGTTGAAATATTTTTGGAAGAGACAACACACTCCAGGGGGCCAGTTTTGGATTTGAGGAGGAATGTATTACAACGAATTTATTAGCTTTTACTGAGAGGGGTGTTGTGACACAGGAAAGAGGGGGGGGGTCCCATTTCATATACTTGGACCAAAAAAGGATTTTTCAAGGTACCTCACAAAGACTGTCTGGAACTTTGAAATGTAGGAGGATTAAGGGTGGGTTTTCTAAGGGATGGAAAACTTTTTGAGCAACAGAAAAGAGAGAACAGTTTAAAAGATAGAAGTCAGAATGGTGCAGTGTGATAATGGGGTTCCTCAAGGATCATATGGCCCCAGGATGTTTTTTGGTCTATTAAAGATATACAGGGAGTGAAAAGTATTTGAGCTTATTCGCTGATGAGGTAAATACTAAGAAAAGTAGAAAGTAAAGAGGCTGTGAGGGTTTACAAAAGACTAGATAAGATTTTTAATGATTTAAAATGGAGTTTAAAGCTAAAAAGTGTAAAGGATGGGAATGGGCAGTACAAAAAAGAGACAGGGGGAAAGGAAAAAATATTTGATGGGAAATAATGGATAACAAAAACAAAGGGGCAAAAAAAATTGGGAGTATGGATTCGTAAATTAACATGTGAAAATATAAAAAAGATCAAAAGGAGGTACATATCGTTTCTGAAGAATATAAGAATGGCATTCAAATATCTGGAGAAGAATGATAAGAAAATTTATAAAATCTTTTATTCGACCAAAGGGTTTGGGTAGCGGCGGGGGTTTGGTCACCAATAAAAAGAAAGGAATAAGGAAGATTTAGAGAATACAAAGAGAAGCCACAAAAAAGGCTCCAAACCTGAGAGATTTCCCTATGAAGAAAGAATTTAAGACTAAAACTCCCCCAAAAACATGAGAAAAAAAGAGAAAGGGGGATTTTTTAGCAGGGATAGAGCATCAATGGGCTGGAAAAAAAAGATGAGAAGATCTGTTTTGTTTGGGAGATAGAAGTCAAGAGGTCATGAAAAAATGAAAAAGGACCAAAATGCAAGGGGGGAAAAAAAAAAAAACAGCTTCCCAAAAGAAGCATAGAAGCCCGGAACAACTTTTATGCAAAAAGGGTTAAAAGAAGAATATTTAGGACTTCAAAAGGCCAAATGGATAATAGTGATTTGGGATGGGACCGTACGGCTGCTCTTTTCCTGTAGGTACAAAATAGGGAAAAAAAATACATCAAAAAACCACATCAAAGATACTTCCACACGTGTAACCGCATACCTTATACATGAATATTATGGGAAAGCTACAAAATAGATACATAAAAACTAAAATTACGGATCAATTATCAGTAAAGAAAAAAAGGAGGTTTTTTGTTTTTTAAAAGAATGTGATTTGTTTGCATTTAAGTTTCTGGCAGCGAGTTTCCCCATTTTGGGCCGGCCCCACAATATGCTGTTATGGAAAGGGGTGTGTGCTTGAGGGCAAACCAGGTTATAAGGTTTTACCTTGGCGGAATTGGGGCGTAAAAAAAAAATTGGGGGTGTTTGCTAAAATAGGAAACAAAAATTTTTTAAAAAAGGGGAAAAATGA
>JACEEZ010018354.1:0-5000 GCA_016584305.1 Chionoecetes opilio
AAAGGAAAAGGGGAAGAGGGGGGTCCCCCGGACATTGACCTGAAGACCCTCGTGACCTCCAGGACTAGGAGGACCCTGGATAGCCTTCTTCCTGAACGGGAGGAAGAAGTGGGAACCTTCTTGGAGAAGGGTCCCGAGACATGGGAGACTGAGGCAGCCTTCCTGGACATGAAGAGGAACGTCTCACAGATGAAGGTGGTCAACGACGCGGCGGAGAGAGGTATCGCCTTGGCCACCTCCTTCCACTCGATCATCACCAAGGTCGAGGTCCAGCATCAATACCTCCTGAAAGGGGTGGCCAAGCACAAGAGGGAGCAGCCTTCCACCTCCAAGGCAGCATTTATGGAGTAAAAGGACAGTGTATTACCTTTATTTTTATTAATTACATTAATTATTTACATTGTTTACTTGCCCGAGCTGCTTTCACTGTGCAAGTGATCAAACGGAAAGGAATAACAGTACTTATTGATCTAACAACAACAATGTTTTGCTTATATTAACCTTGAGATGAAGATTTTTGTCTAAATAAAAAAAATGTATATGTTACTACTTTCTTTTAGTTACCTTACCAAATTAATTGACATCCAAAATTACCATCCATATATATATATATATATATATAAATATATATATATATATATATATATATATATGTATATATATATATATTATATATAATATATATATATATATATATATATATATATATATATATAATTATATATATATAAAATATATATATATATATATAATTATATATATATGTATATATATATGTATATATATATATGTAATTATATATATATGTAAATATATATATGTATAATATCTATATGTAATTATATATCTAAATATATATTGTATATATCTATATGTAATTATATATATATATATATATATATATATATATAGATATATAATATATATATATATATATATATATATATATATATATATATATAAATATATATATATATATATTATATATATATATATATATATTATATATGTATATATATCTATATATATATATATATATATATATATATGTATATAATTTTATTATATGTATATATAGATATCTATTATATGTATATATATCTATATCTAATATATTATATAATATATATATATATATATATATATATAATATATATATATATATATATCTATATATATCTTATCTATCTATCTATCTATCTATCTATCTATCTATCTCTCTCTCTCTCCCCTCTCTCTCTCTCTCTCTCTCTCTATCTCTATCTCTATCTATATCTATATCTATAGTATTTAGTGCAGCAGATATCATAACAATGTGAAAAACGTATGACTCTAAAGCATGAAATTTTTAGAAGTGTTAGTACATACCATAAGTTCATTTTCAGATTCGGAGGTAATCAGATTAGACACCTCTGAGGATAGTGAGAGGTCAATGACCTCAATTAAATGAAAATTGTCTTTTTTTCCTAACGATTCTGGTGCATTGGTCGGTTTTGGGGATCATTAAAAAGATATGTTGAAATGGGTTGGTCCCTTATTTCTGGAGGAGCCTATTTATACTAATACAGGAGCAACTATGGACTGAAACAAGTGCTTTAAATCAGGTCAGTGACCTCAAGAAAACAAAATTATTGAAATACACATTTAGGTTATTGTGGGTGTCCAGAAAGCTTGCATGAAATCGTGTGTAAGATCATATGTTGAAACCTTAATTTCAATGTGCACTGAACATAGTCGATAGCTTAAAGTACAGTGAGGTCAGCTACCTCAGACACATGGATTAGTACATACCGTTACATGTAATACACACACATTATCAATTATAGACGCATAAATATAAAAGTGTCTGATGTGCACCTAAACAGTCTCCCGAACCGCACATAAATGCAGTGCACTTGTTGCAGCCTGTTCGCACTTGCAGTGGCCGGTACATCCCTTCTTGAAGCCCAGTGGAATCAGTTCGTGACAAGATTTTGAGTGCCTCTTGCAGTGTCGTCCAAAGAGGACTGCCACCAGAGGCATCCTTTGTCCAAGCCCCAGCAGAGGATTGGTAACTCTGGATTGGACCAGAATTTGGTTCAGCAGTTGCCCTGGAGAGATCACGCTTGATGTGTGCTGGAGTGCTAGCCTGCGTTGGGGGAATGGTTCTAGAGCCCTGAATTGGGCGAGAGCTTGTTTCCTAGCATCGTTTTTACTTCCATGGTGTACTGGTGGGTCATACATCAGCACAACGAAGCGCTCCAGCAGTGACATTGACTTCTCACTCCATCACTTGGCAATGCGTATAAGAGTTCTTTCAAAGGCATCAGGGCACCCTGTGAGAACACTTCCAAGTATCCCAGGCAGTCTTTCTTCCCTCTGCCAGCGAAAAGGACGCAGCTTCGTCACAGACACAGACGGCAGCTTCAGCAGCCAGGAGGTCGGGAGGCCTTGCAGGACGATTGTACGACGGGTGCAGTGAAGGGCTTCGTCTTCATGGCTAGAGGTGGCACACTTGTGTCACTGATGGCAGAGTGCTACCGACTTGGCGGAAGAGATGTTCTTGCCAATCACCACTACACTACGGTCGAGTCGGCCATTGTGTGCTGATGGGATGTTGCATTAGGGAGTACATGTGCCATGAAAAGAACATTGGCTTCGCAGAGCTGAGGTTATGCCAATATTATCGACTAGCCACAGTAGTGAACACTCAACTTGCGCAGCTTGGTGGCAAACAACTTCTTCCATGTTGAAGCGCTGGCACGACACCATTGGCATTAGTTGTCTGCTGTGAGCGTAGGTAATAGTAATCTATCATATGAACCACACACCTTAGGCGAACATGTGTGTTAATCAGACCTCCTGCTCATAGGTCACAGCGTGAATCTTGAGGGACCAAGTAGAGTGGGAGTGGAGTTCTCTCTCGCGGCTGTGGCGCATGAGGTTGACCTCTACACTGCGTGCATGCTTTACACTGTGAACACCCAGTAGCTGTCGATACTGTAAGAGCAGCAGTTGTGGTTGCTTGTGTTGGCCAAACTTAGTCTGGTGCTGATTTCGCCCAATCGAGATCATGTTCACCAGAGGCAAGGAGGGATGGTTGTCCACAGACCCTCTTTCTGGCAGTCAGCGTGGAACGCACCTCAAAAGGCGACCTGGTCTGAAAACTTTATTACGTACTAACCTATGCTGCTCTTACTAGGTGATGGCATTCACTTCATTATCACAGGCCTTCTTTCAGGGACGGGACCTAATCTTTCTCCAAACAACGAGGAAGTGTGTCTCGGCCATGAGAATGGGCCTCAGATCAGAAAGCACAGAAAGAAGTCTGTCCTTCAGTCTGGTTGTGCAGTATTATGTTGGTTACCGTGGCACCCGGCTGCTCCAGTCTCGTCTTGTAGAGGTTAGCTACGTCTGAGAGTTTAAATACATGGGCATTGTCCTCATCTGCCGGCATTGTCCTCCATGAATACCACAGCTCAGCAAAGGTATGCCATGCAGACGATCCCGCAGCCTCGTTATTGAGTGCGGCTGTTTGATTTTGTTGTTATAATGCACGAAGACAGTTTGCGATGGTATTTTTGCCCGATGGCAATCAATATCTCCTGCATGACACAGCCTTGGCCATGCAGGTCAGTGTCCCCAAGTCAATGGCACATCTCCGAACGTTCTTTCAATTTCCTTTGTAGCTGCCCTAGTGCAAGTCTGCAGTGCCAGCTCGGCTTCTTGCAGAAGAAACAGATAGGCTCGGTTGGACTGTGGAAGCCTTGTGGGCAGCTGAGGATCGTGTATGCACGGTGGAGTACGGTACTAGATTGCTGTCTGAAGACTGATTCTTGCTCTGCTAGCTGGTCAAATATTTTTTGTAAACCTTAACCGACATTTATGGACACTGAGCACTGTGTGTATCAAGGTAGCTTTACGCAATCGCCATTCATCCAATCTTTCACTTTGAGTTCCATTGGCATGTGCGAAGTCCCTTGCACTGGAGGAGGTTTCGTCAATGATGCATAGCCACTACACTCGGTTTCATGGTTGATCTTAAGTGGGCACTGCAAATGGTTCATCTGTCTCTGCTTGGCAAATAATTACAAAGCTCCCAGTTAGTTCTGGGGGTGGTCTGTTGCTTGGACGTAGAGGGCGGGGCTGGGCTATGAGGATTTATGACGCTTTTTGCCATAGTGACGATCAGATCTGGGATGCCCCCTTTTGTATCTTGGCTTCGATCATCAGGCAGGGAATCCTGCAACACACAAGTACAACAATTGTGTTAGTACCAGCGCCACCACAGTTTACATTCATTGGCATAATATTGATATGTTGAGGTAATGACCTTCCACTGTCCTCAGAGGTCAAGCTAGGATACACTGTAAAATATAATACCAACGATGTGTGGAATATGTAAAAACTTTTATGTAACACAAATGCATGGTTTGTACATCAATCAACATGTTTACCATGTACCCAATGACGACAAAACATCAAGATTTTGATACTTTGAGGTCATTGACCTTCACGGTCCTCAGAAGTCAAATCTGCCTTACCCCCGATACTGAAAATGAAAGCTTATGGCATGTACTAACAAACTGGTAGAAATTCATGCTTTAGTGTCATAATTGAACCCAATTCTTATATATGAGAGATTATCAGCTTGTACTTAGAGAGAGAATCTATCTATATATCTGGGTAAATTATAGATAAGAATACGATAGAGAGATATATATATGTACATTATATATTAATATATATATATATATATAGATCCTATAAAATATATATATATATATAATATATATATATATATAATATATATATATTATGATATATATATAGATATATATATATATATATAGATAGATAGATAGATAGATAGATAGATAGATAGAGTAAAGAAATTTAGATAGAGAGAGAGAGATGAGAGAGAAGAGAACCTAGAGAGGGACGAGAGAGAGAGAGAGAGATAGAGATTAGAGATAGAGATAGAGATATATACCTGTTACTATATATATATAATATATATA
>JACEEZ010018354.1:12500-15000 GCA_016584305.1 Chionoecetes opilio
GGGGTTTTGAGGCATTGAAAAAACAAGGTTTGCGGGCCCCCAAATCAAAAATTATAGAAAGATCAAATTAGGCCTCGGGCATCTCTCCGTGAATCCTTATTTCCGTTGATTTTGGGAAACGTCTAAAAACGACGTTGAAAAATACAGGGTAGAATCATCAGCTAGGGTGGATAGGGCTTGGAGTTAGACTTTAGAAGATCATTAATAAATAATAGAAAGAGGTGGGTGATAGGACAAAACCCCGGGGAACACCACTATTAATAATTTGGGGAGAAGAACAATGCCGTCTTTTGCAATAGCTGCAATAGAAGGGTTTAAAAGGGAAATTAAGATAAGGTACAGAGAGAAGGATAGAAACCAATGAGGGAGCTTAAAATTAAAAGATTGGCCAGATCTCCCAAAAAAGCTTTTAAATATGTAAAGGGGAAAGCAAAAAGTTTCACCAAAACCCTAAGGAGGATGAACCATGCTTCATTTTAGGAAAGCTAGAAGATCCCCAGTAGAATCCCCTTTTATAGGGAAACATTGACGATCAATAGAAATTGTGGCAGATAGATCAAAAGGAATCTTCTTAAAAAATATAGTTTAAAAAAAACTTTAGAAAGGCGGAATCAAAGCATGGGACGGTATTTTGAAGGATTAGAACGGTCACCCTTTTGGAAAAGGTTGGGTGGAGCAAAAATTCCCGCAAAAGGAAAAATGGAAAGTAGATAGACAAAGACGGAAAAGTTTGACCAGGCAAGGTGCAAGCACAGAAGCACAGTTTTTAAGAACAATAGGGGGGACTCCGTCAGACCGTAAGCCTTCGAGGAGGATCTAGCCAGAAAGGGAAAGAAAAACATCATTCGAAGGATCTTAATGGACAGGCATAATATAGTCAGGGGTGGAGGAGCAAGGAGAGAACAAAGCCCTTCATCAACAAGAGTGGAATTGGTTAGCAAAGGTTTAAGCGAAGAGTTCAGCTTTAGAAAAAATGAGACAGCTGTTGGAGCTATCTGGGTGAAGCAGAGGAGGGAAAGATGCAGAAGAAAAATTGTAAAGATGTTATAGCTAGAGCCAGAAGTCGAGAGTGGAATTTGATTCAGAAAGATTTCGGACATATTTTCTATGAATGAAGAGTTTTGGTAAGTGAAGTAAAGATCTTATGCATGATACGGGCAGAAATATAAAGGGAATGGTTTACAGGAGATGGATGCCTTACTGGTAACGTTGTGAGCCACCTGCACTATCTCGGACAGCATTTTTTTTTTTTTTTATTATCAAAGCATAGTTAAACCAAGGTGACGGGCTTAGGATAGAGAAAGTGTGTGGCATGTAACGCCTTCCACGCCGAGACTATGACCAGTTATGCGCTCTGCAAAGAGATGGGTCTTTGACATGGACGCCAGTAATCATTCCATGAAAAAATCTGAGTAGTACTGCTTAGGTCTTCCCACTTAGCTGAGATAAAGTGCCAGGAAGCAGAAGCACATCCGCTAGGTGGGTCCCGAGACCGGTTAACGGAGCGATAGGACAGGTTACAAGAATAAGATTCTGATAGGAGGGGAACCCAACGGAGAAAAAGTTACACAGAGTAAGCAGAAAGGTTAGTAGTTACGAAAAGATCAAGAATGTGAGGCGTGTCTCAAAGGCGGTTCAGGAATACGGGTAGGGTGCTGCACCAGCTGCTCTAGGTCTTGGGAGGATAGAAAGTTGTAGGCTTGTTCACCAGGTTGGTCACTGAAAGAAGATGATAGCCAAAGCTGGTGTTGAACATTTGATAGTCCCAGAATGGAAATTTCAGCTAAGCGAAAAGAGATGAAATGGTTACACTTTATGTGAATAGTCCGAAGAATTTACAACTTAAGTCAGAGGAGATAGTGGAGCAGATATACAGAACAATAAATTTAGTAAGAGACTGACATTGAGTCGGAGCCAGATGTAGAAAATCGGAAGTTTCAAGGCCTGGGCACCCCATGGGGAAGAAAAAGAGCAAGTGATGTCATGCGAACATATACGCAACAGCCAGCTTGGATGAAATGAGAATAGAAAACAGTAATAAAGAGGGACAGAAAAAGGGTCTTACTGTCAGTGCTCACAGCAACTGAGTTTCGGTGAGGAAAAGCAGATGAGGTTTAGAGGAGAGAAGATGATGTTCAACAGAGATAAGTTCGATCTAAGGCCGCTGAATGTTTGCAGAATTTCTAAGGAGAGAAGGCCTAGAAAACGTATCAAGAACTCGAGTCCTATACCATCTTGAAGGCTGTCCGCAGACCTGGGGATGGATATTTCTGATCCCCTCTCTCCCCAGTTAGGAAGGTAGTTAGGGACTCCGAGGCACGAGGGTCTCCGAAGGGCAGGGCCGATTATGCGGGCGCGATTCGACCCACGAGCGATTTTACAGTGCATAATAAAACTATTTGAGTGTAGTGTAGTAGATATAGGGCGAGGGAGCCGCAGGGCGCAGGGCAGCAGGGATTTTTGTCATGAAACTGTGCATGTAATTTGTAGTGTAATGTGA
>JACEEZ010018356.1:2500-100000 GCA_016584305.1 Chionoecetes opilio
TTTTGGTCAATTTTGCATCACATTTACTGAAAAAATACGCAATTTGTTTTTTGTTTTTTTTTCAAGAATGACAAAATAAAAATAAAATTGAACCTAACCGAATCTAACTTTTACCTAACCTATACCTAACCTAACCTTTACCTAACCTAACCTAACCTAACCTAACTTTTACCTATACCTAACCTAACCTAACCTAACCTAACCTAACCTAACCTTACCTAACCTAACCTATACCTAACCCAACCTAACCTATACCATACCTAACCTAACCTTTACCTAACCTAACCTAACCTTTACCTAACCTAACCTAACCTAACCTAACCTTACCTAACCTATACCTAACCAAACATTTACCTAACCTAACTTTTACCTAACCTAACCTAACCTAACCTAACCTAACCTAACCTTACCTAACCTATACCTAACCAAACATTTACCTAACCTACCCTAACTTTTACCTAACCTAACCTAACCCAACCTTACCTAACCTAACCTTACCTAACCTATACCTAACCTAACTTTTACCTAACCTAACCTTTACCTAACCTAACCTTTACCTAACCTAACCTAACCTAACCTATACCTAACCTAACCTTTACCTAACCTATACCTAACCTAACCTAACCTAACCTAACTTTTACCTAACCTAACCTAACCTTTACCTAACCTAACCTAACCTATACCTAACCTAACCTAACCTATACCTAACCTAACCTAACCTAACCTAACCTAACCTAACCCAACCTTACCTAACCTAACCTTACCTAACCTATACCTAACCTAACCTAACCTAACCTAACCTAACCAAACCCAACCTTACCTAACCTAACCTTACCTAACCTATACCTAACCTAACCTAACCTAACCACCAAAGTGACTTCGCTGTTCATCTGGAATAATATCTTAAAATTGTCGAATGGTCTCTCTCTCTAACTGTCTCTCTCAATTATCTCTCTCTCTAACCCTCTATCTCAATTATCTCTCTCTCTAACTGTCTCTCTCAATTATCTCTCTCTCTCTAACCGTCTCTCTCAATTATCTCTCTCTAACCCTCTCTCTCAATTATCTCTCTCTCTAACCCTCTCTCTCAATTATCTCTCTCTCTAACCCTCTCTCTCAATTATCTCTCTATCTAACCCTCTCTCTCAATTATCTCTCTCTCTAACCCTCTCTCTCAATTATCTCTCTCAATTATCTCTCTCTCTATGCCTCTCTCTCAAATTTTCTCTCTCTAAGCTCTCTCTCTCTCTAACCTCTCTCTCAATTATCTCTCTCTCTAACCCTCTCTCTCAATTATCTCTCTCTAAGCCTCTATCTCAATTATCTCTCTCTCTAACCGTCTCTCTCAATATCTCTCTCTAACCCTCTCTCTCTCTAAGCCCCTCTCTCTAACCCTCTCTCTCAAATTTTCTCTCTCAATTCTCTCTCTTAACCCTCTCTCTCAATTATCTCACTCTCTCCCTCTCTCTCAATTACTCTCTCTAAAGCCTCTCTCTCAATTATCTCTCCCCCTAACCCTCTCTCTCAATTATCTCTCTCTCTAACCCTCTCTCTCAATTATCTCTCTCTAAAAACTCCCTCTCAATTTTCCCCTCTTAACCTCTCTCTCAATTATCTCTCTCTCTAAGCCCCTCTCTCAATTATCTCTCTCTCTAAGCCTCTCTTCAATTATCTCTCTCTAAGCCTCTCTCTCAATTATCTCTCTCTCAACCCTTTTCTCTCAATTATCTCTCTCTAACCCTCCCTCTTTAATTATCTCTCTCAATTATCTGTCTCTAAGCCCCTCTCTCAATTATCTCTCTCTTAACCCTCTCTCAATTATCTCTCCTCTCTCAATTATTTCTCACTCCCCCCTCTCTCAATTATCCTCTCTCTCTCCCTCTCTCTCAATTATCTCTTTATCCCCCCTCCCTCAAGTATCCTCTCTCTAACCGTCTCTCTCAATTATCTCTCTCTCTAACCCTCTCTTCAATTATCTCTCTCTCTAACCCTCCCTCTCAATTATCTCTCTCTAACCCTCTCTCTCAATTTTTCTCTCTCTAACCCTCTATCTCAATTATCTCTCTCTAACCCCTCTCTCAATTTTCTCCTTCTCTAACCCTCTATCTCAATTATCTCTCTCTAAGCCTCTCTCTCAATTATCTCTCTCTCTAAGCCTCTCTCTCTCTAACCCTCTCTCTCAATTATCTCTCACTCTCTCCCTCTCTCTCTAACCCTCTCTCTCAATTATCTCTCTCTCCCAATTATCTCTCTCTCTGAGCCTCTCTCTCAATTATCTCTCTCTCTAACCCTCTCTCTCAATTATCTCTCTCTCTAACCCTCCCCTCCAATTATCTCTCTCTAACCCTTCTCTCAATTATCTCTCTCTCTAACCCTCCCTCTCAATTTTCTCTCTCTCAATTATCTCTCTCTAACCCTCTCTCAATTATCTCTCTCTAACCCTCTCTCAATTATCTCTCTCTCTCCCTCCCACACACTCTCTTTCTCACATCCACACCCACACCCAACCCCACACCACCCACATACACCCACCCACCCACCCACACACACCCCACCCCTACAAACACTACACACACCCCCACACCTACACACCCACATACACCCACACCCACCCACCCACATACACCCACCCACCCACATACACCCCCCACACACACACACACCCCACCCCCACAAACACCTACACACACACACACACCTACACACACACACACACACACCCACACCATGGCCATGGAAATGACGTTCTGGGCCTCAAGGGGTTAACTTGTAGATCTGACCCATGGCAGTATTTCTAACCCTTGCATCAGCCATGGGAAAAAAATAATAAAACAAGGCGGCTCTGTTAGGTTAGGTGACGTAATCAATGTCCAGGTTAGGTTAGTGAACTAGCAGGGGGGGGGGGGTTCTGGGCCTCAAGGGGTTAAGAGAAAAATACAATAACTTGGATATTTGGAAGACAGGAATATTTTTTCTACAAATACCGACTTGTCTCACTCCTATAAACACACACACACACACGTACACACACTTCAACTTACCTAAACATGTGGGAAACACGTATGGGCGTACACACACCCCTCACAAACACCCTCATTCTACACACACACAGTCGGCACACGTGTGATGTAACAACCTAAAATGTAACAAAGAAACAGTCCCGCTACTCGCATGCTGGAATACAGGGAGTGAACTTTTGTAGGTCACATTGTCGTACCGAGCCACCAAAATTATCGTATTTTCAGATAGACTATACTATAGCCTTAGGTGAAATAATATAGTAAGTAAATGACTATATACTTCATTGAATTCAGCATTCCATATATTAGAATATTCCTCTTTTCACCAAAATGAATAATAGCTAGACTAGATCCAATCCAAAGTCAAACTCAAAACTCTCTCTTGCGCAGAAGTTGACATAGACCGATTTTTTGCTTTTGGTGCGATAACAATTTTTTATGACTTTATAATGTAATTTTATGTATGAGTCAACTATCGTTTTTTTCGTGTAAGATTCTCAACCAGCATCATACATCGTACTATTAGTGAAATTATCGTACATATACAATAATTATCGTACAGTTAACAGCGTTGCTGGAATATCTAATCTCACTCTATGTACGGTCGTGTATTACTACTACTCCTACTACTACTATTGTTGCTCTCATCATTATTATTGTTATTTTGATTATATTTCAATATTTAAAGGGAATGCGTTAATGGCCATGTTAAAAAAATATGGGAATTGAGTGCGGCGCGTGATTCAAATTTAATGCAGACGTATTTTTAATAAATTTCCCTTTAATACCGTTTATAAAACAAGAAGGAAGCAAGGGGCAGAGAGGAAATTTTTGGGGGGAGAAATGTTGGCAATACAAGAAATATATTGAAAATACCCGCAATATAAGTAATATAAGTACCGTGCTACCGAAAAAACAGTTAAGCCCCCAGACAACTTTTTTCTGTTTACACCCGTGTGGTGGCGTTAATAGTTAATTTCTACACCAGATTTCAGGACAGTTAGAAGGGGGCTATTGGCGGTCTGTGCATTTTGTGTCTTCATCTGGTAATAGTAGGGTAAAAATGAACAAAGACAAAAATATTACAAAGTGGCTACAACATAGAGTGCCATTAGTGTTTTTTTTACGAGGTCGTACCGCTGTCGTCTGCCCGAAAAAAAAATGCTTAGTGAAAATTTGAAACCGTCTTTTACTGCAGCTAAAAGCATAAAAAACGCAAAAACAGTGTAGATTATCAGCATGTATAAACTACTGATCATTTCAGTAAAGACACAGCTAGTGAGGCTATCATTCCTTTATATAGGGCGCCTGGGACATTAGTGCAGGTGGCGATTTTAACTGTTACTACGGTAACACTAAAGTCGCCAGTTCTACGTTTCTTTGTTATTACAGAGTGTGGTGGGTAATAGTTACTTTTGTAACCATGATTTCAGGACAGTTAGAAGGGGTACTGGAGAGTCTGTGCCCATTTTGGTTTCATCTGTGTCATAGTAGGGCTATAAATGAAAAAATTTCCCAAAAAAACCCACCAGAGTGGGACCTACACTAAGATCGCCACTATATTTATGTTTAGGTCCTCCCCATTCACATTACACAGTTGTCTCGAACACAGGCGAAACCCCCCTTCACGCCCAGATTTTTCCCTTGGCTATATAAAAATGGTCTGTTGGCACCCATAAAAAAACGAAAAGTCACTAAATATCCCACATGATTTTAGGGACAAGGATACTAAAAGGTATAGCTATAAAACATTGCTTATATTAACTAAAAGGTCAAATGGCAACAATTACAATGGCAATTACGTCTGGGCCTAAAGGGTTTTTAAAGTGAGAGCCCCCGGTGCCCGTACTCTTCCCCAGTACAATCTTGGCCATCTCTTCCACTCTTTGGGTTTATTGAACTGTGGTCCAAAGAAAAGGTGAGGTAAGCGACATTGTTAGGCATTTAAACATGGCATTTTTTTGTGTCCAAGTACGCCCCCAGATTCTGAGGTTGAAGCTAGGGCGTAGCGTTTTGGGGGCCCGGGGGTTATTCCTGGGGGGCCCCCCCTAAAAAGTTTGCAGGTGTTTGGGGGGGGGGGGGCCCCAGCGGGGGGATTCGTAAAATTTTTTGGAAAAATTTTAACTATTTTGGTGTTTTTTTGACACTTTGTGGGGATATAAATGCCATAAACCCCTTTTTTAACCCGAACCCGAAAGGGTTTTATGATGGTACCCGAAGTACAGATAAAAATTAAACACAAACCCCAAGCTTTTAAGCAATTTTGTAGAGGACACAAGAGTTTTTTTTGATGGGTGTCATTTGGGGGCCCCCATCTTTTGGGGGCCGGGCAGTGGCGTCACCAAAAAAAAAAATTTGCGGGGGGCTTAGCCCGGGGTGGTGAGGGGTACCCAGCGGGGGGGGTGGGGGGTAATTTTAAAAATTTAATCAGTTCAGGGAAATTTTGAGGCCCAAAAAAAAGAGAAGAAAGGGGGAATTCTTTAATTACTCATAAAATAAAAGCGAAAATGTGTTTTTGGGTTTGTGTGTTGTGTGTGTTGGGTGTGTGTCCCCAGGTGCCCCCCCTGGGGGGGAATCCCTCATAGGGGCCCCCCCAGTTTTGGAACCGGCTCGAGCAGGGGAAGGTTTAAGCCCATTTAGAGTTTATCTGATCATTTTTTTTTTTTTTTTTTTTTTTTTTTAGCAGCCATTAGGGGAAAATTTGTGAAAAAAGAGGGGTTGCGAGAATTGGGGAAAACCCTTTTGAGGGTATGGGTAAGGTTTGAGTGAATGGGTGGGGTGAGGGTGAGGGTAAGGGTGGGGGTGATGGGTGAGTGAATGGGGGGGGGATGGGAAATGGATGGGGGTTTATGGGTGAGGAATGGGGGGAGGGGATGGGTGTGGGGAGGGAATGATGGGGGGTGATGGGAATGGGTGAGTGAATGGGTTGGGGTGAGGGAAATGGGTGAGTGAATGGGTAGGGGGGGGGGGGTAAGGGGTGGTGAATGGGGAGGGGGGGATGGGTAAGGTGAGTGAATGGGTTGGGGGTGATGTGAATGGTTGGCTTTAATACATAAATTTTACATCCATGTTTTCAGGAAAGCTAAAAGGGGGCTTTTGGGAAGTCTGTGTTTGGTGAGGCCAAGGCCCACCAAACACGGGGTGGGCCCGAAAACCAATAGCCCTCCGCAGGACCCAAAAAGTCCGCCCGGGGGGCGGCTTTGCGGCTAGTGAACATAAATTAATAGGTTATCCCATGCTCATACCGTATTAACTAAATTGATAATTTGAAGAATATTTTTTCTGTTTATACAAAAAAATAAAATTGCCATTTCCTCTCTCCACAAAAAATCAAAGGAATGCACAATGTTTTTTTTGGTTTGTTTTCAGTAAGTTTTGCTTGAAATGAAAAAAAAAAAAAAAATAATTTTAAAATTTCAATATATTCAAGGAGCCCTATTTCCCTTTTTGCACAAAAAAAAGGTACATGGGATACTGTAATTTAAACAGAAAAAAGTACATGATCAATAAAGTAACTAAAAGCCGATTTAACCTGCCTCCCATGCCTTACCCTGCCCCCCACGCCCCTTTAAACCCGCCTACCACTGTTAACCGCCTCCCGTCCTGTGTTTTCCCTGCCTCCACTGCCTTTCCCCGCCTACCACGTGTTTAAACCCGCCTCCCCTCCGTTTTACCCCCTCCCCGCCTTACCTCCCCACCACTGTGTTAACCCGCCCCCCCGTCCTGTGTTACCCGCCTCCCCATGCCTTTACCTGCCTCCAGTGTAACTCCCCCCCGTCCTGGTTACCCGCCTCCCATGCCTTACCCCGGCACCCCCTGCCTTTCCCCAACCCCTGTGTTAACCTGCCTCCCCTCCTGTGTACCTGCCCCCATGCCCTTCCCTGGCACCCCCGCCTTTAAACCCGATAACCCCCCTGTTTAACCTGCCTCCCGTCCTTGGTTTTCCCCCCCTTTCCCTGGCACCCCCTGCCTTAAACCCGCATAACGTGTTAACCCCTCCCCCCTGTGTTACCGTCCCCTGCCCACCCTGGCACCCACGCCTTTACCCCCCCACTGTGTTAACCCGCTCCCGTCCGTGTTACCCCCGCCTCCCATGCCTTACCCTGGGTCCCCCGTCTTAACCTGCCCCCATTTTGTGTTAACCCGCCTCCCATCTGTGTTAACCTGCCTCCCATTCTGTGTTTAAACCCGCCTCCCGTCCCGTGTTACCCTGCCACCCCCTGTCTTCCCTGCCTTACTTCCTTTACTTAAAATTTAACGTCCCCTTTTCCTTTTCTAAAAATTTCACACTGAATTGTGGGGCCAGGGTTTTTATAAATTTGTTGCGACACCTTTAAATAAGACATTCTTTGTTAAAAATAAAAACTTTTGTCACAAAGAATTGGGGTGTTGAATTTTCATATGCTTTCCTATTGAATTTAAAAATACGAATACTTCTCGCTGCGGAGATTACGAAAGGGAATGAATTAAAGGGTTTGTAAGGGGGTATGCTGCACCCGCTCAGGCGAGTAGTTCTATGGTTTTACTCCCTGAGCACGTTTTTAATATATGAGAATTTTGGGGTGGGGGTGGGAATTTTTGTATTTCCCGAGTGAGGCTGAAAACTCTTTTTGGAAGTGTGGGGAAGTATGTCCTAACACTGAATAATCACCTGGGGTTTTACAAAAAACACAAAAAACTATATTTTAAATATCATCCCCATTTTTTCTCATGAAAAATTATGTCTCTTTTTTGAGATCTTAGACACATAATAAGCTTAGTCCGGACAGGAAAGCTCTCAAAACCGACACAGGAAAGCTCCCAATCCGACCAGGAAAGCTCTCCCAACCGACAAGGAAAGCTTTAATCCCACACAGGAAAGCTCTCCAACGCACAGGAAAGCTCTCCAATCCGACACAGGGAAAACTCTCCAATCCCACACAGGAAAATCCCAATCCCACACGGAAAAATCTCCAATCCGACACAGGAAAGCTCTTAGAGCAAACCTCCTCACGAACCTATGTTAGAATTATAAAACGTAACAAAATGCCGGAACACTTGTGGCATACATGGAGAAAATAAGGGGGGGAATGTAAGAGTAATAAGTTTTCCCGTTAAAACCCCTGGACGTGGTTTTTCGCCCGGGGCTGAGCATCCGTCGGAAACCGAAAGGATGGGGAGAGACTCATTTTAAAAAACACTTTTAAGGACAGGCCCGGCCCCCCCCATGCGTTTAAAGAAAAATAACCAAATCTACCCATAAGGATATATAGATAGTATTTATAACAAGGGGGGGGGGGGGGGATAGGAGCGAGGGGCCCCATGTCTTTCTGAAAGGGGTGGAGAGACGACAAACTCCCGCGGTAAACCCCAAAGGGGAGGTTTGGGTGAGTAGCGGGAAAAAAAAGGGAAATTTGGTCCTTTCGAAGGCTTCACTGAAGAGAGTATAAGACCCGAAGGATCAATTAGCTAACGAAACGATGCATATGAAATGGCTGCCAAATGCAGTTTTTTTACTTTGAATGAAAAATTTAATATGTTTTCTCTAATACCAGGGAAAGATGTTTTCCCTTTTTTTGCAGCCCCCCGAACAGTGTTCAGAGCGACGGGTAGGGGAGTCGGAATAGAAATTGGTAGACTTTTTTAAATTTTGGAATAACTCTACAATCATCCCTTTTTGAAGGATCTGTCACTATGGTCATTTTTAAGGACATTAAGAATTAAGAGTGTTCCTTGATCGACGGAGGGGAGGAGAGGATGAAAGTTTTTTTAATTATAGTACCGATGATCGCGAAATAAAAGCCACGCATTTTGACTGTATCCCGGGGTTATGGGGGGGGGGAGTGGGGGAGGGGGGGATAGAAGGGTGGGAGATAGAAAGAAAAAAAATAGAAAGATAAATATTAGGCGAACAAAAAAATTTGATTGACCTTTGTATAATAAGAAAAACCCGTTTTCCCCATGCGGGTTAGGTGACAACTTGCCCCAGAACAACATATGATTATTGAAACCTTTTTCCTTCTTAAATACAAAAACCCGGGAATTGTATGATAGGAATTTTCCCTCCTGTCTCTTCGAATCTCCGGGCCCTTACAAAGTGATTCAAGCGAAGCTGCGTAGCATGATTGGGAAGTCATGAAAGAAAACGAATTGACTGAGAAGTCACGAAGTGAACGGTAACTATTTGTCAATTAATAACCCAATGCAGGGATCAGCTTGGTTTGGGAGAGGTAACGGAAGGTTTATAGAATATCTCTATAATAGAATATACTTAGTAATTTCAAGGTTTGTTAGCAAAACATATTTCAACATTTAAAGGGAAAAACAAACCAATTTTCTATAAAAGTGTAAGAAATAAAGGGTTTTTCTTGGCATGGAAAATTGGAAAATATTCCTTTTATTGTTTTGGTAGCAGGCTACTAGCAGCAATTTTGGGGGGCGGAGTCCTTGGGCTTGGGGGGCTAAGTCCCCCTTAGCCCCCCGTCGGTGACGCCACTGGGCCCGGGGGAGGGAGACAGCACCCCTCGCCCCCCCTCTTAGCACGCCACTGCTCTGAGCCAATGAGCGTTACGCTACCAAAACGCTTCTCGGCAGTCGGAGTAGTCACTATAAAAGGCGAATTTTGTTGAAGAGCCGTTAAGAAGCCGGCTTCTTGCAGCTTGCGTTTTTCTGTTCTGGCGAGGCATTGTAAGAAGCCGGCTTCTTACGATTGGCCCAGCTGGTCAAGCCGATAGAAGCCATAAGAAGCGAGAGCCAGGGCTCGCTTACCACGGCTTCTCCCGCTTGTTTGCCCGTGACGTCAGAGATAACAACAATTGGCGGGGAGGGGCAGAGAGAGACTGACACAGTGAGTATCGGCGTAGAAATAACTGTAATTACAGATAACAGGACTACAAAGTAACCACAATTAGTGTACATTCAGAAGCATGGACATACCTTAAGGCCACGAACAAGAATATACAAGGCGTTAAGGGGACACGACAGGACAACTTTAAAATGGTGAAAGATATGATCATTGTCTTATCAGGCTGACGAAGGGCCTAGCTGCGGACGTATGTAGTTTGTGCTGAATTCACTGATAATATGGCACAAAGTAGCTACTGGATTTGTACATTTAGTAGCACGGGCTTAAGTTTCGGACCACTAATAGAGCTAAAATGGAATGAACCATGGTGATAGGACGAGCGGTCGTCTCGGTGAATGAAATCACCGAGTCTTTTAACCTAAACACAAGACGTTGTTTTTCTAATTTTACAATTAATGCAATCAAAACAGACCGAAACGTTTTCGCTGATGAGTATGCTCCCAATTTTGGTTCTTAGAGAATCTCAAAACCTTGTGAGAACGTGAAAATGTGGGAACTCCGCGACGGAGACGAGAAGTACCATAAACCGTCACCATCATCCGAATTCCACCACAAAACATTGCAAGATATCTTAAGTATGCATTACATTACTGTGACGGACATGAACAATATTAATGTGTTAGGATGAGGTGCTGCTAGGTATTGTGGAATTGTGACTAGCATTGCGTTGAGGAAAAAATCTTAAGGAACAAAGGCTCCACGGTAAGCTGACCAAATGTGGCTCTATGTGTTAGACTTACTGTCATTAAACACATCTGTTTAGATTTTAATGAGTGCCGATCCTACGTTGCTACATGGGATATTAAAAGGTCTTTGAGAAAAACTAAGTCCAGTAGGGTTACGGTTAGGTCAGGTACAGGTTAGGTTAAGTGCACAGCCCGATGGGCTTCGAGGAGGGGGGCTAGGTTAGGTCTGTAGAGTTTGTATCTTTAGAATAAATGCTCAACCTCCTATCTTTTCTTCTTTTATGCAAACAAGCTTGGGGACATGGTGGAAAACCGGGGTTTTTGGGTGGGGGAGCACACATATAGGAAATATGGCCCCAATAAAGTCCGTCTGGTCCTAGAAACTAGGGAAATTTCCCCGTTTATGGATTTTTTGTGGGGGTCCATATTCCCCTTAGGTGTGGCTCCCCCACTCCAAAAAAACCCGGTTCCACATGTCACCAAGCTGTTGCTCATATAAGAATGAAGAAGATAGGGGGTGGAGCCTTGTTCTTAAGATGTTACCATAAACTATATATTATATTATATGGTGTTTTCTTGTATATTTTGGTTAAAAATTAGTATGTCTGTGAAAGAAGGATTTAATGGCTATTTTTGGTGTAGCTACATGATTTTTAGTTGACATATTAATTAATGGTGTAAATGATGTGTTACTCATCGCTTTGACGAACAAAATGGGGGAAGGATGCGAGTTTATAAATGATATCCGATGATCCGAAACTTTTCGCCATATAAACAAATTTTGGGGATCGTTATATGAGGTGAAAGTTCCCTATTTCCGAACTAATTCAGGGTATCGTGAAATTTTGTCCGTTTACATCTGACGAAAGTTCGTACACCTACATACTGCAGCCATCACACATACTACACGAAGACGAGGGCAATTATAAAACAAAACAATCAGAATCGTACAACGCATATACTGAACTTAATTCGGTAAAAGAAGAATATACCTGACTGGCAGAAAAAAGTGTTGAAGCCGATATTTTTATATAAAGGTCCTGTAAAAGCGCGGGTTGTGTATACACTACCCCTTGTAAAAAGTAACTTACAGGAAGCATCAAGTGTTTATACCTTAATACGTTCGGTTTGGTGACAATTAAGTAGGATTAGGTTATGGGTCAAGAGTCGTTTCTGCATATAAGGAAATACAAAATTATTGACACTAGTTATCGAGAAATTGTATTTGTTTGAAATGAATGTTAAATAGTATTATGGCTACTTTGGTTGCCAATTATCTGACCAATCAGTATTAACTGGCCCTTTGTGCCATCATTAAAATCTGAGGTTTAAATACATTTTTTATTTTAGTGTATAGTTGTGTGATATTTGCTTCTTGTTATTAATTTGTACTTGTCCTTATAAAACTTCTATAAAGGTACACATCAACAACATACTTTTTATATTATTTGCATTTCTTGTATATTTACCTGTTCATCTATAAGGTTGGCAAATATCGGAAAATTTAGGATGAAACTAATGAACATGATATGTCATGTATGAACAATACAATAATAAGGTGTCTGTCTCTATTTCTCTCTTCATGGCAAGGGTTTCATCGTGCAATAGTAACACAGTCTAGGTTTAAGGTATGGATGTGCGGTAGTTGCATGAAGTGGTATCCGACCGACGATGAAGGAGAAGACTCTGAGAGAAGGAGTGAGAGAAGGAGTAAATAAATAAATAAATATCTTATTTCCATGAAACATGGTTTTACTATCAAACTTACATCACAGATGTTCTATGCAATATATACTAAAAATGAAACTTCTTCTGAAAGTCACGCAAATAAAAAAAAATACATAAAAAGAAAGTCAAACGAAACATTAAAAGGAAATTAATTATAACATTAAACAATAAGAACTAAAAGTCACTTCAAATATCTGTAAAATACTACTAACATATGCAACTGCTATTTGATATGGGGAAACAAATTATAGTTCACTTAGGGTCAATTAAAAGTAAATTTATAAGTCAAGACTTAAAAGTGTAGACTTCCATAATTAATGATGCACGAAGGCAAATTGTTCCATAGTTAAGGCCTTTGTACAGTAATGGGTCTGGCACCAGCCTGTTCTGGCTCTTGACACATAAAGGTCTTTTAGCTGCCTTGTTGTACTGGCTGTATTTTCCCTGACAATAGAAAACTAGATACCACTCCGGATACAACCCATTGACAGCCTTATAAACAGCGAAACATTTTTCATAAATATATCGGTCTTTAATTGTTAACCACTAACTCTTTTATGATAGGAGTAACGTGATCCTTCTTTCTAGCTCCTCCAATAGCTAGTCTAGCTGCAATATTTTGCAGTTTTAAAACGCTAAAAAGTAAAGTTGAGAAAAGTATTTGTTGAGTCCCATATACCCATACAGTAATTCATTAAGCTAAGAGAGAGAGAGAGATTAATTTAATGCCAAAAATTGCCAAGAATGAAAACAGCCCCCCTATATTCCAAGCAAAATATAAATCAGCCCAACCCCCAAAGCGGAAAATCCCGGGCACTGGCGGGCAGATGATGGCCAGTTAATGAAATCCCTCATTATACCTGACCCTTGCCATCAGGTGCAGCAGTTAATAAAAAAATAAGTCACTAATGTGGAACTCGACCCAGCCAGCCCCATATGATGTCCGTAGGTGCCCGCCTCTTTACCTTGCCCTATTAATAGTCCTTGGTTTATGGAGCAAAAAAACATTAATGTGAAGGATATGTGTTGTGATCCATTCACAATATCGTCAGTCAGTTATCGTAACTTATTAATGGCTTTCATTCGACGGTAGGTATACACTTTCGTCAGTGTGGTTGTTTTGTTTACAATTATCAGCTGTGAGCGCCGAGCGGGCGAGCCTCGAACACCACTGTCAGCCGTTCTGGCGAGGCACGAAAACGAGACAGAAGCCGCAAGAAGCCGTAAGAAGCCGGCTTCTTACGGCTTCTCTCACCAAAATTCGCCTCATGTAGTTGGTACTTGCAAAGTGTCTAGATAGGATCAAAATATCTTATCTTCTTTACTTTACTCCTTACTTTATAATTTTTTCTTTCCTCTCTCTTCCCCCTTCATATAACACTACGCTCGCGTCAAAAAAAACATCCCAGAGAAAGGGTAGCCTCCCTTTATTACAGGTATAGGGCCCAGCCTCGGCCCCCTTTGCTTTTGGCTCAGTTCTTGCGGCGGGAAGTGCAGCGAGCCACGTTCCAGCATTAACTCATTCGAAATTACTCATTAAGGGCTTTTTCTACGCAAAAAGTTTTTTTTCACAGCCCCCCATTGATTTTGGCCTACTTGCTGAAAATTAAGCTCAATCCGAAAAATATGTAGAGTTTTTACGGTTTACTCTTTAAGGGCTTTTTTTTACGAAAAAAAGTTTTTTTAAAGACCCCTTGTTTGACAGCACTACTGACATTAAAATTTTCAGCTCAATCCGACAAAATTTGGGGAGTATTAAAAACCTTATTAGTTTAAAATTTTGTTCCACGTCCCTTATGGTAAATTGCATTGGGCTTCGCTCGCTGCCAATAAGATCTACAGGGTTTATATTTGCCTGATAAGCTAAAAAAAAAAGCAAGACATGATTAAAAAATATGATTGGGGAGGAGGGCAGGATTTCAGTAGTAAAAAACCACACACTCTAGAACATGAAACTTATTTGGGGGGGCTTAGAATAAAAGGAAATACAAAGTACTTTTATGCTACTTAAACAATAAACGGGTTTCGCGTGCACCTTTCACCAAGATAGACTACGATGAGTTTGGGTGCAAGGCTGATATCACCCCCCTCCCCCCTGTTGGGGGCGAGGTGGCTCCCTTCCCTGCCACGACACCCCACACACGCCAGCACGCGGCGCCATAAAAGGTGTGTATGCAGCTCTTGTCAGTCACCCTAAAGCTTGCGGAAAAACAGCTAGCTCCTTCTAAACCACCAACATAGTCCGGCAGCTTATGAAATGAGGGGGACTGCCGGATAAAAGCCCCAAAATTTTTTTCGGGCATCAAAGGGCTCCTAGCTATGATTTTGAAGGGGGAAAAATATCCCATCACTCAGAGCTATAAGGAACGCTTCTTATTTTTTGACTTTTCCCGCATGGGGAAATTAGGGTAAAGGGGTTTTTTTAAAAAGAATTCAAAAGGGATAATGTTTTTTTGGATGCAATTTAAATCTTATTATTAATTTAATAACCCCCGAAAAAAATACCCAAATAGGTTCAAAAAAAAAAATTCAATTTTTATTCGACTTTAAACTCCCGCGGACATCGCAAAATGCCATGTAGTTTATTAGCAGAAACGATTAAAACATACTCCTTGCAATAAAAAATCAGTGGTTATCTACTGAGGGTGCAATAAAAAATAAGTATTCTTTAAAGCTCTTATACAAAAATCATGTTTTTCCCTTACACTGCAGGAATGCCAGTCTTTGTTAAGCACCATATCACAATGCGGGTATGTTTCAAAATTGAAATTATTGTCTACTTCTCACTTTGCAGCTCACATTTTGGGTGCATTTCCGCTGGCTTTTTTGATAACATCTCCCGCCCAACCTGCAGCACTTTTGCAGGCACACTTCACAAGTTCACTTACACCTTTGCTGCCGCGGCTGCGAGCTCCAGACGGAACCCGGGGACTTTGTTCTGTCCAGTGTCCAACCGCACCCTTCCAGTTGGTGCTGTTTTTGGGCCCTGGTCGGGTTTTGTCCAATGCCAGCCGGGTACACTCACGCTTGGTGTGCTGCAGCGGGCCCTTTTGAGTTGGGGAATGTTCGTTGCCAATGTAGAGTGTAGGGTGGCTCAATTCCCGATGTCGTGATCGCTGCTTGGTATTTGTTTCTCTTCTGGCTCTCTTTTTTTCGTTGAAAATTATCTGTGACTGAGACAGGCCGGGAATCTGTGCAGTCCCGATCTTTCAAGTCCTCCCTTTCATCACTGGTCCCATACTCTTGAGGGTTGGGTGGAACAGAGTTCTTCTCAGTCAGGGGAAAGGAGCCCGAAGTTGAAACCACAGGAAAAAAGAGTCCTCTCGCACAAACCTGGCAGCTTTTGCCCAAAAATTTTTGCTTCCTTTATAGTCGTCCCCATGGCCTTTTTTCAGCATTTGTTGCCGCCTTTTTTAAAGCAAGTAGCACATTTTTTCCATCACTTTGTCTTTTGAATATGGAAAATGCTTCAGGGTTTGCTCTTTAAACGAACTTTGTTGACTTTACTCCGATGCCAAAATCGCAAGACGATTTCGTAGAGATGCCGTAGGGGAAACAAACTTTAAAAGCATGTCCTTCTTCCCTTTAAATTTTCTATTAAGTGACCACTCAGCAAATGCTCTTTCTCGGGGTTTCTTTTCTGGTTTACTGGCACCCGTAGGGTTTTCCCCGTTTCCCGACAGGGCCGGGAACGATTCCCCAGTCCAAAACCCAAACAAGCAAAATGGTACTTGGCCCCCGGGCAATGAGGTCACCGACACCTTCAAAACCGGCACAATCTGAAACCAACAGATCTCGGGGCCTTTACTAACATTGTCCTCTGCCCTAGGGGTTTTTAACTCATGCAGGATCCATCTTCTTTTGGGGCAAAAAATCAGCGGGCTTGTCGAAAAAATTTGCGGGACGACGGCATCGGTCTTCTGGAGCGGAGTGCTATCTCTCCCTCGCTTTTTCGCCCTTCCAGTTTTGTGTTTTGAATTGGTCGTGACAATTTGTGCCCGTGCATGTTCCTGTCCAAATCATCCAGCTGTGGGCACCAAATGCAAGAGGCACTGGCAGAGCTTATTCTCTGAAAGAGCCTTTTCCAAAGGGAAAAATCCATAGACACCTGGGGCCGCTTTCCGCCCATGTGCATTTAAGGGCAGCAAGTGGGTCAGAGGTTTTCTTCGGCAGACTGCACACGCTGACCAAAACCATCCAAAGGACTGGGGTCTTCAAATCTGCAACCACAAAAAAAACAGTTAGCAGACATTGTTGCATCCTTTAAATAATCATGTACGTAAGTAATTCATGGGATACATGTAAGCCCTAATTCCATTTTAATGAAGGGTTTTCCTGGTAAATTTGAAAATGTGATTTTAAGTATAAGAAGGGATGAAAAAAAAAAACAAACAGTGGATGTATTTCATAACGGAAATTTTTTTGCCATTAAGGCGAAACTTGATTTCATCAAGATTTTTTTTTAATGAAAATTTGCCGTTATCAAAAAATGGTTCAAGGGCTTTGAGTAATTTGGTCGTTTGTCTCCCCCCTCAAAAACATGCTAGGACCCTGTAAAAGCCGAACAAAATTTGGGGGCTTTTTCCGGGATGTCCCATCCTCTTAAAAACTGGTCTTAGGGCCCGGGACAACATCTGATCCTGCTGTACCGGAAACCACGCTGGACGCTATCTTGCTGTCACACTACCACCTCCGCTAATTTTAAACTCCTTGGGGCCCAGAACGTATTTTCATTGTATAACGATTTTTTATTGATTATAAGTAATATTTTTAGATAAAACCTGTTTAGTATCCTTGTGATTAACTAATTGTATATTCATTACTTTCGTAATTTTAGGCTGACAGCAGACTTTTTTTTTAGACCAAAGAAAGTCTGGTGTAGGGTTTAAATACTTTTTTTGAAAATATCAATCTCTATAAACATGCAAATTAGCAAGTACTATGACAGGTCAAATGTATCATTTGTTAGCCTGTGATTCACCCACTGCAACCAAGCAATGCAGTTCACATTAGTACGCCACATATCCCTTTGTTATTTAAAAAAATTACGTGTTCATTTTTCTAACCGTTTCAAAATTTGATTCTAAAGACAGGAAATTAGCCTGTATTTTGAAATTTCCTTGTGTTAACCATGCAAAATTTACGAATGTGATCAAGAATGAATGATTTAAAACCCCTTCACGCCCAGCCCTTTTAATCAACAAAAGATATTAAGAACACAACTAAAACACACACCACACACACACACACACACTACACATTTTTCTTTGCTAAAACAAAATGTATGTTGTCGAACCTAAAATTACGTAAACAACTTAATAACCAAATTAGTTAGGGGACAAGGTATAAACAGGTCAATCTAAAAAAATATTACTTATATCACTAAAATCGCTAATGGTACCCAATTACAATAGGAAATATGGGTACTGGGCCTAAATTAAGGGTTAATGACGGCGGTGAGTCGTCATGACAGATCTACGTTCATCCTTGTAATGTCTTGTGAGGGAACTTCAGGTACTGGAAAGCTGTATATTTTCCTCCAGGAAAATCTATACAAACGTTTCCCAATTTTTTTTTATTTATTTTATGATTTTTTTTTGGAAATGTAATGATTAGCTATATCGAGAACATACTGTGCTAGCTACCCCTATCTTATTGTATTACCCTTATTATATACACCCTGTTAGTTCTTTACTCACACTTTACTCACACTGTGATTGCATTGCTACTTAAGGATATTAACTCTATGTTTTGTGCCTTTCAGAGAAGTGCGAGTGCAAGGAGGCGGGTGCAAGGCAGGGTGTAAGTGCACCGCCTGCCGCTGTCCCCCGTGCCCCAAGTGTGAGTATACAAGTGCACCTTACAGCATTGCTTATATGATGCTCATTCGATTTTTAAATAACATGACACTATTACAAATGTATCTTACTGACAGCATACCGTCAATAACACTATGTCGCCGCTGCATTAAGGTCGCCAGGCGCCAAAATCTATTAGCAAAGTTAGCATCACTACAGACTTGTATGTCCCACTAAAGAGCATGCACAGTATTTATATTTGTAACTGTCTTCAGTGGCACATACAAGTCTGTAGTGATGCAAAAAATGGGTAATATAGGGCGCCTGGCGACGTTAGTGCAGTGGCGCCCTATATGTTGTTGACGGTAAAAAAAAAAAAAAAAGTAATGCCATCATGCACATCATCAATGTCGGTATTATTCATGTCCATCCAATACTTTAATGATACAATTTTAACTCTGACTGGGTCAATGGGGAGTTTTAAAAGGGGGCTAGACATTTTTCATGGATGGGGATGAGAGTGGATGTAGGTAGTGTTAAGTAACAGGAACTACCTCGTGTAGGTCTCCCAGCCTCTTGTAGCTTCCTTATTTTCTAATGTTTCTTATGTTCTTATGTCTTCAGGAAACGTCGGCGTGCAAGTGCAGAAAACAAGGGGAGTGTGCCAAGACCTGCTCCAAGCCATGCTCCTGCTGCCCCTAGATCTGCTCAACACCCATCACCACCACCACCACCACACCCAAGGATAATACAACACCTCTATACTATCCTTGACCAGACCCCAGCCTGTCTCCCGCCCTGCAGTGGACGGGGTTCGAACCATGCACCACGCTCAAACTGCATCCAAAGTATCCAGATCCACGTGGGAACAAGAGGTGTGACAAGGGTGGCCGGTGAAGAGGCATGCAGTTTACTTTTCTTACTATTTGTATCGTTTTATTTGATTGTCCATTTCATATCAATTTCCATGACTTTGTATCATCAGTTTGACGTATTAAAATAAATTATTATTCGTGTTCAATGCTGATTATAATTTCTGTTTGTAACCTTGGATGGGATCTTTTATGTAACTGCACACACAAAAGGCTGGACTGAACTTAGGTCATTCGTACCTCGTGTAGTGGTATACTAGTTACGCGGGGTGGGGGGGTGAGGTGTCATCCCCAATGGGTTTTTCTGTGTTGGTAGACCAATCAAGAGTTGGTTAAAAATGGAGCAGAGCCTTTTTTTTTTTTTTACATAAAGATTTCTCTTGAGAAGACAAATTTACAAAACACACACCACACACACACACACACACATATATATATATATATATATATATATATATATATATATAATATATTATATAAAATTATATATATATATATATTATATATATATATATATATATATATAATATATATATATATATATATATAATATAATATTATATATATATATAATATATATATATATATATAAAATATTATATATCTAATATATATAAAACATATATATATAATATATATATATTATATATAATTATATAGAGAGAGAGAGAAGAGAGAGAGAGAGAGGAAAGAGAGAGAGAGAGAGAGAGAGAGAGAGAGAGAGAGAGAGAAGAGAGAGAGAGAGAGAGAGAGAGAGAGAGAGAGAGAGAGAGAGAGTCAATTATTATGTTAAGAAACTTTCCGTAAGAGGCAAGCACTACCTAGAAGTGTTTCCTGTGCAACACTACGTAGTATACACGCTCGGTTGCTTGAACAATAGTTTTCAAATACATTTCCAGAACATGATAAATTTTATACATTGGGATTTGCAGATGCTACTGATGCATTGAAAGTCCCTTATAGTCCTCTAGCATTGAAATTTTCATGTAATTATGATCACTTAGTGCAGGGTTATTCCAAAATTTTTGAAAGGGAACTTTGTAACACTTTAAGGCTGTGTTATACAAAGCTTGTATCTTACAGTCATGATGTAACCCAATGCGCGTTGCATCACCATAACACACACGCGGAAATTCCAAATAACAATGAATAGCCACTCGTGAGTCATGATGGCTCTAACCCTAATGCATAGCTGCATGTGCGTGCGTGCGTACCGTCACGTACGTATACTTGATTGTCCGTGTGGTGTGTAACCTACAGGTCAGTGACTGGGGCAATTTTTCAGTGACCGGTGTGGCTGCCACCGAAATATACTATATGGCTCCGTGGCACTGAACACTGGTGGGCGTTAACCCCTTCACGCCCAGATCTTTCCTTTATTATAAAAAGTTGTATGTTGTCGAGCCATAAAATTAAGAAAAGTAACTGAATATACCAAATTAGTTAGTCGACAAGGATACTAAACAGGTCATATCTATAGATATATTGCTTATATTCATTAAAATCGTCTAATTGTACCCAAATTACAATGGAAATGAAGTTCTGGGTCTACAGGGTTGCACGCGCACGGGCTACGTTTTCGTGGCAGCCAAGCAGTCCCAGCATGGATGTCGAGGACGTGGGATGTATTCAAGGATAGTATAAGAGAGAGGAAAGAGAAGGAAAGAAAAACGTTAGAAAAAATACTAGGGGCACTATATATTATCAGCCATAGGCCTTGGGTTCTCAGAGGTCAATTTCACATTTTATTTGAAGACGTAAGAGCCTAGCTACCGTAAAAAACAAAATATTTCACATTTTTGTCAATGTATTCTTTTGATTGCATTTTATAAACGGCTGGTCGTTTCTCCACTTCCATAATCACCATTTCAGTCAATACCATCTTGAGTAGCCATGATGTGGTGAGAGATGCAGAGTACATCCGTCACCCTCAGCTGTCAGGGGACCGCGACGTTGCATCACTTGACACTGGTTAAGCTTCCATCTCTAGAATAATGATACCTTTCACCGCATACCAGTTGGCCAGTCACTTTGGCGAGGCCCAGGACATGGTACAGTACCGCCCAAGATTAATAGACATACAATTAAATAAGTATATTAATAGACATACTATTTAAAAGTCTTTTGATCTTGGTACTGCTTCTGACGCGTGGTTCACGGCGCCTTCCCCTCCAGCCTCTCTTCCTTTTCTTCCCTTTCCTTGCCATTATGTTTCTGTCTGCCTGTCTCCTTTCTTTACTCTTTTACTTTACTTTATTTACTACTTCTTTACTTCCTTTACTTTACTCCTTTACTTTACTTACTATTAGTTTATTTTCCTTTACTTCTGGACTTTAATCCGCCAGGGTGGCCTGGTGGTAGAGCGCGCGGCCCGAGTGTAGAGACCCTGCATTCGGTCAGCGGTTCGAGTCCACCAAGTTCGTACTGGTGTGGTGTCGCTTTGTATAGTCAATAACCTTGTAGCTGGTACTTGCAAAGTGTCTAGATAGGATCAAAATATCTTATCTTCTTTACTTTACTCCTTACTTTATATTTTTTTCTTTCCTCTCTCTTCCCCCTTCATATAACACGTACAGCTCGCGTCAACAGATAAAACAGGTGCCAGAGAAAGGAGTAGCCTACCATTTATATATGAAGTATAGGCGTCCAGCCTCTGGCCCCTTTGCTTTTGGCTCAGTTCTTGCTGCTGGAACGTGGCAGCGAGCCACGTTCCAGCCAATTAACTCATTACGCTAATTACTCATTAAGGGCTTGTTCTACGCAAAAAGTTTGTTTCACAGACCCCCATTGATTTTGACAGCACTACTTGCATGTCAAAGTTCAGCTCAATCCGACGATATGTAGGAGTAGTTTACGCTAATTACTCATTGAGGGCTTGTTTTACGCAAAAAGTTTGTTTCACAGACCCCCATTGATTTTGACAGCACTACTTACATGTCAAATTTCAGCTCAATCCGACAATATTTAGGAGTAGTTATACACTTTTTGGCGGAAACTTGGTTCTATGGGTCTTATGGTAAGCGGCAGTTCGCGTCGCTCGCTGCCAATTATATAAATTATTGATGCCTCTTAGCAGATACAAGGCAATGCAAAGTACGTTATGCGAACTTAAACAATGAACTGGTTGTCGCGTGCACCTTATCACCAAGATAGACGTACAAATGAGCTTGGTGCAAGGCTGATATCATCCCTCCCTCCCGCTTGGCTTGGAGGCGAGGTGGCATCCCTTCCCTGCACACGACACGACCAGCACACGCCAGCACTGCGGCGGCCCATAAAAGAGTGTGTCATGCAGCTACTTGTCAGTCACCCTACACAGCTTGACGAGAGAAGAATAGCTAGCTCACTCATCTGAACCACCAATATGCCTGATCCATGCTGTACCGGTAAGCCACGCTGACGCTATCTTGCTGTCACACTACCGTACCTCCAGACATAAGTTTTAACTCCTTGAGGCCCAGAACGTATTTTCCATTGTAATTATACGATTTTTTATTGATTATAAGTAATATTTTATAGATATAACCTGTTTAGTATCCTTGTCGATTAACTAATTTGGTATATTCAGTTACTTTTCGTAATTTTATGGCTGACAACAGACTATTTTTTTTAGACCAAAGGAAAGCTCTGGGTGTGAAGGGGTTAATACTTTTTTTGAAATAATATCAATCTCTAATAACTAGCATACAAATATTAGCAAGTACTATGACAGGTCAAATGTATCACTGTTAGCCTGTGATTCACCCACTGCAACCAAGCAATGCAGTTCACATTAGTACGCACACATATGCATTTTGTTATTTTGAAAAATTACGTGTTCATTATTTTCTAAGCCGTTTCAAAATGTTGATTCTAAAGACAGGAAATTAGCCTTGTATTTTTGTAAATTATCCTTGTGTTCAACCATGTCATAATTACGAATGTGACTCAGAGAATGAATGACTTAACCCCTTCACGCCCAGACCTTTAATCAACAAAAGATAATTAAAGAACACAACTAAAACACACACACACACACACACATCTTTCCTTTGCTAAAAAAAATGTATGTTGTCGAACCATAAAATTACGTAAACTAACTTAATATACCAAATTAGTTAGTGGACAAGGATACTAAAAAGGTCAAATCTAAAAAAAATATTACTTATATTCACTAAAAATCGTCTAATGGTACCCAAATTACAATAGAAATATACGTACTGGGCCTCAATTAAGGGGTTAATGACGGGCGGTGAGTCGTCATGCACAGGATCATTACGTCTCATCCTTGTAATGTCATTGTTGATGGAACTATCAGGTAGGCTGGAAAGCTGTATATGTCCTCCAGGAAAAATCTATACTAACTCTTCCCAATTTTTTGTATTATTATATATATGATATTTGTTTGGAAATGTAATGATGTAGCTATATCGAGAACATACTGTGCTAGCTATCCCTATCTTATTGTATTACCCTTATTATATACACCCTGTTAGTTCTTTACTCACACTTTACTCACACTGTGATTGCATTGATACTTAAGGATATTAACTCTATGTTTTGTGCCTTTCAGAGAAGTGCGAGTGCAAGGAGGGCGGGTGCAAGGCAGGGTGTAAGTGCACCGCCTGCCGCTGTCCCCCGTGCCCCAAGTGTGAGTATACAAGTGCACCTTACAGCATTGCTTATATGAATGCTCATTCGATCTTTAATAACATGACACTATTACAAATGTATCTTACTGAGAGCATTACCGTCAATAACACTATAGTCGCCGCTGCATTAAGGTCGCCAGGCGCCATAGATCTATTACGAATGTTAGCATCACTACAGACTTGTGTCCCACTAAAGAGGCATGCACAGTAGTTTATATTATGTACCTGTCTTCAGTGGCACATACAAGTCTGTAGTGATGCAAAAAATCGTAATATATGGCGCCTGGCGACGTTAGTGCAGTGGCGACTGCGTTGTTGACGTGGCGTTAGTGTTGTTGACGGTAAAAAAAAAAAAAAGGTAATGCCATCATGCACATCATCAATGTCGGTATTATTCATGTCCATCCAATACTTTAATGATACAATTTTAACTCTGACTAGTCAATGGGGAGTTTTAAAAGGAGGCTAGACACTTTCATGGATGGGGATGAGAGGTGGATGTAGGTAGTGTTAAGTAACAGGAACTACCTCGTGTAGGTCTCCCAGCCTCTTGTAGCTTCCTTATTTTCTAATGTTTCTTATGTTCTTATGTCTTCAGGTACGTCGGCGTGCAAGTGCAGCAACAAGGAGGAGTGTGTCAAGACCTGCTCCAAGCCATGCTCCTGCTGCCCCTAGATCTGCTCAACACCCATCACCACCACCACCACCACCACACCCAAGGATAATACAACACCTCTATACTATCCTTGACCACACCCAGCCTGTCCTCCCGCCCTGCAGTGGACGGGGTTCGAACCATGCACCACGCTCAACTGCATCCACGTATCCAAGATCCACGTGGGAACAAGAGGTGTGACAAGGCCGGTGAAGAGGCATGCAGTTTACTTGTCTTACTATTTGTATCGTTCATTTGATTGTCCATTTCATATCAATTTCCATGACTTTGTATCATCCGTTTGACGTATTAAAATAAATTATTATTCGTGTTCAATGCTGATTATAATTTCTGTTGTAACCTATGGGATGTATCTTTTATGTAACTGCACACACAAAAGGCTGGACTAAACTGAGGTCATTCGTACCTCGTGTAGTGGTATACTATAAAAAAAAAAATAGTTACGCGGGGTGGGGGGGTGAGGTGTCATCCTCCAATGGTTGTTCTGTGTTGGTAGACCAATTAAGAGTTGGTTAAAAATGGAGCGGAGACAATTTTTTTTTTACATAATGATTACTCTGAGAGACAACTTTACACACACACACACACACCTATCTATCTATCTATCTATCTAATATATATATATATATGAGAGAGAGAGAGAGAGAGAGAGAGAGAGAGAGAGAGAATTATTATTTTAAGAAACTTCCGTAAGAGGCAAGCACTAGAAGTGTTTTCTGTGCAAACACTACGGTAGTATACACGCACGGTTGCTTGAACAATAGTTTATCAAATACGTTTCCAGGACATGATAATTATATACATTGCATTTGCAGATGTTATTGATGCATCTGAAAGTCCCTTATAGTCCTTTAGCATTAAAATATCATGTAATTATGATCACTTGCTGCAGGGTTATTCCAAAATTTTTGAAAGGGAACTTTGTAACACGTTAATGCTGTGTTATACAAAGCTTGTATCTCACAGTCATGATGTAACCCAATGCGCGTTGCATCACCATAACACACAAGCGGAAATTCCAAATAACAATGAATAGCCACTCGTGAGTCATGATAGCTCTAACCCTAATGCGTAGCTGCATGTGCGTGCGTACGTACTTGATTGTCCGTGTGGTGTGTAACCTACAGGTCAGTGACGGGCAATTTTTCAGTGACTGGTGTGGCTGCCACCGAAATATACTATATGGCTCCGTGGCACTGAACACTGGTGGGCGTTAACCCCTTCACGCCCAGATCTTTCCTTTACTATAAAAAGTTGTATGTTGTCGAGCCATAAAATTAAGAAAAATAACTGAATATACCAAATTAGTTAGCCGACAAGGATACTAAACAGGTCATATCTATAGATATATTGCTTATATTCATTAAAATCGTCTAATTGTACCCAAATTACAATGAAAATGAAGTTCTGGGTCTACAGGGTTGCACGCGCACGGGCTACGTTTTCGTGGCAGCCAAGCAGGCCCAGCATGGATGTCGAGGACGTGGGATGTATTCAAGGATAATATAAGAGAGGAAAGAGAAGGAAAGAAAAACTTTAGAAAAAATACTAGGGGCACTATATATAATCAGCCATAGGCCTAGGGTTCTCAGAGGTCAATTTCACATTTTATTTGAAGACATAAGAGCCTAGCTACCCTAAAAAAAAAATATTTCACATTTTTGTCAATGTATTCTTTTGATTGCATTTTATAAAGGACTGGTCGTTTCTCCACTTCCATAATCACCATTTCAGTCAATGCCATCTTGAGTAGCCATGATGTGGTGCGAGATGCAGAGTACATCCGTCACCCTCAGCTGTCAGGGGACCGCGACGTTGCATCACTTGACACTGGTTAAGCTTCCATCTCTAGAATAATGATACCTTTCACCGCATACCAGTTGGCCAGTCACTTTGGCGAGGCCCAGGACATGGTACAGTACCGCCCAAGATTAATAGACATACAATTAAATAAGTATATTAATAGACACACTATTTAAAAGTCTATTGATCTTGGTACTGCTTCTGACGCGTGGTTCACGGCGCCTTCCCCTCCAGCCTCTCTTCCTTTTCTTCCCTTTCCTTGCCATTATGTTTCTGTCTGCCTGTCTCCTTTCTTTACTCTTTTACTTTACTTTATTTACTACTTCTTTACTTCCTTTACTTTACTTACTCTTAATTTACTTTCCTTTACTTCTTAACTTTAATCCGAAAGGGTGGTAGAGCGCGCGGCCCGAGTGTAGAGTTCGGTCAGCGGTTCGAGTCCACCAAGTTCGTACTGGTGTGGTGGCGCTTTGTATAGTCAATAACCTTGTAGCTGGTACTTGCAAAGTGTCTAGATAGGATCAAAATATCTTATCTTCTTTACTTTACTCCTTACTTTATAATTTTTTCTTTCCTCTCTCTTCCCCCTTCATATAACACGTACAGCTCGCGTCAACAGATAAACAGGTGCCAGAGAAAGGAGTAGCCTACCATTTATATATCAAGTATAGGCGTCCAGCCTCTGGCCCCTTTGCTTTTGGCTCAGTTCTTGCGGCTGGAACGTGGCAGCGAGCCACGTTCCAGCCAATTAACTCATTACGCTAATTACTCATTAAGGGCTTGTTCTACGCAAAAAGTTTGTTTCACAGACCCCCATTGATTTTGACAGCACTACTTGCCTGTCAAATTTCAGCTCAATCCGACAATATTTAGGAGTAGTTTACGCGAATTACTCATTAAGGGCTTGTTTTACGCAAAAAGTTTGTTTCACAGATCCCCATTGATTTTGACAGCACTACTGACATGTCAAATTTCAGCTCAATCCGACAAAATTTAGGAGTAGTTATACACTTTTTAGCTTAAACTTTGTTCCACGTGTCTTATGGTAAGATGCAGCTCGCTTCGCTCGCTGCCAATAAGAATCTACAGGGTTATATATTTGCCTGATAAGCTAAAAAAAAAAGCAAGACATGATTAAAGAAATATGATTGGGGAGTGAGGGCAGGATTTCAGTAGTCAAAACCACACACTCTAGAACAGTGAGAACTTATTATTGATGCGTCTTAGCAGATACAAGGCAATACAGAGTACGTTATGCTAGCTTAAACAATGAACTGGTTGTCGCGTGCACCTTATCACCAAGATAGACGTACAGATGAGCTTGGTGCAAGGCTGATATCATCCCTCCCTCCCGCCTGGCTTGGAGGCGAGGTGGCATCCCTTCCCTGCACACGACACGACCAGCACACGCCAGCACTGCGGCGGCCCATAAAAGAGTGTGTCATGCAGCTACTTGTCAGTCACCCTACACAGCTTGACGAGAGAAGAACAGCTAGCTCACTCATCTGAACCACCAACATGCCTGACCATGCTGTATCGGTAGAGCCAAACGATTTCTTGTATATACTGACGCTATTTGCTTTTTACTATTTTNCAAAGCCTATAGGAAATTCATGAAAATGAGTTGGAGGTGAGGGGTTTTTCGGGCAGCCACATCAGGCCACATGGATGTCGAGGACGTGGGATGTATTCAAGGATAATATAAGAGAGGAAAGAGAAGGAAAGAAAAACTTTAGAAAAAATACTAGGGGCACTATATATAATCAGCCATAGGCCTAGGGTTCTCAGAGGTCAATTTCACATTTTATTTGAAGACGTAAGAGCCTAGCTACCCTAAAAAAAAATATTTCACATTTTTGTCAATGTATTCTTTTGATTGCATTTTATAAAGGACTGGTCGTTTCTTCCACTTCCATAATCACCATTTCAGTCAATGCCATCTTGAGTAGCCATGATGTGGTGAGAGATGCAGAGTACATCCGTCACCCTCAGCTGTCAGGGGACCGCGACGTTGCATCACTTGACACTGGTTAAGCTTCCATCTCTAGAATAATGATACCTTTCACCGCATACCAGTTGGCCAGTCACTTTGGCGAGGCCCAGGACATGGTACAGTACCGCCCAAGATTAATAGACATACAATTAAATAAGTATATTAATAGACATACTATTTAAAAGTCTATTGATCTTGGTACTGCTTCTGACGCGTGGTTCACGGCGCCTTTCCCCTCCAGCCTCTTTTCCCTTTCTTCCCTTTCCTTGCCATTATGTTTCTGTCTGCCTGTCTCCTTTCTTTACTCTTTTACTTTACTTTATTTACTACTTCTTTACTTCCTTTACTTTACTTACTCTTAATTTACTTTCCTTTACTTCTTAACTTTAATCCGAAAGGTGGCCTGGTGGTAGAGCGCGCGGCCCAAGTGTAGAGTTCGGTCAGCGGGTTCGAGTCCACCAAGTTCGTACTGGTGTGGTGTCGCTTTGTATAGTCAATAACCTTGTAGCTGGTACTTGCAAAGTGTCTAGATAGGATCAAAATATCTTATCTTCTTTACTTTACTCCTTACTTTATAATTTTTTCTTTCCTCTCTCTTCCCCTTCATATAACACGTACAGCTCGCGTCAACAGATAAACAGAAAGATAGTCCAAGAAAAGATAGTCCTCTGACCTATTTATATCTCGTAAGTGTAGCGCGTCCAGACTCTGCCCCTTTGCATTGGCTCAGTTTCTTGCTGCTGGAACGTGCAGCGAAGCCCATTCCAGCCAATTAACTCATTTACGCAATTACTCATTAAGGGCTTGTTTCTACGCAAAAAGTTTGTTTCACAGACCCCCATTGATTTTGACAGCCACTACTATCATGTCAAATTTCAGCTCAATCCGACAATATGTAGGAGTAGTTTACGCTATCTATTGAGGCTTGTTTTACGCAAAAAGTTTGTTTCCACAGACCCCTTATTTGACAGCATTCCTTACATGTCAAATCGCTCAGTCCGACATATTAGGAGTGTTATACACTTGTTTGGCGAAAAAAACTTGGTTATATGGGTCTTATGGTAAGGGCAGCAGTGTCGCGTCGCCGCTGCCAATTATAAATTATTGATGCTCTTAGCAGATACAAGGCAATGCAAAGTACGTTATGCGAACTTAAACAATGAACTGGTTGTCGCGTGCACCTTATCACCAAGATAGACGTACAGATGAGCTTGGTGCAAGGCTGATATCATCCCTCCCTCCCGCTGGCTTGGAGGCGAGGTGGCATCCCTTCCCTGCACACGACACGACCAGCACACGCCAGCACTGCGGCGGCCCATAAAAGAGTGGTCATGCAGCTACTTGTCAGTCACCCTACACAGCTTGACGAGAGAAGAATAGCTAGCTCACTCATCTGAACCACCAAATGCCTGATCCATGCTGTACCGGTAAGCCACGCTGACGCTATTCTTGCTGTCACACTACCGTACCTCCAGACATAAGTTTTAACTCCTTGAGGCCCAGAACGTATTTTCCATTGTAATTATACGATTTTTTATTGATTATAAGTAATATTTTATAGATATAACCTGTTTAGTATCCTTGTCGATTAACTAATTTGGTATATTCAGTTACTTTTCGTAATTTTATGGCTGACAACAGACTATTTTTTTTAGACCAAAGGAAAGCTCTGGGTGTGAAGGGGTTAATACTTTTTTTGAAATAATATCAATCTCTAATAACTAGCATGCAAATATTAGCAAGTACTATGACAGGTCAAAATGTATCACTGTTAGCCTGTGATTCACCCACTGCAAACAAGCAATGCAGTTCACATTAGTACGCACACATATGCATTTTGTTATTTTGAAAAATTACGTGTTCATTATTTTCTAAGCCGTTTCAAAATGTTGATTCTAAAGACAGGAAATTAGCCTTGTATTTTTGTAAATTATCCTTGTGTTCAACCATGTCATAATTACGAATGTGACTCAGAGAATGAATGACTTAACCCCTTCACGCCCAGACCTTTAATCAACAAAAGATAATTAAGAACACAACTAAAACACACACACACACACACACATCTTTCCTTTGCTAAAAAAAATGTATGTTGTCGAACCATAAAATTACGTAAACTAACTTAATATACCAAATTAGTTAGTGGACAAGGATACTAAAAAGGTCAAATCTAAAAAAATTATTACTTATATTCACTAAAAAATCGTCTAATGGTACCCAAATTACAATAGAAATATACGTACTGGGCCTCAATTAAGGGTTAATGACGGGCGGTGAGTCGTCATGCACAGGATCATTACGTTCATCCTTGTAATTCATTTTTGAGGGAACTATCAGGTAGGCTGGAAGCTGTATATGTCCTCCAGGAAAAATCTATACTAACTCTTCCCAATTTTTTGTATTATTATATATATGATATTTGTTTGGAAATGTAATGATGTAGCTATATCGAGAACATACTGTGCTAGCTATCCCTATCTTATTGTATTACCCTTATTATATACACCCTGTTAGTTCTTTACTCACACTTTACTCACACTGTGATTGCATTGATACTTAAGGATATTAACTCTATGTTTTGTGCCTTTCAGAGAAGTGCGAGTGCAAGGAGGGCGGGTGCAAGGCAGGGTGTAAGTGCACCGCCTGCCGCTGTCCCCCGTGCCCCAAGTGTGAGTATACAAGTGCACCTTACAGCATTGCTTATATGAATGCTCATTCGATCTTTAATAACATGACACTATTACAAATGTATCTTACTGAGAGCATTACCGTCAATAACACTATAGTCGCCGCTGCATTAAGGTCGCCAGGCGCCATAGATCTATTACGAATGTTAGCATCACTACAGACTTGTATGTCCCACTAAAGAGGCATGCACAGTAGTTTATATTATGTACCTGTCTTCAGTGGCACATACAAGTCTGTAGTGATGCAAAAAATCGTAATATATGGCACCTGGCGACGTTAGTGCAGTGGCGACTATAGTGTTGTTGACGGTAAAAAAAAAAAAAGGAAATGCCATCATGCACATCATCAATGTCGGTATTATTCATGTCCATCCAATACTTTAATGATACAATTTTAACTCTGACTAGCCAATGGGGAGTTTTAAAAGGAGGCTAGACACTTTCATGGATGGGGATGAGAGGTGGATGTAGGTAGTGTTAAGTAACAGGAACTACCTCGTGTAGGTCTCCCAGCCTCTTGTAGCTTCCTTATTTTCTAATGTTTCTTATGTTCTTATGTCTTCAGGTACGTCGGCGTGCAAGTGCAGCAACAAGGGGGAGTGTGCCAAGACCTGCTCCAAGCCATGCTCCTGCTGCCCCTAGATCTGCTCAACACCCATCACCACCACCACCACCACCACACCCAAGGATAATACAACACCTCTATACTATCCTTGACCACACCCAGCCTGTCCTCCCGCCCTGCAGTGGACGGGGTTCGAACCATGCACCACGCTCAACTGCATCCACGTATCCAAGATCCACGTGGGAACAAGAGGTGTGACAAGGGTGGCCGGTGAAGAGGCATGCAGTTTACTTGTCTTACTATTTGTATCGTTCATTTGATTGTCCATTTCATATCAATTTCCATGACTTTGTATCATCAGTTTGACGTATTAAAATAAATTATTATTCGTGTTCAATGCTGATTATAATTTCTGTTGTAACCTATGGGATGTATCTTTTATGTAACTGCACACACAAAAGGCTGGACTAAACTGAGGTCATTCGTACCTCGTGTAGTGGTATACTATAAAAAAAAAAATTGTTACGCGGGGTGGGGGGGTGAGGTGTCATCCCCCAATGGTTGTTCTGTGTTGGTAGACCAATTAAGAGTTGGTTAAAAATGGAGCAGAGACATTTGTTTTTTACATAAGATTACTCTGAGAGACAAATTTACACACACACACACACACATATCATCAACTATCTATCTATATATATATATATATATATATATATTATATATATATATATAATATAAAGAGATAGAGTATAGAGAGATAAGAGAGAGATAGAGATAAAGAGAAGAATAGAATGATTATTTTAAGAAACTCCGTAGAGGCAAGACTAGAAGTGTTATCTTGCAAACACTACGGTAGTATACACGCACGGTTGCTTGAACAATTAGTTTATCAAATACGTTTCCAGACATGATAATATATACATTGCATTGCAGATGTTATTGATGCATTGAAAGTCCTTATAGTCCTTTAGCATTAATATATCATGTAATTATGATCACTTAGTGAGGTTATTCCAAAATTTTTGAAGGGAACTTTGTACACGTTAATGCTGTGTTAACAAGCTTGTATCCCAGTCATGATGTTAACCATGCCGTTGCATCACATACACAAGCGAGAAATCAAATACAATGATAGCCACTCGTGAGCATGATAGCTCTAACCTAATGGTCGGCATGTGACGTGCGTACGTACTTGATTGTCCGTGTGTTGTAACTAAGTCAGTACGGCAATTTCAGTGACTGTGTGGCTGCCACGAAATATTATATAATGGCTCCGTGGCACTGAACATGTGGGTGTTAACCCCACGCCCATGATCGTTCCTTTACTTATAAAAAGTTGTATGTTTGTCGGCTATAAAATTGAAAGAAGTAACTTGAATATACCAAATTAGTAGCCGACAAGTATACTAAACATGGTTCATACTATAGATATATGCTTATTATAATAAAATCGTCTATGTACCCAGATTTACAATGACAATGAAATTCTGGTCTACAGGGTTGCACCGCGCACAGGGTACGTTTTCGTGGCGCCACCGAAACAGGCCCAGCATGGAATGTCGTAGGACGGTGAGGATGTAGTTCAAGGATAATATAAGAGAGGAAAGAGAAGGAAAGAAAACACTTTAGTAAAAAATACTAGGGGCGACTATATATAATCAGCCATAGGCCTAGGGTTCTCAGAGGTCAATTTCACATTTTATTTGAAGACGTAAGAGCCTAGCTACCCTAAAAAAAAAAATATTTCACATTTTTGTCAATGTATTCTTTTGATTGCATTTTATAAAGGACTGGTCGTTTCTCCACTTCCATAATCACCATTTCAGTCAATGCCATCTTGAGTAGCCATGATGTGGTGAGAGATGCAGAGTACATCCGTCACCCTCAGCTGTCAGGGGACCGCGACGTTGCATCACTTGACACTGGTTTAAGCTTCCATCTCTAGAATAATGATACCTTTCACCGCATACCAGTTGGCCAGTCACTTTGGCGAGGCCCAGGACATGGTACAGTACGCCCAAGATTAATAGGACATACAATTAAATAAGTATATTAATAGACATACTATTTAAAAGTCTATTGATCTTGGTACTGGCTTCTGACGCGTGGTTCACGGCGCCTTCCCTCCAGCCTCTCTTCCTTTTCTTCCCTTTCCTTGCCATTATGTTTCTGGTCTGCCTGTCTCCTTTCTTTACTCTTTTACTTTACTTTATTTACTACTTCTTTACTTCCTTTACTTTACTTACTCTTAATTTACTTTCCTTACTTCTTAACTTTAATCCGAAAGGGTGGCCTGGTGGTAGAGCGCGCGGCCCAAGTGTAGAGTTCGGTCAGCGGTTCGAGTCCACCAAGTTCGTACTGGTGTGGTGTCGCTTTGTATAGTCAATAACCTTGTAGCTGGTACTTGCAAAGTTCTAGATAGGATCAAAATATCTTATCTTCTTTACTTTACTCCTTACTTTATAATTTTTTCTTTCCTCTCTCTTCCCCCTTCATATAACACGTACAGCTCGCGTCACAGATAAACAGGTGCCAGAGAAAGGAGTAGCCTACCATTTATATATCAAGTATAGGCGTCCAGCCTCTGGCCCTTTGCTTTTGGCTCAGTTCTTGCTGCTGGAACGTGGCAGCGAGCCACGTTCCAGCCAATTAACTCATTACGCTAATTACTCATTAAGGGCTTGTTCTACGCAAAAAGTTTGTTTCACAGACCCCCATTGATTTTGAAAGCACTACCCCGGGCAAATTTAAGCTCAATCCGACAATATGTAGGGGGTTAGTTTAGCAAAATTAAATTCATTAAGGGTTTGGTTTTACGAAAAAAGTTTTTTTTTTTCACAGCCCCAAAACCCATTAAAATTTGAAACACTAATTTAAAAATTTGGGTCAAAATTTTTTGGGCAAAAATTTTCCCGGTTTTATTTAGAGAGGTTGTTAAAAAACCCCCCTTTTTTTGGGGAAACTTGGTTTAGGGGTTTATGGAAGGGATTTCGGTCCCCACCAATTAAATAAATTTTTTGATGCCCCTTACAGATACAAGGAAAACAAAACGTTATGCGACTTAAACAATAACGGGTTTGTCGGTGCCCTTACACCAAGATAGACGTACAAATGGGGTTTGGGTGCAAGGCGGGATACATCCCCCCCTCCCCCCTTGGCTTGGGGGCCCGAGGGGGCACCCCTTCCCCTTCACCGACCCCGACCAGCCCACGCCACATGCGGGGGCCCCCAAAAAAAGTGGTAAATGCAGCTACTTTTTCAGTCCCCCTACACAGCTTGACGAAGAAGAATAGCTAGCTCACTCTCAACCCCCAAATGCCTGATCCATGCTGTCCCGGGTTAAGCCACCCCTGACCGCTATCTTCTGTCACATCCCGTCCCCTCCAGACATAATTTTTAAAAATCCTTGAGGCCCAGAACTTTTTTTTTCATTGAAATTATACGTTTTTTTATTGATTTTTAAGAAATTTTTTAAAAGATAAAACCGGTTTATTACCCTTTGTCGTTTAAACAATTTTGGGTATAGTTCATTTTACTTTTCGAAATTTTTAATGGCTGACAACGACTTTTTTTTTTTAAACCCCCAAAAAAAAGTTTGGGGGTTGTGAAGGGGTTAATACTTTTTTTTTGAAATAATATCAACTCAAATAACTAGAAATGCAAATATTAGAAAATACTATGCCCGGTCAATGTATCACTGTTTAAACCCGTGATTCCCCCCACTCAAACAAGCAATGCAGTTTTACATTAGTACGCCCCCCAAAGCATTTTTTATTTTTAAAAATTACTGTTCATTATTTTCTAAGCCGTTTCAAAAAGTTGATTCTAAAGACAGGAAATTTGCCTTGTATTTTTGTTAAAATTTTCCTTGTGTTTTAAAACCCTGTCCCTAATTACGAATGTGACTCAGAGAAAGAATGACTTAACCCCTTTTTACGCCCCCCTTTTAAACAACAAAAATAATTAAAAAAACACAAATAAAAACACACACCCCACACCACATCTTTCCCCTTTTCTAAAAAAAGAATTTGTGCCTAAAATTCGTAAAAAATAATTAATTTTACCAATTAGTTTGCTGGGGCAAAAAGGGTACTAAAAAAAGGGCAAAAACTAAAAAAAAATTATTATATTCCCTAAAAACGTTTTAATGGTACCCAAATTTTCAAAAAGAAAAATAGTACTGGGCCCCCAATTAAGGGGGTTTAAAGACGGGGGTGAGTCCCTCCGCACAGGGTCAAATTTCGTCTCTCCCTTTTAAGGTCATTTTTTTGGGGAAACTATGTAGGCTGGAAAGCTGTAAAATGTCCTCCAGGAAAAATCTATACTAAATCTTCCCAATTTTTTTTTATTTTATAAATATGATATTTTTTTTGGGAAAAGTAATGATGTGCTATTCGGAACAGACTGGGGCTAGCTATCCCTATCTTATTGTATTTCCCCTTTTTATACACCCTGGTTTTGTTCTTTACTCACACTTTCTCACACTGTGATTGCATTGATACTTAAGGATATTAACTCTATGTTTTGTGCCTTTCAGAGAAGTGCGAGTGCAAGGAGGGCGGGTGCAAGGCAGGGTGTAAGTGCACCGCCTGCCGCTGTCCCCCGTGCCCCAAGTGTGAGTATACAAGTGCACCTTACAGCATTGCTTATATGAATGCTCATTCGATCTTTAATAACATGACACTATTACAAATGTATCTTACTGAGAGCATTACCGTCAATAACACTATAGTCGCCGCTGCATTAAGGTCGCCAGGCGCCATAGATTACGAATGTTAGCATCACTACAGACTTGTATGTCCCACTAAAGAGGCATGCACAGTAGTTTATATTATGTACCTGTCTTCAGTGGCACATACAAGTCTGTAGTGATGCAAAAAATCGTAATATATGGCGCCTGGCGACGTTAGTGCAGTGGCGACTATAGTGTTGTTGACGGTAAAAAAAAAAAAAAGGTAATGCCATCATGCACATCATCAATGTCGGTATTATTCATGTCCATCCAATACTTTAATGATACAATTTTAACTCTGACTAGTCAATGGGGAGTTTTAAAAGGAGGCTAGACACTTTCATGGATGGGGATGAGAGGTGGATGTAGGTAGTGTTAAGTAACAGGAACTACCTCGTGTAGGTCTCCCAGCCTCTTGTAGCTTCCTTATTTTCTAATGTTTCTTATGTTCTTATGTCTTCAGGTACGTCGGCGTGCAAGTGCAGCAACAAGGGGAGTGTGCCAAGACCTGCTCCAAGCCCATGCTCCTGCTGCCCCTAGATCTGCTCAACACCCATCCCATCACCACCACCACCACCACACCCAAGGATAATACAACACCTCTATACTATCCTTGACCACACCCAGCCTGTCCTCCCGCCCTGCAGTGGACGGGGTTCGAACCATGCACCACGCTCAACTGCATCCACGTATCCAAGATCCACGTGGGAACAAGAGGTGTGACAAGGGTGGCCGGTGAAGAGGCATGCAGTTTACTTGTCTTACTATTTGTATCGTTCATTTGATTGTCCATTTCATATCAATTTCCATGACTTTTTTATCATCAGTTTGACGTATTAAAATAAATTATTATTCGTGTTCAATGCTGATTATAATTTCTGTTGTAACCGATGGGATGTATCTTTATGTAAACTGCACACACAAAAGGCCGGGACTAACCTGAGTCAATTCGTACCTCGTGTAGTGTTATACTATAAAAAAAAAAAATGGTACGCGGGTGTGGGGGTGAGGTTGACATCCCCCATGGTTGTTCTGTGTTGGTAGGACAATTAAGAGTTTGTTAAAAATGGATCGGAGACAATTTTTTTTTACATAATGATTACTTGAGAGACCACTTTACACACAACACACCAACACACACCACAACATATATATCATCTATCTATCTAATATAGTTATATATATATATATTATATAGGAGGAGAATGAGAATTATTATTTTAAGAAACTTCGTAAGAGGCAAGCAGATAGAAGTGTTTCCTGTGCAAACACTACGGGTGGATACACCCCGCACGGTTGCTTGAACAATAGTTATCAAATACGTTTACAGAACATGATAAATATATACATTGCATTTCAGATGTTAATTGATGCATCTGAAAAGCCGTATAGTCCTTAGCATAATATATCATGTAATTATGATCACTTGCTGCAGGTTATTCCAAAATTTTTGAAAGGGAACTTTGTAACACGTTAATGACTGTGTATACAAAGCTTGATCTTACAATCATGGTGTAACCCAATGCGCGTGCATCAACATAACACCACAAGCGGAAATTCCAAATAACAAGAATACCACTCGTGAGTCATGATAGCCTCTGAAACCCTAATTGCGTAGTGCCATGTGCGTCGCGTTAGTTACTGGATGCCGTTGTGGTTGTTGTATTAACCTACAGGGCAGTGACGGACAATTTTCAGTGACTGGTGTGGCTGCCACCGAAATTATACTATATGGCTCCGTGGCACTGAACATGGTGGGCGTTAACCGCTCACGCCCAGATCTTCCCGCTTACTATAAAAAAGGTGTATGTTGTCGAGCCATATAAAAATTAAGAAAAAGTAACTAATATAACAAATGTAGTTAGCCGACAAGGATACTAAAAAGGTCATATCTATTAGATATATTGCTTGATAGAATTAAAATCGTCTAATTGTACTCCAACTTACAATTGAAAAATGAAGTTCGGGGTATTACAGGTCTTGACACGCGCAGGGCTACGTTTTCGTGGCAGCCATAGCAGGCCCAGCATGGATGTCGAGGACGTGGGGATGTATTCAAGGATAGTAGAACGAGAGGAAAGAGAAGGAAAGAAAAACTTTAGAAAAAATACTGGGGCAACTATATATAATCAGCCATAGGCCCCTAGGGTTCTCAGAGGTCATTTCACATTTTATTGAAGCCGTAAGAGCTAGTAACCTAAAAAAAAAACAAAAAAAAATTCACATTTTTGGGGTCAATGATTCTTTTGATTGCATTTTTATAAAGGACTGGTCGTTTCTCCACTTCCATAATCCAACATTTCAGTCAATGCCATCTTGAGTAGCACGCTGTGGTGAGAGATGCAGAGTACATCGTCACCCTCAGCTGTCAGGGGACCGCGACGTTGCATCACTTGACACTGGTTAAGCTTCCATCTCAGAATAATGATACCTTTCACGCATACCAGTTTGCCAGTCACTTGCGAGGCCCTAGGACATGGTACAGTACGCCCAAGTTAATTAGACATACAAATTAAATAATTTATTAATAGACATAATATTTAAAAGTCTATTGATTTCTTGGTACTGCTTTGACGCGTGTCACGGCGCCTTCCCCAACAGGCCTCTCTTCCCTTTTCTTCGCTTTTCATTGCCATTATGTTTCTGTCTGCCTGTCTCCTTTTCTTTACTCTGTTTCTTTACTTTATTTACTACTTCTTTACTTCCCTTACTTTACTTACTCGTAATTTACTTTCCTTTACTTCTTAACTGTAATCCGAAAGGGGGGCCTGGTGGTTATGAGCGCGCGGCACAGGAGAGTTCGGTCAGCGGTCCGATGTCCACCAAGTTCGTACTGGGGTGGTGGCGCCTATTGTACTAGTCAATAACCATAGCGAATTTTGGTGAAGAAGCCGGCTTATTGCAGCTGCGTTTTCTGTATGGCGAGGCACTTTTAAGGAGCCGGGTCTACGGTATTGGCCAGCTGGCAGCCGTAAGAAGCCATAAGAAGCGTGAGAGCCAGGGTCGCTTACCACGGTCTCCGCTTTTGGCCGTGGACGTCAGAAGATAAACAACAAATTATGGCGGGTGAGGGCAGAGGATTCTGACACAGTATCGTCGTTAGAAATACTGTAATTACAGATAACAGGACCAAGTAAACACATAGATGTACATTCAGAAGCATGCACTACCTTAGACCACGAACAAGAATAACAAGGTTAATGGACCGACAGGACAACTTTAAACGTGTGAAAGAATGTCAGGCTTATCAGGCGGACGATAGGGCTAGGCCGCGGACGTAGTGTTGGCTGAATTTCGCTGTAATATGGCACAAATAGCTGATTTGTACATTAAGTAGCACGGGGCTTAACTTCGGACCACACTAATAGAGCTAAAATGGAATGACATGGTGATAGGAGAACGTTCGATCGTCTGGTGAAAATAACTTTCCAAGTTTTTTTAACCATAACACAGACGTTGTTTTTCTAATTTTACTATTAGCTATTCAAAACCAGACCGAAAACCGTTTTCGCTGATTCATTATGTCCAATTTGGTTCTTAGAGATCTTCTCACACTTGTTGAGAAGTGAAAATGTTGGAACTCTCGCCGACGGGAGACGAGAGCGGGGAGTACCATAAACCTTCACCATCATCCGAATTCCACACCAAAAACATTGAAGATATCTTAAGTATGCATTTACATTATTGTTGACGGACATGAACAATATTAATGTGCAGGTTAGAGGTGCTGATAGGTATTGTGAAATGACTTAGCATTGCGTTGAGGGAAAATCTTAAGAACAAGGGCTCCACGGTAAGCTGACCCAATGTTGGCTCTATGTGTTATACTTACTGTCCTTAACACATCTGTTTAGATTTTAATGAGTGGGGTGGGGGGGGGGGGGGCCGATCCTCCTTTGCCTACATGGCCGATATTAAATTTCAGGTTCTTGAGAAAAGCCAAGTCAGTAGGGTAGGTTAGGCAGGTCAGTTAGGTTAGGTTACGTGCAACAGCCCGATGGGCTCGAGGGGGGGTGCTAGGTTAGGTCTGTTAGAGTTTGTCATCTTAGAATAAAGGCTCAACCTCCTATCTTCTCTTCTTATAGACAACAAGCTTGGGGACATGTTTGGAAACCGGGTTTGGGTGGTGGGAGCAACATATAAGGGAAATATATGCCCCGATAAAGTCTAGAACTAGGGAAATTCCCTAGTTTAGGATTTTTTGTGGGGGCCATATCCCTATGTGTGTGATCCCCCACCCAAAAACCCCGGTTTCCACCAGTCCCCAAGCTTTTTGGCTATAAGAAGAAGATAGGGGGTGGCAAGGCCCTTGTTCTTAAGATTTACCATATATATATATATTTAATATATGTTGTATTTTCTGTATATTTTGGTTAAATTAGTATGTTTATGAAAGAAGGATTAATGGCTATTTTTTGTGGTGTACCTGATTTTTATGTTGACATAAATAATTAATGGTGTAAATGATGTACTCTCGCTTTGAACGAACCCAAATTGGGCGAAGGATGCGGGTTATAATTATACGAGTGATCCGACTATCGCAGTATAACAAATTGTCGGTCGTTATATTAGGTGAAAGTTCCCTATTTCCGACTACATAATTTCCGGTATCGTGAACTTTGTCCGTACATCTGACGAAAAGTTCGTTATACTTACATACATGCAGCCATCACAAATACTACACGAATACAGGGCCAATAAAAACAATCAGAACCGTACAAAACGAATATACTGAACTTATTCGGTAATAGCAAACATATACCGGACTGGCAGAAAAAGTGTTGAGCTCCGTAAAAGGAGGGTTGGTGTATACACTAAACTTTGAAAAAGTACTACAGGAGCATAGTGTAATATACCTAATACGTTCGGTTTGGTGACATTAAGTAGGATAGGTTATGGTCAAGAGTGTTTCTGCATTAGGAAATACAAAATTATGAAACTAGTTATGAGAAATTGTATTTGTTGAATATGAATGTTAATCGTATTTACTTGTACTTTGTGGTAATTATCTGGACCAATCAGTTATTACATGGCCCTTTGTGCATTAAACTCTGAGGTTTAAATACATTTTTTATTTTAGTGTAATAGTTGGATTATGTGCGTGTTTATAATTTTTATTGTACTTATAAAAAACTTCATATAAAGGTACACATCAACAACATTACTTTTTAATATTATTTGACATTATTGTATATTACCCTGTTTATCTATTAAAGGTGGCAAATATCTGTAAAATTTAGATGAACACTATGAACATGACTATGGTCATGTATGACACAACACTCATAATGCTTGTCTTGTCTCTATTTCCTTCATGGCAGGGTTTAATCTGCAATAGTAACACAGCTATGTTTAAGGTAATGTATGTGCGGTTGCATTGAAGTGTATCCGACCGAAGATGAAGAAGAAGACTCTGAGAGAAGGAGTGAGAGTGGGAGTAAAATAAATAAATAAATATATTATTTCCATGAAACATTGTTTTTAATATCAAACTTACATCAAGATGTTCTATTGCAAATTATATACTAAAAATGAAACTTCTTCTGCAAAGTCACGCAAAATAAAAAAAAATACCTTAAAAAGAAAGTCAAACGAAACATTAAAAGGAAATTAATTATAACATTAAAACAATAAGAACTAAAAGTCACTTCAAATATCTGTAAAATACTAGTAACATATGCCAACTGCTATTGATATGGAGGGAAACAAATTATAGTTCACTTGGGTCAATTAAAGTAAATTTATAAGCAAGACTTTTAAAAGTGTAGACTTCCATTAAGTTAATGATGCACGAAGGGCAAATTGTTCCATAGTTAAAGGACTTTGTACAGTAATGGCGTTGGCACCAGCCGGTTCTGGCTCTTGACACATAAAGGCTTTTAGAGCCTTGTTGTACTGTGTATTTTCCCTGACAATAGAAACTAGATACCACTCCGGATACAACCCATGACAGGCCTTATAAACAGCGAAACATTTTTCATAAATATATCGGTCTTTAATTGTAACCACCTAAACTATTTTATGATAGGAGTACGTGATCCTTCTGTCTAGCTCCTCCAATAGCTAGTCTAGCTGCCAATTATTTTGCAGTTTTAAAACGCTAAAAAGTAAAGTTGAGAAAAGTATTTGTTGAGGCCCATATACCCATAACAGTAAATTCATTAAGCTAAGAGAGAGAGAGAGATTATGTAATGCCAAAAAATTGACAAGAATGAAAAACAGCCCCCCTAAAGTTATTTTCCAAGCAAAAAGAAAATCAGCCCAACCCCAGCGGAAAATCCCGGGCACTGGCGGGAAGATGATGCCAGTTAATGAAATCCCTCATTATACCTGACCCTTGCCATCAGGTGCAGCAGTAATAAAAAAAATAAGTCACTTAATGTGGAACTCGACCCAGCCAGCCAATGATGTCCGTAGGTGCCCGCCTCCTCTACCTTGGCCCTATTAATAGTCCTTGGTTTATGGAGCAAAAAAAACATTAAGTGCAGGTATGTGTTTGTGATCCTTCACAATATCGTCAGTCAGTTATCGTACAATTTTAAGGATTTCATTCGAACGGAGGTATACAGAGCTTTCGTCAGTGGGTTGTTTTGTTTACAATTATCAGCTGTGAGCGCCGAGCGGGCGAGCCCGAACACCACTGTCAGCCGTTCGGGCGAGCACGAAAACGAGACAGAAGCGCCAAGAAGCCCCCGTAAGAAGGCCGGCTTCTCGGCTTCTCTCACCAAATTCGGCCCCTCATGTAAGTTGGTACTTTTCAAAGTGTCTAGGGATAGTATCAAAATATCTTTATCTCTTTACTTTACTCCTTACTTATAATTTTTTATTTCCTCTCTCTTCCCCCTTCATAGAACACGTTACAGCTCGCGCAACAGATAAACAGGTGCCAGAGAAGGAGTAGCCTACCATTTATATATCAGGTTATAGGCGTCCAGCCTCTGGCCCCTTTGCTTTTGGACTAGTTCGTGCGGCTGGAACGTGGCAGCGAGCCACGTCAGACAATAACTCATTTAGTAATTACTCATTAAGGGCTTGTTCTACGCAAAAAGTTTGTTTCACAGGACCCAATGATTTTGACAGCACTACTTGCCTGTATAATTTAGCTCAATCCGACAATATGTAGGAGTAGTTTACGTGAATACTCATTAAGGGCTTGGTTTTACGCAAAAAAGTTTGTTTCACAGACCCCCCATTGATTTGACAGCACTACTGACATGTCAATTTCAGATCAATCCGACAAAATTTGGAGTAGTTATACACTTATAGCTTAATCTTTGTTCCACGTGCTCATATGGTAAGATGCAGTTCGCTTCGCGTCGCTCCCAATAAAATCTACAGGGTTATATATTTCCCTGATAAGCAAAAAAAAAAAGAAGACATGATTAAAAAAATATGATTGGGGAGTGAGGGCGGGTTTTTCAGAGTCAAAACCCACACTCAGAACGTGAGAATTTATTTTTGATGGTCTTAGCTTTACAGGAAATACAAAGTACGTTTGTAGTTTAAAAACAAGGGAACGGGTTTGTCGCGGCACCTTATCACCAAGATAGCGTACGATGAGCTTGGTGCAAGGTTATATCATCCCCCCCTCCCGCCTGGCTTGGAGGCGGGTGGAACCTTCCCTGCACACGCACGCCCCAGCACACGCCAGCACTGCGGGGCCCATAAAAGAGTGTGTCATGCACTACTGTCAGTCCCCCCTACAAGTTTTGACGAAAAGAACATACTCACTCATCTGAACCCCCAAACATAGTCGGCCTTTAGTGAATGAGGGGGACATGCGGATAAAAGCCCCAAAAATTTTTTCAGGCCTCAAAGGCTCCTAGCTATATTTTGGAGGGGAGACAAATGCCCATCACTCAGATGGCTATAAAAAAGCTTCTTTATATTTTGCTTCCGCTTTGGAAATGGGGGTAAAGGTTTTTTTTAAAAAATAGTCAAAAGGGATAATGTTATTGGATGCAAGTTATTTTTATTATATTTTTTTAAAACCCCAGAAAAAAATTTTCCCAATATTGGCTGTAAAAAAAACTAAATTCAATATTTATTCGATTTTAAAAACTCCCCTGCGGACACGCGAAAATGCCATGAGTTTATTACAGAACACGAATTAAAACATACCCCTTTGAATTTCAAAAATGACATGGTTAAAATCTATGAGGGGCATTTGAAAAAAAGTATTCATTAAGTCATTATAAAAACAATCATGTTTTTCCTGAAACAGTGCGGAATGCTGTCTTTGTTAAGCACCAGTATCAAAAATCGGGTATGATTCAAAAATTGAAATTTAGGTTTTATTCTCACATTTGCAGCGCCAGTTGGTGCTTTCCACGGGTTTCTTGATGAACTCTCCCGCCACAACCTGCAGCACTTTTGCAGGCACCTTCACAAGTTCACTACAGCCTTTGCGCGCAGGCTGCGAGCTCCAACAGGAAACCCCGGGGAAACTTGTTTCGCCCCCAGGCCCAAAAACCGCAGCCTTCAAGTTGGTGTTTTTGTTGGGCCTGGTGACAGGTTGTCCAATGCCAGCCTGGTACACTGCCGCTTGGTGTGCTGCAGCGGGGCCCTTTTGAGTTGGGGGAATGTTCGTTTCCCAATGTAGAGTGGTAGGGGTGGCTCATTTCCCAAACGAAGTCGTGATCGACTGTTTGGTTTTTGCTTTCTTTCTGGCCCTTTTTTTGATTTGAAGAGTATGATCGTGAGGCAGTGAGACAGGCCGGGGAAATCGTGCAGTCCTGATCTTTAAAGTCAGCCCTTTCCAGCAGGTCACCATACTCGAGGTTGGGGGAACGAGTTCTTTGGCAGTAGGGGAAAGGGCCCCTGAAGTTGAAACCACGGGAACGAAAGTTCCTCTCGCACAATCCGGGCAGTTTTTGCCAAAATTGTGCATCTCCCTTCATAGTCAGTTTTCCAGGCCTGTTTAGCATTTTTTTTGCTGCCTTTTTCAAAGGGAAGTAGCCTTTTTTTCCATCACTTTGCTCTTGTGAATATGGAAAGTGCTTAGGATTTGCTTTTAAAAACGAACTTTTGTTGACTTCCCTCTGATGCCAAAGTCACAAGACGACTTTTTAGAGTGCCCTAGGGAAGCAAAAATTGGAAGAGCAAAGTGCCCTTCTTCCCCTTAATTCTCTATGAAAAAGACCAGCCAGCAAATGCTCTTTCTCGGGCTTTTTTGGGTTTGCCCTTGTTTTCCCCGTTCCGATCGGGGGCCGGGGACGATTCCGCAGTCCAACCAAGCAAACAAATGGTACTTTGGCCTCCCCTGCAATGAGGTCCCCGACACCTTCAAAACCTGGTCAACAAATCTGAATCCCAAAAGATCTCGGGGGCCCTTGACCAACATTTCACTGCCCCAGGGTTTTGAACTTTATTCGGGGTCCATCTTCTTTGGGGCAAAAAATTTCAGCTGGGCTTGTCGAAACATTTTCTGGACGACGGGATCGGTCTTGGAGCAGGAGGGGTTTCTCTCCCCGCTTCTTCGCCCTTGCCAGTTTTTGTGTGTTAATGGGCGTGACATGATTTGGCCACTGTGATGATTCCTGATCAAAACTCACCACGTCTGTGGCAGCACCAAATGCAAGAGGCACTGGCAGAGCGTTTAGTTCTCAAACTGAGTCACTTTTTTCCCGGGAAAAATCCCTAGACGTGGCGCCGACTTGTCCGCTCCAGGCATTTAAAAGGGACAGCGAAGTGGCTCAGAGGTTTTTTTCTGGCGACTGCACACCTGACCAATCCCTCACAATAGGTGGGGCCTTCAAAATCTGCAAACACAAAACAAAAAATTAGCAGGCATTTTTGCATCCCCTTTAATAAGTACATGTCCGAGTAATTCAGGTCTACTGTAAGCCTAAATTTCCCTTTTAATAAACGGTTTTTCCTGGTAAATTGAAAAGTTGGGGTCTTGAAGTATAAGAAGGGATGAAAAAAAAAAACAAACTAGTGGATGTATTGCATATACGGAAAATTTTTTGCCCTTAAAAAGGGGAATCTTGATTTCTCAGATTTTTCTAAGTGAAAAAATTTGCCGTTTCCAAAAATGGTTCTAAGGGGGGCTTTTTGAGTAATTGGATCGTTTTTTCCCCCCCCTTTAAAAATCATAGCTAGGACCCTGAGAATGCCCTGAAAAAAAAATTTGTGCTTTTTTTCCGGCATGTCCCCATCCTCTTGAAAACTGGTTTAGCGGCCGGACTAACATGCCTGATCCTGCTGTACCGGTAAGCCACGCTGACGCTATCTTGCGTCAACTACCGTACCTCCCGACATAATTTTAACTCCTTTTAGGCCCGAAGTATTTTTTCATTTTAGTTATACATTTTTTATTTATATAATAAATATTTTATAGATATAAAAATTTTAGTATCCCCTTTTCGATTAAAAAAATTTTGGTATATTGTTTTCTTTTCGAATTTTATGGCTGACAGCAGACTATTTTTTTTAGACCAAAGGGAAAACTTGGGTGTGAAGGGGTTAAACTTTTTTTTGAAATATTCTCTTAATAACTAGCACAAATATTAGCAAGTACTATGCAGGTCAAATGTATCACGTTTGCCTGTGATTCCCCCCCACTGCAACCAAGCAAGCAGTCACTTATACGCACAATAGATTTGTTATTTTGAAAAAAAATTAAGTGTTCATTTTTTCTAAGCCGTTTCAAAATGTTGATTCTAAAGACAGGAAATTAGCCTTGTATTTTTGTAAATTATCCTTGTGTTCAACCATGTCATAATTACGAATGTGACTCAGAGAATGAATGACTTAACCCCTTCACGCCCAGACCTTTAATCAACAAAAGATAATTAAAGAACACAACTAAACACACACACACACACACACACACACACACACATCTTTCCTTTGCTAAAACAAAATGTATGTTGTCGAACCATAAAATTACGTAAACTAACTTAATATACCAAATTAGTTAGTGGACAAGGATACTAAACAGGTCAAATCTAAAAAAATTATTACTTATATGCACTAAAAATCGTCTAATGGTACCCAAATTACAATAGAAATATACGTACTGGGCCTCAATTAAGGGGTTAATGACGGGCGGTGAGTCGTCATGCACAGGATCATTACGTCTCATCCTTGTAATGTCATTGTTGAGGGAACTATCAGGTAGGCTGGAAAGCTGTATATGTCCTCCAGGAAAAATCTATACTAACGTTTCCCAATTTTTTGTATTATTATATATATGATATTTGTTTGGAAATGTAATGATGTAGCTATATCGAGAACATACTGTGCTAGCTATCCCTATCTTATTGTATTACCCTTATTATATACACCCTGTTAGTTCTTTACTCACACTTTACTCACACTGTGATTGCATTGATACTTAAGGATATTAACTCTATGTTTTGTGCCTTTCAGAGAAGTGCGAGTGCAAGGAGGGCGGGTGCAAGGCAGGGTGTAAGTGCACCGCCTGCCGCTGTCCCCCGTGCCCCAAGTGTGAGTATACAAGTGCACCTTACAGCATTGCTTATATGAATGCTCATTCGATCTTTAATAACATGACACTATTACAAATGTATCTTACTGACAGCATTACCGTCAATAACACTATAGTCGCCGCTGCATTAAGGTCGCCAGGCGCCATAGATCTATTACGAATGTTAGCATCACTACAGACTTGTGTCCCACTAAAGAGGCATGCACAGTAGTTTATATTATGTACCTGTCTTCAGTGGCACATACAAGTCTGTAGTGATGCAAAAAATCGTAATATATGGCGCCTGGCGACGTTAGTGCAGTGGCGACTATAGTGTTGTTGACGGTAAAAAAAAAAAAAAGGTAATGCCATCATGCACATCATCAATGTCGGTATTATTCATGTCCATCCAATACTTTAATGATACAATTTTAACTCTGACTAGTCAATGGGGAGTTTTAAAAGGAGGCTAGACACTTTCATGGATGGGGATGAGAGGTGGATGTAGGTAGTGTTAAGTAACAGGAACTACCTCGTGTAGGTCTCCCAGCCTCTTGTAGCTTCCTTATTTTCTAATGTTTCTTATGTTCTTATGTCTTCAGGTACGTCGGCGTGCAAGTGCAGCAACAAGGGGGAGTGTGCCAAGACCTGCTCCAAGCCATGCTCCTGCTGCCCCTAGATCTGCTCAACCATCCCATCACACCACCACCACCACCACACCCAAGGATAATACAACACCTCTATACTATCCTTGACCACACCCAGCCTGTCCTCCCGCCCTGCAGTGGACGGGGTTCGAACCATGCACCACGCTCAACTGCATCCACGTATCCAAGATCCACGTGGGAACAAGAGGTGTGACAAGGGTGGCCGGTGAAGAGGCATGCAGTTTACTTGTCTTACTATTTGTATCGTTCATTTGATTGTCCATTTCATATCAATTTCCATGACTTTGTATCATCAGTTTGACGTATTAAAATAAATTATTATTCGTGTTCAATGCTGATTATAATTTCTGTTGTAACCTATGGGATGTATCTTTTATGTAACTGCACACACAAAAGGCTGGACTGAACTGAGGTCATTCGTACCTCGTGTAGTGGTATACTAGTTACGCGGGGTGGGGGGGTGAGGTGTCATCCCTCAATGGTTGTTCTGTGTTGGTAGACCAATCAAGAGTTGGTTAAAAATGGAGCAGAGCCTTTTTTTTTTTTTTACATAAAGATTACTCTTGAGAAGACAAATTTACACACACACACACACACACACACACACAATATATATATATATATATATATATATAATATATATATATATATATATATATATATATATATATATATATATATATATATATATATATATATATATATATATATATATAATATAATATATATATATATATAATTATATATATATAATATATATATATATATTATATATATATCTATATAATATCATAATATATATATATATATTATATATATATATATATATATATATATATGAAGATAGATATATAGAGAGAGAGAGAGAGAGAGAGAGGAGAGAGAAGAGGAGAGGGGAGAGAGAGAGAGAGAGAGAGAGAGTCAATTATTATGTTAAGAAACTTCCGTAAGAGGCAAGCACTACCTAGAAGTGTTTCCTGTGCAAACACTACGGTAGTATACACGCTCGGTTGCTTGAACAATAGTTTATCAAATACATTTCCAGAACATGATAATTATATACATTGCATTTGCAGATGCTACTGATGCATCTGAAAGTCCCTTATAGTCCTCTAGCATTAATATATCATGTAATTATGATCACTTAGTGCAGGGTTATTCCAAAATTTTTGAAAGGGAACTTTGTAACACTTTAAGGCTGTGTTATACAAAGCTTGTATCTTACAGTCATGATGTAACCCAATGCGCGTTGCATCACCATAACACACACGCGGAAATTCCAAATAACAATGAATAGCCACTCGTGAGTCATGATGGCTCTAACCCTAATGCATAGCTGCATGTGCGTGCGTGCGTACCGTCACGTACGTATACTTGATTGTCCGTGTGGTGTGTAACCTACAGGTCAGTGACTGGGGCAATTTTTCAGTGACCGGTGTGGCTGCCACCGAAATATACTATATGGCTCCGTGGCACTGAACACTGGTGGGCGTTAACCCCTTCACGCCCAGATCTTTCCTTTATTATAAAAAGTTGTATGTTGTCGAGCCATAAAATTAAGAAAAGTAACTGAATATACCAAATTAGTTAGTCGACAAGGATACTAAACAGGTCATATCTATAGATATATTGCTTATATTCATTAAAATCGTCTAATTGTACCCAAATTACAATGGAAATGAAGTTCTGGGTCTACAGGGTTGCACGCGCACGGGCTACGTTTCGTGGCAGCCAAACAGTCCCAGCATGGATGTCGAGGACGTGGGATGTATTCAAGGATAGTATAAGAGAGAGGAAAGAGAAGGAAAGAAAAACGTTAGAAAAAATACTAGGGGCACTATATATTATCAGCCATAGGCCTAGGGTTCTCAGAGGTCAATTTCACATTTTATTTGAAGACGTAAGAGCCTAGCTACCCTAAAAAACAAAATATTTCACATTTTTGTCAATGTATTCTTTTGATTGCATTTTATAAACGGCTGGTCGTTTCTCCACTTCCATAATCACCATTTCAGTCAATACCATCTTGAGTAGCCATGATGTGGTGAGAGATGCAGAGTACATCCGTCACCCTCAGCTGTCAGGGGACCGCGACGTTGCATCACTTGACACTGGTTAAGCTTCCATCTCTAGAATAATGATACCTTTCACCGCATACCAGTTGGCCAGTCACTTTGGCGAGGCCCAGGACATGGTACAGTACCGCCCAAGATTAATAGACATACAATTAAATAAGTATATTAATAGACATACTATTTAAAAGTCTTTTGATCTTGGTACTGCTTCTGACGCGTGGTTCACGGCGCCTTCCCCTCCAGCCTCTCTTCCTTTTCTTCCCTTCCTTGCCATTATGTTTCTGTCTGCCTGTCTCCTTTCTTTACTCTTTTACTTTACTTTATTTACTACTTCTTTACTTCCTTTACTTTACTCCTTTACTTTACTTACTATTAGTTTATTTTCCTTTACTTCTGGACTATAATCCGCCAGGGTGGCCTGGTGGTAGAGCGCGCGGCCCGAGTGTAGAGACCCTGCATTCGGTCAGCGGTTCGAGTCCACCAAGTTCGTACTGGTGTGGTGTCGCTTTGTATAGTCAATAACCTTGTAGCTGGTACTTGCAAAGTGTCTAGAAGGATCAAAATATCTTATACTTCTTTACTTTACTCCTTACTTTATATTTTTTTCTTTCCTCTCTCTTCCCCCTTCATATAACACGTACAGCTCGCGTCAACAGATAAACAGGTGCCAGAGAAAGGAGTAGCCTACCATTTATATATGAAGTATAGGCGTCCAGCCTCTGGCCCCTTTGCTTTTGGCTCAGTTCTTGCTGCTGGAACGTGGCAGCGAGCCACGTTCCAGCCAATTAACTCATTACGCTAATTACTCATTAAGGGCTTGTTCTACGCAAAAAGTTTGTTTCACAGACCCCCATTGATTTTGACAGCACTACTTGCATGTCAAATTTCAGCTCAATCCGACGATATGTAGGAGTAGTTTACGCTAATTACTCATTGAGGGCTTGTTTTACGCAAAAAGTTTGTTTCACAGACCCCCATTGATTTTGACAGCACTACTTACATGTCAAATTTCAGCTCAATCCGACAATATTTAGGAGTAGTTATACACTTTTTGGCGGAAACTTGGTTCTATGGGTCTTATGGTAAGCGGCAGTTCGCGTCGCTCGCTGCCAATTATATAAATTATTGATGCCTCTTAGCAGATACAAGGCAATGCAAAGTACGTTATGCGAACTTAAACAATGAACTGGTTGTCGCGTGCACCTTATCACCAAGATAGACGTACAAATGAGCTTGGTGCAAGGCTGATATCATCCCTCCCTCCCGCTTGGCTTGGAGGCGAGGTGGCATCCCTTCCCTGCACACGACACGACCAGCACACGCCAGCACTGCGGCGGCCCATAAAAGAGTGTGTCATGCAGCTACTTGTCAGTCACCCTACACAGCTTGACGAGAGAAGAATAGCTAGCTCACTCATCTGAACCACCAATATGCCTGATCCATGCTGTACCGGTAAGCCACGCTGACGCTATCTTGCTGTCACACTACCGTACCTCCAGACATAAGTTTTAACTCCTTGAGGCCCAGAACGTATTTTCCATTGTAATTATACGATTTTTTATTGATTATAAGTAATATTTTATAGATATAACCTGTTTAGTATCCTTGTCGATTAACTAATTTGGTATATTCAGTTACTTTTCGTAATTTTATGGCTGACAACAGACTATTTTTTTTAGACCAAAGGAAAGCTCTGGGTGTGAAGGGGTTAATACTTTTTTTGAAATAATATCAATCTCTAATAACTAGCATGCAAATATTAGCAAGTACTATGACAGGTCAAATGTATCACTGTTAGCCTGTGATTCACCCACTGCAAACAAGCAATGCAGTTCACATTAGTACGCACACATATGCATTTTGTTATTTTGAAAAATTACGTGTTCATTATTTTCTAAGCCGTTTCAAAATGTTGATTCTAAAGACAGGAAATTAGCCTTGTATTTTTGTAAATTATCCTTGTGTTCAACCATGTCATAATTACGAATGTGACTCAGAGAATGAATGACTTAACCCCTTCACGCCCAGACCTTTAATCAACAAAAGATAATTAAAGAACACAACTAAAACACACACACACACACACACATCTTTCCTTTGCTAAAAAAAATGTATGTTGTCGAACCATAAAATTACGTAAACTAACTTAATATACCAAATTAGTTAGTGGACAAGGATACTAAAAAGGTCAAATCTAAAAAAATTATTACTTATATTCACTAAAAATCGTCTAATGGTACCCAAATTACAATAGAAATATACGTACTGGGCCTCAATTAAGGGGTTAATGACGGGCGGTGAGTCGTCATGCACAGGATCATTACGTCTCATCCTTGTAATGTCATTGTTGAGGGAACTATCAGGTAGGCTGGAAAGCTGTATATGTCCTCCAGGAAAAATCTATACTAACTCTTCCCAATTTTTTGTATTATTATAAATATGATATTTGTTTGGAAATGTAATGATGTAGCTATATCGAGAACATACTGTGCTAGCTATCCCTATCTTATTGTATTACCCTTATTATATACACCCTGTTAGTTCTTTACTCACACTTTACTCACACTGTGATTGCATTGATACTTAAGGATATTAACTCTATGTTTTGTGCCTTTCAGAGAAGTGCGAGTGCAAGGAGGGCGGGTGCAAGGCAGGGTGTAAGTGCACCGCCTGCCGCTGTCCCCCGTGCCCCAAGTGTGAGTATACAAGTGCACCTTACAGCATTGCTTATATGAATGCTCATTCGATCTTTAATAACATGACACTATTACAAATGTATCTTACTGAGAGCATTACCGTCAATAACACTATAGTCGCCGCTGCATTAAGGTCGCCAGGCGCCATAGATTACGAATGTTAGCATCACTACAGACTTGTATGTCCCACTAAAGAGGCATGCACAGTAGTTTATATTATGTACCTGTCTTCAGTGGCACATACAAGTCTGTAGTGATGCAAAAAATCGTAATATATGGCGCCTGGCGACGTTAGTGCAGTGGCGACTATAGTGTTGTTGACGGTAAAAAAAAAAAAAAGGTAATGCCATCATGCACATCATCAATGTCGGTATTATTCATGTCCATCCAATACTTTAATGATACAATTTTAACTCCGACTAGTCAATGGAGAGTTTTAAAAGGAGGCTAGACACTTTCATGGATGGGGATGAGAGGTGGATGTAGGTAGTGTTAAGTAACAGGAACTACCTCGTGTAGGTCTCCCAGCCTCTTGTAGCTTCCTTATTTTCTAATGTTTCTTATGTTCTTATGTCTCAGGTACGTCGGCGTGCAAGTGCAGCAACAAGGGGGAGTGTGCCAAGACCTGCTCCAAGCCATGCTCCTGCTGCCCCTAGATCTGCTCAACACCCATCCCACCAACCACACCACCACCACACCCAAGGATAATACACACCTCTATACTATCCTTGACCACGACCCAGCCTGTCCTCCCGCCCTGCAGTGGACGGGGTTCGAACCATGCACCACGCTCAACTGCATCCACGTATCCAAGATCCACGTGGGAACAAGAGGTGTGACAGGGTGGCCGGTGAAGAGGCATGCAGTTTACTTGTCTTACTATTTGTATCGTTCATTTGATTGTCCATTTCATATCAATTTCCATGACTTTGTATCATCAGTTTGACGTATTAAAATAAATTATTATTCGTGTTCAATGCTGATTTAATTTCTGTTGTAACCTATGGGATGTATCTTTTATGTAACTGCACACACAAAAGGCTGACTAAACTGAGGTCATTCGTACCTCGTGTAGTGGTATACTATTACGCGGGGTGGGGGGGTGAGGTGTCATCCTCCAATGGTTGTTCTGTGTTGAGTAGACCAATCAGAGTTGGTTAAAAATGGAGCAGAGCCTTTATTTTTTTTTACATAAAGATTACTCTTGAGAAACTTTACACACACACACACACACACACACACACATATATATATAATATATTAATATATATATATATATATAATATATTATATATATATATATATATATATATATAATATCATTAAAAAATAATATATATATAGATAAAATAGATATATATATTTATATTAATATCCGTAACTAGATACTAGATATATATTATATCATTTATATATATATATCTATATATATCTAAGCTCGAGATTCTATGAACAATAGTTATATAATCATTATAAACATATATATATAATGCAGCGAGAGACGAGAGGAGAGAGATAGAAGANTTATTGAAGAACTTTACACACACACACACCACCATATCTATCTATTATCATCTATATATAATATATATATATATATATATATAATATAGAGTATGAAGTATAGAGAGAGAGAGAGAGAGAGAGAGAGAGAATGATTATTTTAAGAAACTTCCGTAAGAGGCAAGCACTAGAAGTGCTTTCTGTGCAAACACTACGGTAGTATGTATACACGCACGGTTGCTTGAACAATAGTTTATCAAATACGTTTCCAGGACATGATAATTATATACATTGCATTTGCAGATGTTATTGATGCATCTGAAAGTCCCTTATAGTCCTTTAGCATTAATATATCATGTAATTATGATCACTTAGTGCAGGGTTATTCCAAAATTTTTGAAAGGGAACTTTGTAACACGTTAATGCTGTGTTATACAAAGCTTGTATCTCACAGTCATGATGTAACCCAATGCGCGTTGCATCACCATAACACACAAGCGGAAATTCCAAATAACAATGAATAGCCACTCGTGAGTCATGATAGCTCTAACCCTAATGCGTAGCTGCATGTGCGTGCGTACGTACTTGATTGTCCGTGTGGTGTGTAACCTACAGGTCAGTGACGGGCAATTTTTCAGTGACTGGTGTGGCTGCCACCGAAATATACTATATGGCTCCGTGGCACTGAACACTGGTGGGTGTTAACCCCTTCACGCCCAGATCTTTCCTTTACTATAAAAAGTTGTATGTTGTCGAGCCATAAAATTAAGAAAAGTAACTGAATATACCAAATTAGTTAGCCGACAAGGATACTAAACAGGTCATATCTATAGATATATTGCTTATATTAATTAAAATCGTCTAATTGTACCCAAATTACAATGAAAATGAAGTTCTGGGTCTACAGGGTTGCACGCGCACGGGCTACGTTTTCGTGGCAGCCAAGCAGGCCCAGCATGGATGTCGAGGACGTGGGATGTATTCAAGGATAATATAAGAGAGGAAAGAGAAGGAAAGAAAAACTTTAGAAAAAATACTAGGGGCACTATATATAATCAGCCATAGGCCTAGGGTTCTCAGAGGTCAATTTCACATTTTATTTGAAGACGTAAGAGCCTAGCTACCCTAAAAAAAAAATATTTCACATTTTTGTCAATGTATTCTTTTGATTGCATTTTATAAAGGACTGGTCGTTTCTCCACTTCCATAATCACCATTTCAGTCAATGCCATCTTGAGTAGCCATGATGTGGTGAGAGATGCAGAGTACATCCGTCACCCTCAGCTGTCAGGGGACCGCGACGTTGCATCACTTGACACTGGTTAAGCTTCCATCTCTAGAATAATGATACCTTTCACCGCATACCAGTTGGCCAGTCACTTTGGCGAGGCCCAGGACATGGTACAGTACCGCCCAAGATTAATAGACATACAATTAAATAAGTATATTAATAGACATACTATTTAAAAGTCTATTGATCTTGGTACTGCTTCTGACGCGTGGTTCACGGCGCCTTCCCCTCCAGCCTCTCTTCCTTTTCTTCCCTTTCCTTGCCATTATGTTTCTGTCTGCCTGTCTCCTTTCTTTACTCTTTTACTTTACTTTATTTACTACTTCTTTACTTCCTTTACTTTACTTACTCTTAATTTACTTTCCTTTACTTCTTAACTTTAATCCGAAAGGGTGGCCTGGTGGTAGAGCGCGCGGCCCGAGTGTAGAGTTCGGTCAGCGGTTCGAGTCCACCAAGTTCGTACTGGTGTGGTGTCGCTTTGTATAGTCAATAACCTTGTAGCTGGTACTTGCAAAGTGTCTAGATAGGATCAAAATATCTTATCTTCTTTACTTTACTCCTTACTTTATAATTTTTTCTTTCCTCTCTCTTCCCCCTTCATATAACACGTACAGCTCGCGTCAACAGATAAACAGGTGCCAGAGAAAGGAGTAGCCTACCATTTATATATCAAGTATAGGCGTCCAGCCTCTGGCCCCTTTGCTTTTGGCTCAGTTCTTGCTGCTGGAACGTGGCAGCGAGCCACGTTCCAGCCAATTAACTCATTACGCTAATTACTCATTAAGGGCTTGTTCTACGCAAAAAGTTTGTTTCACAGACCCCCATTGATTTTGACAGCACTACTTGCCTGTCAAATTTAAGCTCAATCCGACAATATGTAGGAGTAGTTTACGCGAATTACTCATTAAGGGCTTGTTTTACGCAAAAAGTTTGTTTCACAGACCCCCATTGATTTTGACAGCACTACTGACATGTCAAATTTCAGCTCAATCCGACAAAATTTAGGAGTAGTTATACACTTTTTAGCTTAAACTTTGTTCCACGTGTCTTATGGTAAGATGCAGTTCGCTTCGCTCGCTGCCAATAAGAATCTACAGGGTTATATATTTGCCTGATAAGCTAAAAAAAAAAGCATGACATGATTAAAGAAATATGATTGGGGAGTGAGGGCAGGATTTCAGTAGTCAAAACCACACACTCTAGAACAGTGAGAACTTATTATTGATGCGTCTTAGCAGATACAAGGCAATACAAATTACGTTATGCTAGCTTAAACAATGAACTGGTTGTCGTGTGCACCTTATCACCAAGATAGACGTACAGATGAGCTTGGTGCAAGGCTGATATCATCCCTCCCTCCCGCCTGGCTTGGAGGCGAGGTGGCATCCCTTCCCTGCACACGACACGACCAGCACACGCCAGCAGTGCGGCGGCCCATAAAAGAGTGCGTCATGCAGCTACTTGTCAGTCACCCTACACAGCTTGACGAGAGAAGAATAGCTAGCTCACTCATCTGAACCACCAACATGCCTGATCCATGCTGTACCGGTAAGCCACGCTGACGCTATCTTGCTGTCACACTACCGTACCTCCAGACATAAGTTTTAACTCCTTGAGGCCCAGAACGTATTTTTCATTGTAGTTATACGATTTTTTATTGATTATAAGTAATATTTTATAGATATAACCTGTTTAGTATCCTTGTCGATTAACTAATTTGGTATATTCAGTTACTTTTCGTAATTTTATGGCTGACAACAGACTATTTTTTTTAGACCAAAGGAAAGCTCTGGGTGTGAAGGGGTTAATACTTTTTTTGAAATAATATCAATCTCTAATAACTAGCATGCAAATATTAGCAAGTACTATGACAGGTCAAATGTATCACTGTTAGCCTGTGATTCACCCACTGCAACCAAGCAATGCAGTTCACATTAGTACGCACACATATGCATTTTGTTATTTTGAAAAATTACGTGTTCATTATTTTCTAAGCCGTTTCAAAATGTTGATTCTAAAGACAGGAAATTAGCCTTGTATTTTTGTAAATTATCCTTGTGTTCAACCATGTCATAATTACGAATGTGACTCAGAGAATGAATGACTTAACCCCTTCACGCCCAGACCTTTAATCAACAAAAGATAATTAAAGAACACAACTAAAACACACACACACACACACACATCTTTCCTTTGCTAAAAAAAATGTATGTTGTCGAACCATAAAATTACGTAAACTAACTTATTATACCAAATTAGTTAGTGGACAAGGATACTAAAAAGGTCAAATCTAAAAAAATTATTACTTATATTCACTAAAAATCGTCTAATGGTACCCAAATTACAATAGAAATATACGTACTGGGCCTCAATTAAGGGGTTAATGACGGGCGGTGAGTCGTCATGCACAGGATCATTACGTCTCATCCTTGTAATGTCATTTTTGAGGGAACTATCAGGTAGGCTGGAAAGCTGTATATGTCCTCCAGGAAAAATCTATACTAACTCTTCCCAATTTTTTGTATTATTATATATATGATATTTGTTTGGAAATGTAATGATGTAGCTATATCGAGAACATACTGTGCTAGCTATCCCTATCTTATTGTATTACCCTTATTATATACACCCTGTTAGTTCTTTACTCGCACTTTACTCACACTGTGATTGCATTGATACTTAAGGATATTAACTCTATGTTTTGTGCCTTTCAGAGAAGTGCGAGTGCAAGGAGGGCGGGTGCAAGGCAGGGTGTAAGTGCACCGCCTGCCGCTGTCCCCCGTGCCCCAAGTGTGAGTATACAAGTGCACCTTACAGCATTGCTTATATGAATGCTCATTCGATTTTTAATAACATGACACTATTACAAATGTATCTTACTGAGAGCATTACCGTCAATAACACTATAGTCGCCGCTGCATTAAGGTCGCCAGGCGCCATAGATTACGAATGTTAGCATCACTACAGACTTGTATGTCCCACTAAAGAGGCATGCACAGTAGTTTATATAATGTACCTGTCTTCAGTGGCACATACAAGTCTGTAGTGATGCAAAAAATCGTAATATATGGCGCCTGGCGACGTTAGTGCAGTGGCGACTATAGTGTTGTTGACGGTAAAAAAAAAAAAAGGTAATGCCATCATGCACATCATCAATGTCGGTATTATTCATGTCCATCCAATACTTTAATGATACAATTTTAACTCTGACTAGTCAATGGGGAGTTTTAAAAGGAGACTAGACACTTTCATGGAAGGGGATGAGAGGTGGGTGTAGGTAGTGTTAAGTAACAGGAACTACCTCGTGTAGGTCTCCCAGCCTCTTGTAGCTTCCTTATTTTCGAATGTTTCTTATGTTCTTATGTCTTCAGGTACGTCGGCGTGCAAGTGCAGCAACAAGGAGGAGTGTGCCAAGACCTGCTCCAAGCCATGCTCCTGCTGCCCCTAGATCTGCTCAACACCCATCACCATCACCACCACCACCACCACACCCAAGGATAATACAACACCTCTATACTATCCTTGACCACACCCAGCCTGTCCTCCCGCCCTGCAGTGGACGGGGTTCGAACCATGCACCACGCTCAACTGCATCCACGTATCCAAGATCCACGTGGGAACAAGAGGTGTGACAAGGGTGGCCGGTGAAGAGGCATGCAGTTTACTTGTCTGACTATTTGTATCGTTCATTTGATTGTCCATTTCATATCAATTTCCATGACTTTGTATCATCAGTTTGACGTATTAAAATAAATTATTATTCGTGTTCAATGCTGATTATAATTTCTGTTGTAACCTATGGGATGTATCTTTTATGTAACTGCACACACAAAAGGCTGGACTGAACTGAGGTCATTCGTACCTCGTGTAGTGGTATACTAGTTACGCGGGGTGGGGGGGTGAGGTGTCATCCCCCAATGGTTGTTCTGTGTTGGTAGACCAATCAAGAGTTGGTTAAAAATGGAGCGGAGACTATTTTTTTTTTACATAAAGATTACTCTGAGAGACAACTTTACACACACACACACACACACACACACACACACACACCACACACACACACACACACACACACACACACATACTTATCTATCTATCTATCTAATATATATATATATATATATATATATATATATATATATATATATATATATATATATATATATAGAGAGAGAGAGAGAGAGAGAGAGAGAGAGAGAGAGAGAGAGAGAGAGAGAGAGAGAGAGAGAGAGAGAGAGAGTAGAGAGAGAGAGAGAGAGAGAGAGTGTGTGTCAATTATTATTTTAAGAAACTTCCGTAAGAGGCAAGCACTAGAAGTGTTTCCTGTGCAAACACTACGGTAGTATACACGCACGGTTGCTTGAACAATAGTTTATCAAATACATTTCCAGAATATGATAATTATATACATTGCACTTGCAGATGCTACTGATGCATCTGAAAGTCCCTTATAGTCCTCTAGCATTAATATATCATGTAGCCTAATTATGATCACTTGCTGCAGGGTTATTCCATTTTTTTTAAAGGGAACTTTGTAGCACGTTAAGGCTGTGTTATACAAAGCTTGTGTCTTAGTTATGTTGTAACCCAATGCGCGTTGCATCACCATTACACACAAGTGGAAATTCCAAATAACAACGCATATCCGCTCATGAGTCATGATATCCCTAACCCTAATGCGTAGCTGCATGTGCGTACGTACTACGTACTTGATTGTCCGTGTGATGTGTAACCTAGAGGTCAGTGACTGGGGCCATTTTTCAGTGACTGGTGTGCATGCTGGCTGCCACAGAAATATACTAAATGGCTCCGTGGCACTGAACACTGGTGGGCGTTAACCCCTTCATGCCCAGATCTTTCCTTTGCCATATAAAATCATCTGTTGTTAGCCATAAAACTACGAAAAGTAACTGAATATACCAAATTAGCTAGTGGAAAAAGGATACTAAACAGGTCATATCTATAAAACCTTGCTTATATTAATTAAAATCGTCTAATGGTACCCAAATTACAATGGAAATCACGTTCTGGGTCTCAAGGGGCTGCACGCGCACGGGCTACGTTTTCGTGGCAACCACAAGCAGTTCCAGCATGGATGTCGAGGACGTGGGATGTATCCAAGGAGAGTATGAAATATATTATTCTTGGATGTATTGTTACTCTGCTCCTCAAGAGAAGTAAAGAAAATTTAGAAATAATACTGGGTGCACTACATATTATCAGCCATAGGCCTACGGTTCTCAGAGGTCAATTTCACATTTTCTTTGAAGACGTAAGAGCGTACCCTAACATTTTTTTCTTTCATATCTATGTCACTGTATTCTTTTGATCGTATTTTATAAAGGGCTGAGTGTTTCTCCACTTCCATCATCACCATTTCAGTCACTACCATTAAGAGTAGTCATTATGTGGTGTTAGATGCAGCGTACATCCGTCACCCTCAGCTGCCATGGGACCGCTGCATCACTTGACACTGGTTAACCCCTTTACGCCCATCTTTCATCTTTCCTTTGCTATAGAAAATCGTGTGTTGTTAGCCATAAAATTACGAACAGTAGCTTAATATACCAAATTAGCTAGTGGACAAGATATTAAACAAGTCATATCTATAAAATTTTGATTATCTATAATAATATAAGCGAAAGTGTGTGTGTCTGTGCGTCTGTGTGTGTGTATGTGTCCGCGATAGGTGCCACCCCCAGTGCCCCAATCCCATCATATGGCACAGTTTTGGAACCGGGTCGACCAGGGGCACATTTTAAGCCCACGTATGAGATGATCCGATCACTTTTATTTTATTTTTATTTTTAGTAGCCTATTAGCGAGAGTGGTAGGGCCCCCTAGCCCAACTTTTTCTTATGGGGGTGGCCGGGGCGGTGCAGAGGCGGCGCCTGCCCGTCGAATCACTCCTGGGATCAACCTGCGGAGGGTTCTTCGTGTGGGCTCGTGGAACGTTCTGAGCCTCTCAGACGATCATCGACTACCTCTCCTATCGGGCGAGCTCAGTAGGCTGAGGGTGGATATAGTGGGACTCTCTGAGACGAGGAGGCCTGGCAGTGGCGAGACTAGCAGTGGGGGTTACACCTACTACTGGTTCGGCATGAGCAATGGTCACCGTGTACGGGGAGTAGCTATAGGCATCTCCAGCAAACTGCAGCCATCAGTTGTTGAGGTTACTCCGGTTGATGAGCGTATAATGCGGGTGAGGATGAAACACACTCTGGGTTTCATGTCTCTTGTTGCAGTGTACGCTCCTACCGAGATGCGTAAAACTGAAGAGAAGGAGATGTTCTACGCCAAACTCGACTCTGTATTAGACCAGTGTCCTCCTCGGGACACACTCATTGTCTTGGGCGACTTCAATGCTACTACTGGCACTGTGAGAGATGGCTACGAGTTGTGTGTTGGTCCCCATGGCTCCGGTACCAGAAACACCAACAGTTCTCTGCTTCTGAACTTTGCAAGGTCCAGAAGGTTGAGAATTGCAGGTTCTTGGTATCAGAGACCAGAGCTGCACCACTGGACATGGTATAGTAATGCCGGAGGGGTAGCTAAGGAGATCGACCACATCCTCGTTAGTACTCGTTGGAGGATCCTCCAGAACTGCAGGGTTTACCGGAGTGCTGAGTTCTTTGGAACAGATCACAGACTTGTTGTTGCAACACTTAAGCTTCATGTCAAGTCCAGAAGAATCTCAAGAGGTAACCATACTGTGTTTCATCTTGAGAAACTGAAGGACTTGAGTTGTGCTCATGAGTATGCGGTGGCAGTCTCAAATCGGTTTGATGTGCTCGGTGCTCTCGGGGATCCTGTATAACTGTGGGATACCTTCAAACGTGAAACTCTACAGGCTGCCAAGGAGTGTATTGGGGAGCGCCCGAGGTCAAGGCGTGGTTTTGTCTCGACGGAGACGCTGGAGAAAATCGAGGAGAGTCGCGCTGCCAGGCTGGCTGGGAACCGGGACCAGCACAGGGCTCTGTCACGCCGGACTAGAACCCTCCTGAGGAGAGACAAGGAGAGGTATGTCAGGAGTCTCGCTGAGGATGTCGAGGGTCATTTGAACGCTAATGACCTCCGACCCGCCTACTGAGCCCTGAAGAAGCTCCGTTCCAAGTCTCCTTCTCGGGCGAGTGCTATTCGAACAGCAGATGGGCGCCTCGTGTCGGACATGGATGGGCAGATGGCTCGTTGGGCTGAGTACTTTGGGCAGTTGTTCACGGTGGACCCTCCAACTGAGCAGCTTCACACCACTGGGTTACAGGCAGTGGATGCCGATCCTCCCATTGACGAAACCGCACCCTCTCTTGACGAGGTCAGAGAGGCTGTAGCAAAGTTGAAGGGTGGAAAGGCAGCTGGTGTTTGTAATATCAGTGCGGAGCTCCTCAAAGCTGGGGGTGAGGCCATGATCCGCGGGTTGCATGCTGTCCTGACTGCCGTGTGGCAATCAGGTACCATTCCTCCTGACTGGAAAAGGGGGCTGGTCGTCCCTATCTGGAAAGGGAAAGGGGACCGTCAGGACTGCAACAATTACCGCGGTATTACACTGCTCAGCGTACCAGGCAAGGTGCTTGCCCATCTATTGCTGACACGAATTCGCAGTCATCTGGTGAAGCATCAGAGACCTCAGCAGTCTGGGTTCACGCCTGGTAAGTCAACAACGGACCGTATCCTAGCGCTTCGTGTCCTGGTGGAAAGCCGACGTGAGTTTCGACAGGGGATGCTTGCAGCCTATGTTGATCTCAAGAAGGCGTTTGACTCAGTGCATCGTGAGTCACTCTGGGATCTTCTGCGATTTCGAGGGATTCCTGCAAGGACTATTGGTTTGATAACTGGTCTGTATTCTGGGACTGAGAGTGCTGTGAAGTGTGAGGCAGGTGTATCCAGCTTCTTTCCTGTGAATACAGGAGTGAGGCAGGGGTGCGTCCTTGCCCCATCACTTTTCAACGCTTGTATTGTAATGCCCATTATTCGGGAAATAGTAGGAACAATTATTATTATGAAATTCCCGAGCTATGTCTTGTCAGTAGCTAATTTTTTCTCTTTGTTTCACGGGTGAGTCATCACCTCTTCCGAAACCACCATTTTGTTTCATTCTTTTTTCTTTTGTCGCCATTTTTTCCTTCATTCTTTCACACCCTCTCTCTCCCTCACATACCGTATGCGAGTCAAATTCGTGGGATAATTATTCTGCGATCAGTGATAACTAATGATGTCAGTTCTTTTTATCTTTCCCCAGTTATCTGGTCAGACCAAGAAACTCTCCCCGAGTCTTAACGTCTTTCAAAATAATCCCTATCGTTATCAGTTATGGTTATATATGGGCGTTGTAGTAAGGATCCACGCTAAAATGAAAGCTCACCAAAATTCTACGTAAGACTTCAATACCACCTCGCTCTGAAATAGGTGTTCGGATTGTCGATATTACATATAAAACCAACCTTCGTGGGTATTAGACTAAAGACATTAAATTCTCTTATATCAAAGTAGCCAGTTTGTATTAAGGCGGCCTCTTCGGGGGTACGCGAGCTTTCATTACTTAAATAGTTATTTCGGGATTATAAGCTTTTCATTTGTGGTCACGGCGACACCATTCAAACGATTTCCCTTTGGTGCGGGTGCACCATAACGCCCAGACGGGCAGTCTCCATCCATCTCTCGCTCAGGTAAGTCGCTGACCAGTGCTCCTGTTTCCCCCCCCCCTTTTCCTTGTTATCATTATTGTTATCTATATTTTCAAATATGGGTATCTATGTTTAGTGTACGCTAACGTACAGGAGGTGTACCCATCCTTATAAGTATTATTAACGGAGTCTCCATCCATCTCTCGCTCAGGGAGAGGCTTCAGCGGGAGGCGTCCCACGCCTTCCCCTCAAGAACACATGGTCATTGTGTATCCACACATCCAACTCCTTATTCTCACATTCTCTTTCCTATATATATATATATTCAAGGTATACCTATAGTACTCAGTCGATGGGTATATAAGTGGTAATTCTAAGAATGATTCTGTAAGGGAAATTATGCTCTATTGTAGCTTGCCCGTTCCAGATTAGAGTTTATGTATGTGTCTACGATCTCACACAGCAATAATGTTTCATGGCGAATAAATAGGAGGTTGTTTCAAATATAGTTCTTGTGTTATTATAAAAACCCAGGTGATCATTCTGTGTTAGGACAATAATTCCCCACACTTCCAAAAGAGTTCCGCCTTTACTAGGTATAACCCCTCGTACCAACCACGACTACCAAGATCAATCTAGTATTAATATTAATCTAACGTGCCCCGGGAGTAATCATAGCGAAATACTCGCCAGGGCTGGTGGCAGCTAATCCCTAACCTAAACCTTTATTATCCTTTCCCCTTAAGTACATTCCCCTTCTCAGTACTCTCCGCAGTGAGACGTGGTCATACTATAATCATATAGTGAATTCAGGGGACTAAGTTAAATCCTCCATTCAAGTTGAAATCTTTTATCAAATCATCCCCAAATAATATCATTCAAGTAACGTTGACCAGTTATAAAACCCCCATACCAATGACCCCAAATTAGTGGCATGACAGTATGGACTGGGTATTGGACAAGGTTGTAGATCAAAGTGATTGTGGAGCATCCGTCGGCAACACCAAGATCACTGATCTTGTTTTTGCCGATGATGCAGTAATCTTTGCTGAGTCGCTGGAGGTCCTGGTGATGGCTCTCGAGGCGCTGCACGAGGAGGCAAAGCCTTTGGGACTTGAGGTCTCCTGGCTCAAGACCAAGGTCCAGGTATTTGGAGACTTACTAGATGAAGCAGTACAGTCTGTTCATGCGTGTGGCGAGGACATTGAGATCTTGGAAAGTTTTACATACCTTGGTAGCGCAGTCCATAATGACGGCGGGTCACGTCAAGAAGTCTTACGACGGATTGGCATAGCCCACGGTGTTATGGACTCGCTCAGCGGGAGTATTTGGCGTTGTCGGTACCTGTGCAGGAGGACAAAGATCCGGATCTTCAAGTCGCTTGTGATCCCTGTCTTACTCTATGGTTGTGAGACATGGACACTAAATAGTGACTTGAAGAGACGAATCAATGCCTTTGGTAATAAGTGTCTTCGCAGAATCATGGGGTATCGCTGGGATGATTACGTGTCAAATCAGCGATTGCACCGTGAGACTGAATCGAGGCCTATTACCTGCATAGTCCGTCAGCGCCAACTTCGGCTATATGGGCATGTGGCACGCTACCCTGAAACCGATCCTTCCCATCGGGTTGTATCTGTAAGAGACAATCCGGCGTGGAGGAGGCCAAGGGGGCGCCCACAAGGCTCGTGGCTGGGGCAAGTTGATGTTTCTTGTCGAGAGCTGCTTGGTATGGGAAAGGAGCCTGCATGGGAACTCGCGCGTGGTGACCCCCGGGAGTGGCGTCGTAGGGTGGGCGAGGCGACGCGCCCCCCGGCGTATGCCCCCAATGATTGATTGATATTAGCGAGAATTGTGAAAAAAATAAGTGGGTTGCGAGAATTGAGGAAACCTTGATGTAGGGTGATGGGTAATGGATGAGTGAATGGGTGGGGTGATGGGTAATGGGTGTGGGATGATGGGTGAGTGAATGGGTTGGGGGTGATGGGTGAGGGAATAGGTGGGGGGGTGATGGGTAATGGGTGAGTGAATGGGTGTGTGGTGATGGGTAATGGGTGAGCGAATGGGTGGGGGGTGATGGGTAATGGGTGAGTGAATGGGTGGGGGGTGATGGGTAATGGGTGAGTGAATGGGTTGGGGGTGATGTGAATGGGTTGGCGTTAATACATACATTTCTACATCCATGATTTCAGGAAAGTTAGAAGGGGCTATCTGGAGAGTCTGTGTTTGGTGGGCCGAAGGCCCACCAAAACTTTTGACTGCCCTCCGCAGGAGCTAGCCAAAAAGTCCGCCCGGAGGGCGGCTTTGCGGCTAGTATATACTAAAGATCGTCTAATGGTACCCGAATTACAAAGGAAATTACGTTCTGGGTCTCAAGGGGTTAAGCTTCCATCTCTAGAATAATTAAATCTTTCGCCGCATACCAGTTGGCCGGTCACTTTTAGGCCCAGGCATAGACCACTGTAAATCGAGATATAGTGGTCTATGGCCCAGGCAATGGTACAGCACCGCCTCTGACACGTGGTTCACGGCGCCTTACCCTCCAGCCCCTCTTCCTTTACTTCCCTTTCCTTTCCATTATGTTTCTGTCTGCCTGTCTCCTTTCTTTACTCTTTTACTTTACTTTATTTACTACTTCTTTACTCCTTCTTTCCTCTACTTTCTTTATTTACTCTTACTTTCCTTTCCTTTACTTCTTTACTTTACTCCTTACTTTATAATTTGTTCTTCCCTCTCTCTTCTCCCATCCTCTCATATAACACGTACAGCTCGCGTCAACAGGTAAACATGTGCCAGAGACAGGAGTAGCCTACCATTTATATATTACTTATCTTGAGAACAATAGAGGTATTGTCTGATATGGTCCTTAAAAGCCCATGATAAGAAAACTGCAGTGTCTATCTGTCATTCACGTCTGACAGATAAATATGAACGATAATCTAACAACAATGGATTGTCTGTACGGGCGGCTGGCTGGCGCACGGCGGCGGTGGCCATCTTGGTGATCCCATCGAACCCAACCACACTATAGTATAGTCTGGTCAGATATATATATATATATATATATATATATATATATATATATATATATATATATATATATATATATATATATATATGACCAAGTGACCAGGGCCAGTGGGGGGGGGGGGGGGGCAACGGATTCTCATAGGGGGCACAAAATAAACATAGAACACTAAGGCCCGGTTCACACTGCATGTTTTTGCTGGACGTAGTCTACGTGCATCTTGTCATCAGTGACTCACAGTACGTCACAGTGACGTCACTTCCTGCCGGTGTAATGTGAACACAGGCTCCCCGCGACCACCACATTGCTGGAGCAGTGATGACGTCACTGACCTTGAGACGTGCGTCTCAGCTCACATTATTCGGAGTTCCCAATTCTTTCTGCGTGGCTGCGGGAGTGGCGGGGCGACGTCACTGTGACGTCACTGATCGCCACGCCCACGTAGACACGGACAGCAAAAACGTGTAGTGTGAACCCCGCCTAAGAGCTGAAATGCATTTTTGCCTGCTATGTGAAGACTGTAAAGGTGGTTTTAGTACATACGTAGCAGATTGTTTAAAGTAGCAGCTACTCTGCTTTGCAAAGACACACAGGAAGCCCATCCCATGTGCTTCCCATTTGCACGAAGCTCGACAAAGTGAAGAACTACAATGTTTCTTAGCTATTTCAACATCCATTGGTCTGTTAACATTTTCCGATTTCCACCTAACCTTCCCCTTTTAGGCCCAAGCAGTAAGGGTCAACTGTCCGTAAACAAATATGCCAGATAAAACTCATTACAGATAGTTAAGGTCTATATTTTTGTGACAGCATTCAAAAGAAGAAGTCTTTATTTTTGTGACAACATTCAAAAGAAGAAGTCTTTATTTTTGTGACAACATTCAAAAGAAGAAGTCTTTATTTTTGTGACAGCATTCAAAAGAAGTCTTTATTTTTGTGACAGCATTCAAAAGAAGTCTTTATTTTTGTGACAGCATTCAAAAGAAGTCTTTATTTTTGTGACTGCATTAAAAAAAAAGTCTTTACTTTTGTGACTGCATTCAAAAGAAGTCTTTTTTAGTGACTGCATTCAACAGAAAAAGAAACAGATTCTGAAACTATGACAACTGGATTTAATTCCTCTAAGTTACAAGATAAACAACTTGCAAAACACAAACTACAAAAACAAAATAAACTAAGCTGTGACAGTCAGTATGGTGCAGGCGCTTCAGGCTGGCTCGCCTCTGCCACTGCTCAGGGGCTGCATGTGGGCCCAGCTCGTGCCCGTGCTGATGGTGACAGGCAAGGGCACTGTGAGCTGCAGCAGTGGTCCACACAGCTCCCGCGTGTCCTCCATGATGCGGCCAACCATTGCTGTAAACAAGTGAAGAACATGACGAGGCTCAAAAATCTTCATTTTCAAAAAGATTTCAATCATTTCAATCATGTAAATACTAAATGTTCTTTTACTTGGTATATATTACAATTACCGTCTATGCAACAAAGTGTTTCATTGCTTAGAAGTATCTGCTTTGTGTTAAGTGACACCCCACATGTATGGCAAAACATTTTTTGTAAGGAAAGAAAATGAATATACAGTATATCAAATAAAGCATAAATAAAAAAGACATAGCATAACATATTTTCACATGCTACAGTATTCCCTCGCTATGCGATTATTTGCTTATTTGGTCGATCTCTTTAGTAGGAATCTTTTATAGGAGTAGTTTAGTAGATCCTACCCTTTGCTGCTTTTAAGTTGTTAAGTATGGTAAGTAAACATATACCATTTCAGCTAGTATTATCAATCTTGTTGCGTGTGCCCTTTGTTGTAATAATACTAAACTGTAAAATAAAATTTCTTACCACAAAATGAGTGAGTGTGCTCTGAGCAAACCTCCCACAGCAGCTCATCATGAATGTGAATGAGTAGTTTGGCATCAATCTCTGGCTTGCCAACCAGGGCAGCTTCTGTCTGAACCATCGCTGCCTTGCTGAGATCTGCAGCCGAGCCTGGAAAGAACATTTCATTCAACCCAAATGTTGTTTGCTTCTGATGCACTTCTGTGTAAAGGTGTGTGTGTGGTTAGCATGAATGTCCTCCTAAATAGTGACCCGGGGATTCACTACGACCTACAATTGTAATGGTAGTAATTATGGGATGAACTCGTGAACATATTTGAACATATAAGACAGCAACCTTGCAGTTAGAGGATATTTCTGGTCTTATATTTTGAAGGCAGTCAAACTTTATTGTAACTATAATTGCGGTAATCAATCATATCAACTATTTGTTTTCCTTCCTTAAAATGTGTAACCAATGCCTGTGTCTTTTCTGATACTTTATCCCCCTAGTCAATGTGGGAAACTGGCGAGATAATGATTAGTGTACTCCAAGTGAGTGATCTTGTCCTCCACCTGCTGCTTACATACCCTGAATGATGAAGTTGACAGCCTGCCTTTCAGCCTGAGACTGCGCCGTGGGGTCCAGGGATTTGATGCCGGGGAAGAAGCGTCGTCGCTTGAAAATGGTGGTGAGGAAACCCTGTTGGCGACACAACTCTACCACGGACCTCATGTACGCTGGGATGCCGGGAAAGTGTTCTGCAATGCCAAGGCAGGATGAGTACGGTGTTGCAATGATGCTGCAGGCACATACTTGTGTTTGCTGCGTCACAACAGCATAAAGAATACCTTAACTGTAAAGGTAATAATGAATTTGCTCATCATACTCTTTAAAAAATCTTGAAATACAGTATACTATATAGGTAGTCTGTCAACTATACCTATTAGCTACACTTACTCCCACTCATAGAAATGCACAGGTTTGAAAAGATTATACAGTGCAGAGGATCCTAAAATTGCGACTCTGAGATTAATTGATCCGCATATACACCCTTTCTTTATTGGAAATGAATCAAAATATTTATTGGAAGACATAAGCTCTAATTATGCAGCGGCAGCTGTTTCTAACAACTTCCGCTGCAGTTTCCGCATCTGTGATTGGCTCTTGGTGAGTGGGAGGCAGTGTGATGATTCGTTCATCCCACTTCAGCCCACAGGCTTTAACCTCACAGGCTTTTTCCCTTGCAGGCGATCAATAAATTATATTCAACATCAAATATTTTTTACCTATGACAACATGGAAGAACGTGTGCATTGCATACACACTTTATACCACAAGTCCTCACCTTTAAAGGAGAAAATAATGTCGTGGGCCTCTGAGTGTTTGATGTGCAGCACTTCCGACAGCTTCTCCCTCCCAGCCCCGTACATGACGCCGTACACCACCCGCTTGGTGCGCTCTCGCTCGCAGCTGGTGACCTCACTCAACGCTTTGTCAAGCCTGTGTCAAACAAAACCACCATTACATATATATGAAATAATGTTCATATACTGTCTCCAATATGAGAGCAGATGTGATATGCCGCTAACCATCAAAGTGAAGAGGAAACACAACACAACCCATTTTCCATTAATTCCAGTTATGAAAACTAATGCAAACACCCCATTTATTTTTCTGCTGCACACACAATAAAAGGAGAGATTTCGTTCCTGGTTATGACATGCCAAAACTCAATATACAAATCATCAAATCCTATACCTAGCAAAACAATGGTAGAAAATGATGTTATTCTGATCTCACTCTCTCTCTTTCTGTTTAACGTCAGATTTTCTTGTAATGTCTTATGAGATTAGACGGTCGATGATCCGCTTCCAATTCATTCTATTGTCAGCCTTCATCATTTGAATTTGTGGCATGAGTTTTACGCCCTGAATGGATGTTATACTGCTCCCCCTTTGTACCTCACCATGTGGCTGAGAGTTGCTTGAAGATGTCTGTGTGACTATGTTATGTATGAATAAAAGGAGAGATTTGGTTCCTGGTTATAACATGCCAAAACTCAATATACACATCATCAGATCCTATAGCAAAACAATGGTAGATGACGTTATTCTGGTCCCCCTTTGTGTCTCACCATGTGGCTGAGAGTTGCTTGAAGATGTCTGTGTGGCTGTGTTTGGGCTTTCTGAACCCCTCCAGCAGCACGGCGTCCTGGGAAAGGTGAGCCAGCACTCGCAACTCAGTCTGCTGGAAGTCCGCCGACACAAACACACGTCCTTCCCGGCTGCAGAAGCATTCCCGGGCCCTCACAAACATCTCTGTGGATTATTGGAATGATTGGAATGGACTCAGTAGACAGGTAGTTAGTGCAGAGTCATTAGAGAGCTTTAGAAGGAGGCTAGATACATTCATAGATGGGGATGAAAGGTGGACGTAGGTAGTGTTAAGTAACAGGAACTACCTCGTGTAGGTCTCACTGCCTCTTGTAGCTTCCTTATTTTCTTATTACCTCCGCCAACAAAGTTGGAGGGGTTATGTTTTCACCCCGATCTGTCTGTCTGTCTGTTTGTTAGTGTACAGGATTTCTCGAAAAGTTACCAATAGATTTGGACCAAACTCAGTATACCAAGTCTATTTGGTACAAGGAAGAACTGATTTAATTTTGGATGAAATCTATCGACAACTGTTGCCATGGCAATCAAGTGATGAAATATTCGGCCGGAGGTATGCGCTCATACTGAGTGCATATATATATATATATATATATATATATATAATACACAACTGTTGCCATAGCAACCAATTGATGAAATATTCGGGCAGAGGTATGCGCTCTACTGAGTGCCCCCCCCCCCCCCCCTAGTGTTCTTATGGATTGACAGTCATTCAGGGGTGCTGCTGCCATCTTAGGTGTCTATTCATATATACACACACACACATACACACATACACACACACACTCACACACATATACACACTATCACCCTCACAACACTATATGAATAAAGAATAATAGGAAAGGTGGTGTGATGGTAATAATGAAGTAAGAATATGCAAGATCATCAAGGAGTTAAGAATTCCATGCATAAAGCTGGAGGGGGGGGGGGGGGGAGAGAGAGAGAGAGAGAGGAGAAGAGAGAGGAGAGAGAGAGAGAGAGAGAGAGAGAGAGAGAGAGAGAGAGAGAGAGAGAGAGAGAGAGAGAGAGAGAGAGAGAGAGAGAGAATGGGAAAAAAAAGGTGCAAAAATCTCCAAAGTAAAAAAGCCTGGAACAAAACCCAAGATAAAAGTCGCCAAGTTACTAAAAGAAAAATCAACTAATATTGGATATGTGATGTAGGCTACTCCTCAACATTTCCTCTTTATTTACTATTTACTCATTTTTCTCCTGATTAGTAGGTGGAATAGGTGGTGCCGTATTATAAAATAGGTGGAAAATAATGAGAATAGGTGGAGCCTCTGTGTGCCTTACCATCGCCACCCACCTCCACCATAACTGGGTGTTTGGGAATGTTCTGCAGGTTAGGGTGGTGACACTGGATACGCCCGGTGGAGGCTGCCGTCTGCTCCCTGCCATGGACAACATAAGAACATAAGAAAATAAGGAAGCTACTAGAGGACGTGAGACCTACACGTGGTAGTTCCTGTTACTACATCCACCTTTCATCCCCATCCATGACTTTATCTAGCCTCCTTCTAAAGCTCTCTAATGACTCTGCACTAACTACCTGTCTACTGAGTCCAAGTATTGTAATGAAATATGCCTATAGTAAGAAGCGGCCCTGCTGAAGAATAGAGTAAGAAACGGCCCTGCTGAAGAATATACATAGTAAGAAACGGCCCTGCTGAAGAATATACATAGTAAGAAACGGCCCTGCTGAAGAATAGAGTAAGAAACGGCCCTGCTGAAGAATATACATAGTAAGAAACGGCCCTGCTGAAGAATATACATAGTAAGAAACGGCCCTGCTGAAGAATAGAGTAAGAAACGGCCCTGCTGAAGAATAGAGTAAGAAACGGCCCTGCTGAAGAATAGAGTAAGAAACGGCCCTGCTGAAGAATAGAGTAAGAAACGGCCCTGCTGAAGAATAGAGTAAGAAACGGCCCTGCTGAAGAATATACATAGTAAGAAACGGCCCTGCTGAAGAATATACATAGTAAGAAACGGCCCTGCTGAAGAATATACATAGTAAGAAACGGCCCTGCTGAAGAATATACATAGTAAGAAACGGCCCTGCTGAAGAATATACATAGTAAGAAACGGCCCTGCTGAAGAAATATACATAGTAAGAAACGGCCCTGCTGAAGAATATAGTAAGAAACGGCCCTGCTGAAGAATATACATAGTAAGAAACGGCCCTGCTGAAGAATAGAGTAAGAAACGGCCCTGCTGAAGAATAGAGTAAGAAACGGCCCTGCTGAAGAATAGAGTAAGAAACGGCCCTGCTGAAGAATAGAGTAAGAAACGGCCCTGCTGAAGAATAGAGTAAGAAACGGCCCTGCTGAAGAATATACATAGTAAGAAACGGCCCTGCTGAAGAATATACATAGTAAGAAACGGCCCTGCTGAAGAATAGAGTAAGAAACGGCCCTGCTGAAGAATATACATAGTAAGAAACGGCCCTGCTGAAGAATATACATAGTAAGAAACGGCCCTGCTGAAGAATATACATAGTAAGAAACGGCCCTGCTGAAGAATATACATAGTAAGAAACGGCCCTGCTGAAGAATATAGTAAGAAGGCCCTGGAGACTAGCTCACCAGGCAGCCCGCACACTGGAGCCATGGAGACACGCCAGTATGCCATCCACGTAGGTCGTCTTGAGTTTATTGAGGAGGCGGTGCTGCAGGACGAGGCCGGGCAGGGGGTGGCAGCTTTGTAGGTGGTCCAGCTGGGCGTCACAAGGTTATAGAGAGCAAGGAAACGTTGTTAACCCCTTGAGGCCCAGAACGTAATCTCCATTGTAATTTGGGTATCATTAGACAGTTTTTAGTGTAGGCCTATATAAGCAATATTTTATAGATATGACCCGTTTAGTATTCTCGTCGACTAACTAATTTGGTATATTCAGTTACTTTTCGTAATTTTATGGCTAACAACATACAATTTTATATAGCATAGGAAAGATCTGGGTGTGAAGGGGTTAAGGAATACTATATCACAAATGGACATAAAAAATACATAAGGGGCCATTCAAAAATTACGTAACACTTTTTTTTATCACTTATAACCACCCCTCCCGCCCTTTTCAAACCTTGTAACACCTGTCCAGACCCCCCCCCCCCTAGAAAACTAGTACCCCGTATATATACCCTAAACTGATAATTTGATGGTGCTGCTTTAACCCCTTCACATCCAGATCTTACCTTTGCTATATAAAAAAAAATCTGTTGTCAGCCATAAAATTACGAAAAGTAACTGAAAATACCAAATTTGTTAGTCGACAAGGATACTAAACAGGTCATATCTATAAAAATATTGCTTATATTCACTAAAAAATCGTTTAATGGCGGCTAAATTACAATGGAAGTTACGTTCTGGGTCTCAAGGGGTTAAGGCTCATAATTATTAAGCGTGCCAGCAGAATAATCACTTAATGCCTACTTACTATATATGAAAAAGACTGAAATGAACGTGATGTAGTGACAGCCATCCTATATTGTTCCTGTATTGCTCATAAGTAACTAAATGCTGAAAAAAACTAAAAAGTCCTCCACAAAATTGATAAAACTAAATCATTTCAAAACCGAATAAAAAATCACTTCTTGCTATTTCATGTTTCAGACAGAAAGCACTCAGAACCACTCAAAAGAACCACTCAGAAGAACCACTAAAAAGAACCACTTAAAAGAATCACTCGGAACCACTCAAAAGAACCACTCAGAAGAACCACTCAAAAGAACCACTCAGGAGAACCACTGAGAAGAACCACTCAAAAGAACAAAAGAACCATCCAAAAGAACCACTCGGAACCACTCGAAAGAAGCACTCAGAACCACTCAATAGAACCACTCAAAAGAACCACTCGGAACCACTCAAAAGAAGCACTCAGAAGAAGCACTCAGAACCACTCAAAAGAAGCACTCAGAAGAAGCACTCAGAACCACTCAAAAGAAGCACTCAGAACCACTCGAAAGAAGCACTCAGAACCACTCAAAAGAACCACTCGGAACCACTCACAGCAGCCTCACAGGTACTCTTCTGTCCCTTAGTGGTGCGCGGAACAGTCACTCCAGCCTTGAGGTCCAACTTCAACTCCTGGTACAAGACGGAACGGAGCTGGGCGTGCGAGGCGACGTTAAATACAGAGCCGGACACTTGATGACACCGCCGCTCTACCTCCTCAATCTTCAGCTGTCAGGGGGGGGAAGGAGATATAAAAAAACATAAGAACATAGAAGACGAAGATACGACACAGGTTAGCCCCACAGATAAGTATAGTATCCTTGGTTAGTCCCTATCATACCTACATATGAACATAATAAAATAAGGAAGCTACAAGAGGCCATGAAACCTACACGTGGAAGTTCCTGTAAGTATATGGCTGACGCTCCACTATCTCAATCTTCAGCTGTCAGTGGGGGAAGGAGATATAAAAATATAAGGAAGCTACAAGAGGCCATGAAACCTACACGTGGAAGTTCCTGTAAGTTTATGGCTGAATGCTCCACTCCTCAATCTTCAGCTGTCAGTGGGGGAAGAAAATAAACAAACTTAAATAGTGTAGATGGAGTATATACTGAGATCAATGATTTAATTAACCCCTTGAGACCCAGAACGTAATTTCCATTGTAATTTAGCTACCCTTGACAATTTTTTGTGAATATAAGCAATATTTTATACATAATGACCTGTTTTTAATACCCTTGACGACTAACTAAATGGACCCGTTTACTCACACCTAAAACACGGAGTATTATGAAGCTTTGGGTGCAATATAGGCTGCATATCACTGTACTCATATTCTTTTTGCTGAGAAATGTACCATAAATGAAATATATGGCTTTTTTGGGGCCAAAATATCACAACACGGCGGAACGCGCTGTGATTGGTTGTGACGTAGTAAGCGCAGACTCAGATCTCGCCTGATCAGCTGATCGGCTTGTTTTGGCTCAGCAGACCGCAGTACCTATCTATGCATTCAACATGTACCAGACAAAAAGAACATATTATGCTTGTTTTGTGCTAATGTGCAAAAACACTACAATTAAAACTCCAGAGAATGTGTTCATAACTATGCCTAAAGACAAGAAAAAGAAGAAACAGTGGTGGATGTCTGCAAGGCGTGATTTCTCGATGAAGGAAAATTCATACTATTGCTGTGAAGACCATTTTGATGTATGTATGTACTTGTGCATGGATAAGTAACTTGCAAATGATATGTAGCTGTGGGGCTTTAGCTGAGCTGTGATAAGTTGCGGGAGTAGTATGCAGTATGCAAAGCTTTTGAGGTAGGGATGAGACAGGCTGGGTTTTCATGTTAAGTATACAACACGCAGTGAGTTAGGTAAAATTCTAGGTCCTTTCCCGCCCTTATTAGAGTGTTTTTTCCTCCAGACCTTCACAGATCCCTTCAGATACCTCTAAACTGTAATTATAAAGTGGGGGGGAGATGCCCCTTCACCCCCCTCCCCTCCTTAACGACCCCCCTGGACCCCTCAAAAATATAATATGTTTAATATTACTAATCTAACCTTACTATAACCTAACCTAACCTTATCTCACTAATAATCTCATAGCGAGACCCCCATAAAAAAATAATTACTAACCTAACCTTGTAAAATTATAGTTTTATTTTACTAACCTAACTAACCTTACTAACTTGCATTACCCCTACTACTGCAAGATGACCAGTAATCCTCCTACAAGTGATGTAGTAGGTATTCACTGTGTTTGTGAATATGTAAGTTGTAGTTTATAAGGAAAAAGTGGATAGACAGAGATAAGTGGCCCGTGATACCAGACAAGTGATGACTTCTGGGATCGGCATTCCTTATAGGGAGCTTAAATGAACCGGCAATGACATGTACAGCTAGACAGATAGACGAACTCATAGAGGAACAGGTAGAAATGTATGGTTAGTAAAGGTTGTAGTGGTGAGTAGAGTGACGAAGGGTGTATGTTTTGCTAATGTGGGGAAAGAAAGCCATACATTTCTACCTGTTCCTCTATGAGTTCGTCTATCTGTCTAGCTTTACATGTCATTGCAGGTTCATTTAAGCTCCCTATAAGGAATGCCGATCCCAGAAGTCATCACTTGTCTGGTGTCACGGGCCACTTATCTCTGTCTATCCACTTTTTCCTTATAAACTACAACTTACATATTCACAAACACAGTGAATACATACTACATCACTTGAAGGAGGATTACTGGTCATCTTGCGGTAGTAGGGGTAATGCAAGTTGGTGTATTAGTAGGTAGTACATATAGTAGCGGCCGCTTCACAGCTGTTTTGCTCTGTTGTCTGCGCTAGTGACGTCACAACATGGCGCCAGTCGTTTTAGAGCGTATAAATTTTCCTGTACTTAAATTGGCTGTATCATGAAAAATACTGTTCACATAGAAAAATCAACATCACTGCCCAACTATATGAGGCTTGAAGATGTCAAATCAATCCTTACCTCAAGTAGAGTAAACGGGTCAAATGGTATATTAAGTGACTTTTCGTTATTTTATGGTTCAAATACATATGATTTTTTATTTATAGCAAAGGAAAGAGCTGGGTGTGAAGGGGTTAAATACAGTGTAGATGGAGTATATACTGAGTTAATCACTTAGTTAATTAAGAAGGAAATAATATGAGGTTTAAAATATGCACATCAACAAATATGGCTGACGTGGATATCCTTAACTATTTATGATGAGGCAATATGGCTGACACTGAAACTGCTACGACACTGACACTGATATACGAGACTGGGAACAGTTATCTCATATTTCTGACAGTTTGACAAGACACGGGCTCGAGATGAAAAACAGGCCGGCAAATTTGCAAAGGCACCTTCCCTCACTCACTCACTGACTCATCACATACACACATACACACACACAGTTGTTCTTTCACCATCACAACTCTCTTCATTCACCCACACCTCTTCCCTCACACACACCTTACACACCGCTACACACCTTAAACCACATTATATTCATATATTCTACGCTAAATTCCAACGTCGGTAATGCTAGCCTACCAAGAACAGAGGTAAAAAAAAATCACCGCACTCCAACTTAACCCCTTGAGACCCAGAACGTAATTTCTATTGTAATTTGACAACCATAAGACGATTTTTAGTGACTATAAGCAATATTTTAATAGATATGACCTGTTTAGTATCCTTGTCCACTAGTTCAATTTGGTATATTCAGTCACTTTTCGTAATTTTATGCTGACAACAGACGATTTTATATAGCAAAGGAAAGATCTGGGTGTGAACGAGCTTTAATACATCGTCATCCGTTTGTTTACATGGTCGCGTGGCCGAGTGGTCTAAGGCGCTGGATTTAGGCTCCAGTCTCTCAGGAGGCGTGGGTTCGAATCCCACCGCTGCCAATTACTTTTACAAGAACTACCACTGTGTAGGTCTCATGGCCTCTTGTAGCTTCCTTATTTTCTTATGTTCTTAATACCCCTGAATCAGGCACATACTATGGCTATTGTGCCATTTTGTGTAGGTATCGTGCTCCGGAAATGATCGTCACTTCTTTTAACCCCTTCACACCCAGATCTTTCCTTTGCTATATGAAATTGTATGTGTTAGCTATAAAATTACGAAAAGTAACTGAATATACCAAATTAGTTAGTGGTCAAGGATACTAAACAGGTCATATCTATAAAATATTGCTACATTAACTAAAAATCGTCTAATGGTATCCAAATTACAATGGAAATTACGTTCTGCGTCTCAAGGGGTTAAATGTACCCAACGTACTTATGTCAGCTGATTTCGTAGGGCCTTCATGGAAATGGCTAGAAGCATCACAAGGGCTACGTATGGCTATGTACAGGCTACGTGGCAGTTACGTACGGACATGTCAGTTTGCTGAAATCTGCTCCGAATTCTCGCATTTGGTGACTTGTCGGGATCAATATTGTGAATGTGTGACGCCCGCTTATAACCCTTGAGGCCCAGAACGTAACTTCCATTGTAATTTGGGTACCATTAGATGATTTTTAGTGTATATAAGCAATATTCTTTCGAAATGACCAGTTTAATATCCCTGTCCACTAGTTAATTTGGTATATTCAGTTATTTTTCGTAATTTATGGCTAACAACAGACGATTTTATACAGCAAAGGAAAGATCTGGCGTGAAGGGGTTAATACTATATATATACGTATATATCAAATTGTCTATGCCTCAAGAAACAAATCTAGTAAATAAGGAATGGAAAGAATAACAAGTGCAAACCTGATGAATAATGTAGTGGGAGGAAGAGCACAGTCGCTGTCATAAAGTCGCAAGACACAAGATGACAGTCCTGACCTTAAAAAGAAATGCAAGACACAGGGAGACAGTCCTGACCTTAAAAAGAAATGCAAGACACAGGGAGACAGTCCTGACCTTAAAAAGAAATGCAAGACACAAGATGACAGTCCTGACCTTAAAAAGAAATGCAAGACACAAGATGACAGTCCTGACCTTAAAAAGAAATGCAAGACACAGGGAACAGTCCCTGACCTTAAAAGAAATGCAAGGACACGGAGAGACAGTCCTGACCTTAAAAAGAAATAAGACACAGATGACAGTCCTGACCTTAAAAAGAAATGCAAGACACAGGGATGACAGTCTGACCTTAAAAAGAAATGAAGACACAAGATGACAGTCCTGACCTTAAAAAGAAATGCAAGACACAGATGACAGTCCTGACCTTAAAAAGAAATGCAAGACAAAGGGAGACAGTCCTGACCTTAAAAAGAAATGCAAGACACAAGATGACAGTCCTGACCTTAAAAAGAAATGCAAGACACAAGATGACAGTCCTGACCTTAAAAAGAAATGCAAGACACAGGGAGACAGTCCTGACCTTAAAAAGAAATGCAAGACACAAGGTGACAGTCCTGACCTTAAAAAGAAATGCAAGACACAGGGAGACAGTCCTGACCTTAAAAAGAAATGCAAGACACAGGGAGACAGTCCTGACCTTAAAAAGAAATGCAAGACACAAGGTGACAGTACTGACCTTAAAAAGAAATGCAAGACACAAGATGACGGTCCTGACCTTAAAAAGAAATGCAAGACACAGGGAGACAGTCCTGACCTTAAAAAGAAATGCAAGACACAAGATGACAGTCCTGACCTTAAAAAGAAATGCAAGACACAAGATGACAGTTCTGACCTTAAAAAGAAATGCAAGACACAAGATGACAGTCCTGACCTAAAAAAGAAATGCAAGACACAGGGAGACAATCCTGACCTTAAAAAGAAATGCAAGACACAAGATGACAGTCCTGACCTTAAAAAGAAATGCAAGACACATGATGACAGTTCTGACCTTAAAAAGAAATGCAAGACACAGGGAGACAGTCCTGACCTTAAAAAGAAATGCAAGACACATGATGACATTTCTGACCTTAAAAAGAAATGCAAGACACAGGGAGACAGTCCTGACCTTAAAAAGAAATGCAAGACACAGAGACAATCCTGACCTTAAAAAGAAATGCAAGACACAGAGAGACAATCCTGACCTTAAAAAGAAATGCAAGACACAAGATGACAGTCCTGACCTTAAAAAGAAATGCAAGACACAAGATGACAGTCCTGACCTTAAAAAGAAATGCAAGACACATGATGACAGTTCTGACCTTAAAAAGAAATGCAAGACACAGGGAGACAGTCCTGACCTTAAAAAGAAATGCAAGACACAAGATGACAGTCCTGACCTTAAAAAGAAATACAAGACACAGGGAGACAGTCCTGACCTTAAAAAGAAATGCAAGACACAGGGAGACAGTCCTGACCTTAAAAAGAAATGCAAGACACAGGGAGACAGTTCTGACCTTAAAAAAAATGCAAGACACAAGATGACAGTTCTGATCTTAAAAAGAAATGCAAGACACAAGATGACAGTTCTGACCTTAAAAAGAAATGCAGGACACAAGATGACAGTCCTGACCTTAAAAAGAAATGCAAGACACAAGATGACAGTCCTGACCTTAAAAAGAAATGCAGGACACAAGATGACAGTCCTGACCTTAAAAAGAAATGCAAGACACAAGATGACAGTTCTGACCTTAAAAAGAAATGCAAGACACAAGATGACAGTCCTGACCTTAAAAAGAAATGCAAGACACAAGATGACGGTCCTGACCTTAAAAAGAAATGCAAGACACAGGGAGACAGTCCTGACCTTAAAAAGAAATGCAAGACACAAGATGACAGTCCTGACCTTAAAAAGAAATGCAAGACACAAGATGACAGTCCTGACCTTAAAAAGAAATGTAAGACACAAGATGACAGGCCTGACCTTAAAAAGAAATGTAAGACACATGATGAGTCCTGACCTTAAAAAGAAATGCAAGACACAAGATGACGGTCCTGACTTTAAAAAGAAATGCAAGACACAGGGAGACAGTCCTGACCTTAAAAAGAAATGCAAGACACAAGATGACAGTCCTGACCTTAAAAAGAAATGCAAGACACAGGGAGACAGTCCTGATCTTAAAAAGAAATGCAAGACACAAGATGACAGTCTTGACCTTACAAAGAAATGCAAGACACAAGATGACGGTCCTGACCTTAAAAAGAAATGCAAGACACAGGGAGACAGTCCTGACCTTAAAAAGAAATGCAAGACACAAGATGACAGGCCTGACCTTAAAAAGAAATGTAAGACACATGATGACAGTCCTGACCTTAAAAAGAAATGCAAGACACAAGATGAGTCCTGACCTTAAAAAGAAATGCAAGACACAAGATGACAGTCCTGACCTTAAAAAGAAATGCAAGACACAAGATGACAGTCCTGACCTTAAAAAGAAATGCAAGACACAGGGAGACAGTCCTGACCTTAAAAAGAAATGCAAGACACAGGGAGACAGTCCTGACCTTAAAAAGAAATGCAAGACACAAGATGACAGTCCTGACCTTAAAAAGAAATGCAAGACACAGGGAGACAGTCCTGACCTTAATGCAAGACACAGGGAGACAGTCCTGACCTAATTGCAAGACACAGGGAGACAGTCCTGGGCCCGAATCTTCTTTTACTATTACTATTTAATGTACTATTAATATTTACCTTAAGTCTTTGTCCCATCTGCTTGAGGATGGCCCTGTCCACCCTGATGTCCCTCAACTCCATGACTGAAAGCACGGCAGGCAGGGGATGTAAGATCAATTCTTTAAATATCTTTAAGATAGATATCCTTGGGACAGAGGACATCTTTAGCTTTATGAACAGTTCATTTATTGATCTATTAATTATCATAAATTGTAATTTGCGACAGAAACAGTTAACAAATTAATTCAAACCAAATCAAAACTCACCAGAAAAAAATTGTTTCGTTCACCAAAGTGAATTCCATGTCAAACTGGAATAATACCCAAAAAACATCTCAGCCTCACCAGCAAGTATTGGTGTAATCCTCATTTCCAGGTGGAGGAAGATGGTCCACAGGTTGAGGCGCACCAGGCGGGCGTGGAGGGCGGCGGCCACCACACTCAGGGCCTCAAGGTCACTGCTGATCTCCTCCTCGGGCTTCACACCAACTCCTACCTGGTAACATATATAAGAACATAAGAACATCCTTCACACCGACCCCTACCTAATAACATATATAAGAACATAAGAACATAAGAGAATAAGGAAGCGACAAGAGGCCACACTACCTACATCCACCTTTCATCCCCATCCATAAAGCTGTCTAGCCTCCTTTTAAATAGGGTTCATTAAATGTGTTCTATACTGATTCTCAAGCTAATGAAATAAGGAACAGTTCACACAGATCCATCAATACCTATGTCATCTGAAAACTCGATTTGAAAGTTTGAGAGTGTGGTGCAGATTCACTTACTTGCAAGAGTGGTGCAGATTAACTTACTTGCAAGAGTGGTGCAGATTCACTTACTTGCAAGAGTGGTGCAGATTCACTTACTTGCGAGAGAGGCACCTTGAGGGCCATGGCTGTCTGCTGGAAGGTGACGGGCGGATGGTCTGAGTTCAGCAGCCAGCCACCCACCTTGGGATCCAGGATCACCCACGAACTCACCACTGGAAAGTATATGTTCACTAAGATATGTATTTATAGTCTTTTTTTTTTACGAGGCAAAAAATCCTGACCCCTTGCTGCTTACTGACTGATATTTGATGCCAGGAGAAGGGAATACTACACTTCTTCTAAGTTTATGCTGTATTTTATCATAGTTAACCCTATTATCAGGTAAACATAGGCATAATTTTAAGCATGAGACCTTAAGATAGAATGGAATTTTTGCCTTGTTAAAAAAAATAGCCTATACAGGTTGAAGTTCCCAAACTCGGCAACCTCGGGACCAGTGTCGAGCCGAGTAATGGAATTTTCCGACTTTTAGAACGTAGATATATTAAGGGGGAAAAAAACATGAAAATCACATGAAAAAAATTCCTGGACATTTGGGAGCCATAATACCAATAACAGACCTGTAGAAGTACACAAAATAACAGTGTACACAACTCTACAGTCACAACACCACTGAACAATAACAACAAACAAATCGGCGGGAGAAACCAAACGGCCTAGTGTGGTGGCACCCAGCGGCCGACCCGGCAACTACGCGCAACTTTTGGGTGTTCTGCCGTGTTTTGGAAAATCCAGAACCATAGCCGAGGTTTGGGTGTTGCCGAGTCTTGGGATGCCGAGTTTGGGAACTTCAACCTGTAGTATCCACCTTCAAGCCTTAAGCCACAGATATAATTCATATACAATGCCCTCAAATTTAGTGAGTAATTGATGCCTACAATGTTATTCAAAAGCAAATAAAAAAAATTTGAACTGCATAACCAATGAAAAAAATATAAATGTTTCCAGGCAGGTAAAGATTTGACAGGTTTCTCATCTATATTTCACCATAGAACAGTGGTGGTGGTAGACATAATGGTCACAGTCTACAGTGGCTTTTTTTCTCTATATTCTACACCAGTCCAAATATCTAAATAATAATACATCTCCCAATAACCCTCCCTAGGCTGTTGGTTTTCAGTACATCTGAAAAGAATTACACAATGCAATTTTGGGGTCTTTAAAAGGAGTCTGAGGTCTTTAAAACGAGTCTGGGGTCTTTAAAAGGAGTCTGAGGTCTTTAAAAGGAGTCTGGGGTCTTTAAAAGGAGTCTGGGGTCTTTAAAAGGAGCCTGGGGTCTTCAAAAGGAGTATGGGGTCTTTAAAAGGAATCTGGGGTCTTTAAAAGGAGTCTGGGGTCTTTAAAAGAAATCTGGGGTCTTTAAAAGGAGTCTGGGGTCTTTAAAAGGAATCTGGGGTCTTTGAAAGGAGTCTGAGGTCTTTAAAAGGAGTCTGAGGTCTTTAAAAGGAGTCTGGGGTCTTTAATAGGAGTCTGGATAAATTCATGGATGGGGAAGAGAGGTGGATATAGGTAGAGTTAAGTAACAGAACTACCTCGTGTAGGTCTCACGGCCTCTTGTAGCTTCCTTATTTTCTTATGTTCTTAAATACTAGTTGGAATACATACCTTCTTTGTGGTCGATCTCTAGTTTTTCCACCAGGAATGTAATAGACTCCTGAGCATCAAACCCAACCTTGCGCACCTCACTCTTCATCACACAGCTCACCAGTGACCTTGAAGCAGGATGCAGTTGTATATTAGTGCTTCACATATTTCTAGACTAAAACATTCCTGCTTTTGAAACACTAACCACACACCCTACCACATTAACCATAGCCCCTACCACACTAACCACACCCTACCACATTAACCATAGCCCCCACCACACTAACCACACACCCTACCACATTAACCATAGCCCCCACCACACTCCCCTACCACATTAACCATAGCCCCCACCACACACCCCTACCACATTAACCATAGCCCCCACCACACTAACCACACACCCCTACCACATTAGCCATAGCCCCCACCAGACACCCTACCACACTAACCACACACCCCTACCACATTAACCATAGCCCCCACCACACTAACCACACACCCTACCACATTAATCATGGTTCAGCTGTACATTAGTACTTCACATATTTCTTACTGATTGATTTACAGTAATGCCAAAAAAGGGGAAAAAGGGGAAAAAATCACACATTTCTAAACTAAAACATTTCCCCTTTTGAATCATGGTTTAATTGCATATTAGAGCTTCACATATTTCTAGGCTAATACATTTCCCCTTTTGAATTATGGTTTAGTTGCATATTAGTGCTTCACATATTTCTAGGCTAAAACATAAAATATTCTTCCATGAAAAAAGACATTTCTGTTTCCATGTTTTACAAGACAGCAATTTCCATGCCATTCAATTTTCCCCATCAATGAAAATGCATCTATTAATCTCCTCACTTAAAATATCTGGTCATGAGCTGTAGTTGATCAGGACTCCCTTCACAGTGTTCATTTGTAGTGTTTTAAGTAATTCAACAATCTCAGAGTTCATTTGTAGTGTTTTTAGTCATTCAATAATCTCATAGTGTTCATTTGTAGTGTTTTTAGTCATTCAACAATCTCAGTGTTCATTTGTAGTGTTTTTAGTCATTCAATAATCTCATAGTGTTCATTAGTAGTGTTTTTAGTCATTCAACAATCTCATAGTGTTCATTTGTAGTGTTTTTAGTAATTCAACAATCTCAGAATCATAGATGTATACCTGATTTCCTCCTTGTTGAAATTAATGCCGAGAGAGATCTTGTACACGGCAGAAATGTTGTTGTTACTGCGGTATGGTGTCCTGCCGCCTCCACACTCTTAAGAACATAAGAATATAAGAAAATAAGGAAGCTACAAGAGGCCGCGAGACCTACACGAGGTAGTTCCTGTTACTTAACACTACCTACAACCACCTTTCATCCCCATCCATGAATTTATCTAGCCTCCTTTTAAAGCTCCCCAATGACTCCGCACTAACTACCTGTCTACTGAGTCCATTCCAATCATTTACCACCCTATTTGTGAACCAGTTTTTCCCTATTTCTTTTTAAATCTCCGCTTTTCTAGCTTGAATCAGTTACTTCTTGTTCTACCCTGATTACTAGCCGTAAGAACTTTTCCTACCTCTCATTTACTATATCCCTTTATCCACTTAAAAACTTATATCAGATCGCCCCTTACTCTGCCTCCATACTCTTGCTCTCCATGATACTCTCTCTGCTTTCTATCATAACCTATTGAAATATTACTGACTAAAGCATGACTGAATAGGGTTGTAGACTAAATATTAGACCTTTCACGCCCAGATCTTTCCTTTGCTTAATACAATTGTCCGTTGTTAGCCATAGAATTAAGAAAGGTAACTTAATATACCAAATTAGCTAGTGGACAAGTATACTAAACAGGTCATATCTATAAATTATTGCTTATATTCATTAAAATTGTCTATTGACCTACCTAAATTACAATGGAAATTACTTCTGGACCTCAAGGGGTTAAGATTGAGATCAGTATTAAGTATTAGGGATAGAAGACAAGTATTATGATCATTAATTGGCTTCACTGTAGTCACGATTTAGGTTTTACAGTACTAGTTTTTTCTAAAGAATCTGGATTTTCATTTATTATAGCCCAATTTCCTAGCACAAAAAGATAAATTCAAAAACAGTATGGATGAGGAAGAATACTAATGAGGTATAAAAAAATCATCATTAGCATACTATGGCAATTAGTTGTTATTGCTATTGGTTGTTGTTGTTAGTTGTAAGTTAACCTATTAACGCCCACGTCTTTCCTTTGCTATAAAAAAATCGTCTGTTGTTAGCCATAAAATTACGAAAAGTGACTTAATATACCAAATAGCTAGTGGACAAGGATACTAAACAGGTCATATCTATATAATATTGCTTTTATCTATTAACCCTTACACGCCCAGATCTTTCCTTTGCTATATAAAATTGTATGTTGTCAAGCCATAAAATTATAAAAAGTAACTGAATATACCAAATTAACTAGTGGACAAGGATACTAAACAGGTCATATCTATAAAATATTCCTTATATTAACTAAAAATCGTCTAATGGCAGTCAAATTACAATGCAAATAACGTTCTGGTCCTCAAGGGGTTAAGTTGCTATTAACCCCTTGAGACCCAGAACGTAATTTCTATTGTAATTTGGACACCATTAGACGATTTTAATGAGTATAAGCAATATTTTAATAGATATGAGCTGTTTAGTATCCTTGTCCACTAGTTAATTTGGTATATTAAGTTAGTTTTCGTAGTTTTATGGCTAACAACATACCATTTTTTTATAGCAAAGGAAAGATCTGGGCGTGAAGGGTTAGTGTACCTGTTGGAAGAAGCATAGGCGGGGGAGATGCATTGGCAGCCCAAGTGACTCTAAGGGCAAAGCCAGTCACTTGCCCATTGCCCGGGTGCTGCTTCCTGCCCCCCGACACTCTCTCCCGCAGCTGAGAAGAACTATCCCTGCCAAGAGTTACATAAGATACATAAGAACATAGTTTGGGAAGAAAAGCATAGGAAAAAAAATAGAGAGAGGACAATATGGGAACTGGGATGGGGTCTGTTCCTCATAGTGAATTGTGTAGTGGCGTGATTTTTGCAGATAGAGTTGATGAGCAGGAATTCGAAGTTGCATAAGAACATAAGAGCATAAGAAAATAAGGAAGCTACAAGAGGCTGGGAGACCTACACGAGGTAGTTCCTGTTACTTAATACTACCTACATCCACCTTTCATCCCCATCCATTAATTTATCTAGCCTCCTTTTAAAGCTCCCTATTGACTCCGCACTAACTACCTGACGACTGAGTCCATTCCAATCATTTACCTACCTATTTGTGAACCAGTTTTTCCCTATTTCCTTTTTAAATCTACGCTTTTCCGGCTTGAATCCGTTACTTCTTGTTCTACCCTGGTGGTATCTGACGAGTTGAACATTGACAATCCCAATACTCACTGCCAGACAGATATTGCTACCTAGATATTTCAAGAGAGGAGTGACATGACACCTCCTGAACTAAATTGGCCCACTCCCCTTTCTTTATTCTCTTACTGTCTTCTTTATAGGGACTGGCAACTAACTGGGCTTTTTGTTGCTTTTGTTTTGTCCTTGGCCAGTCCTTTGTGATGTAAAAAAAAGTCGAGGGGAAAGAAAAAAGAATTTTTTGAGAAGCAGCGTTTGGTGAAAAGAACAGGCCGGTGTTGTGCGAAATATTGTCAGTGCGAAATCCTGTACACCCCTCAATTCATCGCTCTTATTTCACTGGTTTTACAGGTTAACTACTGCCCTGATACACATTACAGGCAACATCGAGTCACTAGCTTCCCATGAGAACACTTACTAAATAATAGTTGACCAAATAATACATGATAAAAACCATACTCCTGTTTCCACAACCTGACTGTTTTTGATGTGGATATTTTAAGCTTTTGAGTAACTATTATGACTTGTAAGTGTTCTCATGGGAAGCTAGTGACTCGATGTTGCCTGTAACGTGTATCGGGGCAGCAGTTAAGCAGTAAAACCAGTGAAATAAGATAGATGAATGGAGGGTCTACAGGATTTCGCAGTGACAATATTTCGCACAACACCGGTACTTTCAATATGGAAACTCTGATTTGTTGTATTTATGAATGACTCAAGTTCGAACAGATATTTAAGCATTAATTTTTAACCTTCAGTCTTTGGAGTCATTCTAAACATGTAGCAAGAATCTGAAAAAAATTTAAAGAAAAAAAAAGAATAGAGCATTGATATAATACCTGTAAAGAAGATTAAGCATTTATTAGTTAAGGTTAAGCATTATTTAAGCCTTAATTTTAAACTTTCTGTCTTTGGAATCATTCTAAACATGTAGCAAGAATATGAAAAAGAGAAAAAAAAAACCAGGTAGCTACTTCAAGATGGCAACTTGTATACTACCATCATTAACATTAACAAGAAAGTTTTAGTGTTGATATTTATAAGGTTCAAAACGTTAACGAGATTGACACGTAAATAAACCTAATTGTTCTTAATTTTTACCCTATGTAATTACTGTAATCTCACTTTTAATTGCATTTTAATTATACTTGAAAAAAAATATAACATGAAGAAAACCTACAAAATGAAAGATATATAGACAAATAAAAAAAAAAAAAAAAATACAGGGAAAAAAAAAAAAAATATCAGAAAAAAAGAAAAAAGAAACAGGCATTCTTTCAAGATGGAAACTTGTAGGCCCGATTCACACTATAGGGACGGTCGCGCTCCCCTCACGGTCCGTTCAAATATCATCACATGCATTGCAACGGAAGCATTCACACTGACGGTAACGGTCTGTTTCCACTTGCAAGGAAATGTCCTGATATTAAGGAAATTTAGGCCTGAGAAGGAAATTTCTAAGGAAACCCAAAATTTAAGGAAATCCTAAGGAAATCCCTTTTTTTCGGACATGTTAAAATTTGTGTGTATTTAAAATGTATTTACAAATGTATTTAAATACAATTGATGTATTTAGTATTAAGTATTTAAATACATTCGTAAAATGTATTTAGTATTTAGTACTTTTTAAATAAATTTCTCCCATGTATTTAGTATTTAGTATTTAAATACATTCAATGTATTTAGTGCCCAGCTCTGCTCCTTCATGCTGGTCATACATCCACTGCTGTTGAGGGATCCTGGGATAGGGAATGACGGGACAGTGAGCGGAGTGGACATGTGAATGCACTCGGACTGTGAGCGGAGAGAGAACGGAGCGTGACCGTCCCTATAGTGTGAATCGGGCCGTATACTACCTGTAGAGAAGGGTTAAGCAGAACTCTTGAGCCCCTGCTAGGTAGTCTGACGTCGCCAAGAGCTGAGCCTCAGTCCCTAGTGGCTGCTGCACACTGTCAACCAGCTATAGGGGTAATAAAAATAATAATAATAATAATAATAATAATAATACAAATATATAAACAAATATGTAATAAATAATAATAATAATTTACTAATAAATTTACTAATAGGGCAGTAAGGAGTGGAACAAACTTAGTAAGCATGTGGTAAGTGCAAGGACAGTAGATATTTTTAAGAAAAGGTTAGACATATTTATGGATGAAGACAACAGATGGTAGGTGTTAGGTGCACAGGAGCTGCCTTGAAAAAAGGCACTATTAAGGCACTATTGGTAACACTATCAACCTGCAACACACATCACCACACCTCCTCAGGGTCCTGCCTTATATGCCTCCATTCAAAAATGTTATATATTTTTTGGTAAAAGAAACAAGACAAAAAAAAGTCATCCTATTTCCTAATTTCCATGGGGCAATTTCAGGTTTTGTTTTACAAGATATATATATTTTTAAAACTTATGAATCAATTTAGATGACTTTTATTGACTTGCATTTACAACATGTATATATCATGCAAAACAAAACATGAAATTGCCATACCTACTAAACTTGAGATTAATATTTCCTAAACGATAACTATTCATGAGATTAATATTTCCTAAACGATAACTATTCATGAGATTAATATTTCCTAAACGATAACTATTCATGAGATTAATATTTCCTAAACAATAACTATTCTTGAGATAAATATTTCCAATACGATAACAATTCTTGAGATAAATATTTCCTAGACGATAACTATTCATAATATTGGTCATACTCTTCTGTTGCCCTGAGCCAAAATCATCTCCCACCTCTTGAAATACAGAGGCCACTGAGGGGTGACTAGTCCAATGCTAACTTACCAAAAGAAAAACATTGCAAACCAACCTGTGATAAATCCTGTGTGCATTGGAAACTCTCTTTAGGAACACCCTGCTTCTTGCCACTTTTGGAATCTTTAGTTTTGCTTGTTATCTTAATTTCAGATGTAGTATTCTTAACACAACTTTTCGACTTGACATTTTTTGCCTTTCTACTGCCATTCTTTGCCTGGTTATGACTGTGACTTTCTGCCTGCGTCATTTTCTTTTTTTTCTTGATGTTTGTAAGTGCTTGGCTTTCACTCTTTCTTTTTGTGACACTCTTTGCCGCCCCAGAATGTTTGGCTGTATGGGTGCTTGCCTTTTTATTGGTCTTCACAACAGCCTGCAATATTTCATGAGAACTGTAACTCTCTTCTGTTTCAGAGACATCTTTACTCATCCCAAAGTCAATTGATTGTTCTATATTATGTTTATATTTATCCAATTTTCTGGAATGTTTATCGGTGGTCTTGCAGTACGAACCCTTAAAGTTATTGTGATTTATTAGTTCTTTTGAATGTGTGGCAGAAACCTTTATTTCCTGCATCTTGCCTAACCTGCCATTATCTAGTGTATCAGTATTTTCAGATTTATCTTTAGCTTTTGTGTGACTCCGAGGATTCAAAGATGCAGAAGTCTCACTCACATTATGCTTTGCTTTGAATGAACCTGAAAAATTCAAAGACTTCTGTACATCAAACCTGGATGTGAATGACAGCTTCCTTGCAACTTCAGTTAGTTTTTTCTTCTTGTGGCCAGAATGATCACCCCTCTGATGACTTTTCACATGATCAACAGAAGACTTGAAGGCACTCAGTCTGCTTTTGAATACTGGTTTGAATTCAGATTTTTTCTCTACCATATTGTGATAGGAGGCCTTTGATGTCTCTCCCGTTGCAGTGTGAGCCTTTGTTGGAAAGTGTTTGGGTTTACAGAAGGTGTTGTGGCTTATTCCATCACTGGTGTCACTGCTGTCAGAAGAGTACCCACTGCCAAACCTGAGGATCTTCTTCTGTTGTGCTCCTTTAGGGGTGGACGTAACATTTCTTCTGTTTTGTGGGTACTGCATAATAGGGGATTCAGAAACCTTGAAAGGGGCTCTGAAAGTTATTTTTTTGGGTGTCTGAGCCCTGTCTTGGGTTCTATCGTATTCTTCTGAACTTCTTAACACCTGTGGTTTGGTGATTGTTTTGAGTGAAGTTGAAATTTTATCATGAATTTTTGTATCACTCCATCCGACTCTGGATTTTTTGGGTTGTGGACTTTTATCACAAGAAATGTCAAAAAGATCAACACTCTGATTCATGTCTTGAGGAAATTTGAATTTTTTGCCCATATCTCTCACTCTGGAGCTAATATTCTCTTTACCTCCAATGTCCTTAGCTTTATTCTGCAGTGTGACATCTGTGCCAATACCAAATGTATCCACACTTTCATTACAAACGTCCTTAAGCTCTGAATTTATCAATGAGTTTCGTACTTCAGCATTCTCACTATGTTCAGGAATGACTCCTGTGGGTGTGATAGGTTCATTCATCTCCCTTGTAGTTGGATGAGCACCTGAGTCTGGATATAATTGTTCTCTACCAGCGTCAGTTATCCCCACCTGCTCTCCTTGCATAGCCTCTACATTAAGAATACGATCACTGGGAAAACTGGGCAAGTCTTTACCCAGGTTTATTCCACAATGCTCTCTAGGATGTAGTTCTGCATTTTCTACTTGGGATTTTGAGTGTACTCCCAGCATAGTTACTCCCACCTGCTCTCCATGCATTGCCTCCACATCAACAATACAATCACTGTGAAAATTGAACATGTCTTTACTCTGGTTCTTTTCACAATGGTCTCTAAGATGTAGTTCTGCATTTTCTACTTGGGATTTTGAATTTTCTCCAAGTATATTCAGTGGTCTGTGATTGTGTTCATCGACAAGGCTCCTGTGGCTGTCTGTGGCTGTGGCTGTGTGGATGGCTGTTCTGTGCAATGTGGCATTAGAGGAGGGGACTGATGTCACTTTATCTTGGTCAAAGTTTATCATCATATCACTTGTATCTTCTGTATCCTTGTTATGTAAAACCATTTCACATTCTCCAAGGATAATATTTTCCTTGTTCTTGTCCTTGTTTCCTTGGTTGTTGTCCTTGTAAGAATGATGTGCACTGGACAATGTTGGTTTGATCATGCTTGTATCCGCAGCAACTTGGACTGTGCGACTGCTTTTCTGATTACTGGATGATATTTCTCTATTAATTTCAGTTGTTGTTTTGGGACATGAGGTTATTTCCATGGGGTTGTTGGTAGAAAATGAGGTTCCTTTCATGGGGTTGTTGGTAGAAAATGAGGTTCCTTTCATGGGGTTGTTGGTAGAAAATGAGGTTCCTTTCATGGGGTTGTTGGTAGAATATGAGGTTCCTTTCATGGGGTTGTTGGTAGAAAATGAGGTTGCTTCCATGAGGTTGTTGGTAGAAAATGAGGTTACTGCCATGGGGTTGTTGGTAGAAAATGAGGTTACTGCCATGGGGTTGTTGGTAGAAAATGAGGTTCCTGCCATGGTGTTCTTGGTAGAAAATGAGGTTCCTGCCATGGGGTTGTTGGTAGAAAATGAGGTTCCTTTCATGGGGTTGTTGGTAGGACATGAGGTTCCTTTCATGCGGTTGTTGGTAGAAAATGAGGTTCCTTTCATGGGGTTGTTGGTAGAAAATGAGGTTCCTTTCATGGGGTTGTTGGTAGAAAATGAGGTTCCTTCCATGGGGTTGTTGGTAGGACATGAGGTTCCTTTCATGGGGTTGTTGGTAGGACATGAGGTTCCTTTCATGGGGTTGTTGGTAGGACATGAGGTTCCTTCCATGGGGTTGTTGGTAGGACATGAGGTTCCTTTCATGGGGTTGTTGGTAGGACATGAGGTTCCTGCCATGGGGTTGTTGGTAGGACATGAGGTTCCTTTCATGGGGTTGTTGGTAGGACATGAGGTTCCTGCCATGGGGTTGTTGGTAGGACATGAGGTTCCTTCCATGGGGTTGTTGGTAGGACATGAGGTTCCTGCCATGGGGTTGTTGGTAGAAAATGAGGTTCCTTCCATGGGGTTGTTGGTAGGACATGAGGTTCCTGCCATGGGGTTGTTGGTAGAAAATGAGGTTACTGCCATGGGGTTGTTGGTAGAAAATGAGGTTTCTTTCATGGGGTAGTTGGTGCTATTGTCTACCTGAGCTTGAATGGTGAGGTTTTCTTTAGGTGGCGATAAATCCAGTATAGGTGACAGGGATAAATCAAAGAGGTAGGGTTCAAATTCAATCAATTCAGGATTCATCAAGTCTGCAGCAGGGACATCAGATCTCACATGGATAGAAGTGGGAGGATTAGAAACATTCCCTTGTTCCATCACAGTCTCATCATACGGGGTTGCTACACAAATGCCCTCAGAAAAGATGTTGTCTGGTAGGCCTTCTCTTGGTGTTAATCCTGTACTCTCACTCAGTACATTTTGAAGACTAGGCAAGGCAGTTTTGTTTAGCAAGAGCATCTTATCCTGTGCTGTTGCCTGAATCCCAGAGTTTGAATCATCACCCCCTAGTGCCTCTATTCCACTCAAATCTAAGTATTCCAAGTCCTGGTCAGAGACTGAAGAAATATCCTGTTGTAGGGAGTCAGGTTCAACTTCATGCTGCTTCCTTGAATAGGTCTCTGGTCCAGACACTGAGCTGAAGCATAAGGATCAATCAGTATTTTTGAGTTACGGATATTTGTGCAAGAGTTAACTAATGTGCCCCACTACCTCACACTAAGTGTTATCCTGTAATTTTCAAAGCATCACATTATAAATTCTATTTGATACTCATTTCATTGCCCACCAGCTTTTAAGTAGTGTTATATATTTATATACGTGGCTTATAGATACAGAGCTAAATACATGTTGCAGAGTCAGACCCTGTTAGAATTTGTACATGCATAAAATCATGATTGATTCACAACATTGAGTGAATCACAACACTGCAATGAGTAATCTGAGAAGTGAATAACTGATTCTGCCAAAGTAAGTGGCTGATATCCTGTACATTGGGAAGGCAAGAAATAAAAAAATATATTTTCCTATTTCTTTTCAGATAGCGATGATATTGTTGTGTAGGAAGTATAAATGCTTATTAATTTATATACTGTTCTTGCCATAAGTGGCAAATTCTTCCATATATTTTATAACAGAGAGAGTAAACTAGTATAAGAGTATAAACTCTATAATAAAAATATAATCTCATAAGATAAAATATTCACATTTATAAATAGTTGCGATTTCATACATAATCCAGACTCAATTAAAGGTATCATACTATTCAGTTGTTTGTCATTCTATATCCCTCACTGCTCCACATTATATTACATACATAGTAACAGCATAAAAATAAAACTATACTTACTTGATACAGCCAGAGGTCATCCCTTGCATTGCCTGTTGGAGGAATAGAGCAAGACAGGTGAACATATATGACAAACTAAGGCATGGCATCTCGAAAATAAAATGAAGGAGGAAAGTTGCTGAGTAGTGCATTACCGTATGTTGAGAGAGGAGAGAGAGAGGAGGAAGAGAGAGAGAGAGAGAGAGAGAGGAGAGAGAGAGAGAGAGAGAAGGAGAGGATGAGAGAGAGAGAGAGAGAGGAGAGAGAGAGAGAGAGAGAGAGAGAGAGAGAGAGAGAGAGAGAGAGAGAGAGAGAGAGAGAGAGAGAGAGAGAGAGAGAGAGAGAGAGAGAGAGAGAGAGAGAGAGAGGAGAGAGAGAGAGAGAGAGAGAGAGAGAGAAGAGAGAGAGAGAGAGAGAGAGAGAGAGAGAGAGAGAGAGAGAGAGAGGAGAGAGAGAGGAGAGAGAGAGAGAGAGAGAGAGAGAGAGAGAGAGAGAGAGAGAGAGAGAGAGAGAGAGAGAGAGAGAGAGAGGAGAGAGAGAGAGAGAGAGAGAGAGAGAGAGAGAGAGAGAGAGAGAGAGAGAGAGAGAGAGAGAGAGAGAGAGAGAGAGAGAGAGAGAGAGAGAGAGAGAGAGAGAGGGGAAAGAGAGAGAGAGAGAGAGAGAGAGAGAGAGAGAGAGAGAGAGAGAGAGAGAGAGAGAGAGAGAGAGAGAGAGAGAGAGAGAGAGAGAGAGAGAGAGAGAGAGCATATCCAATTATCGTCATAAGTCATAAAAAGCATACATATGGAGAACAGTATTGGACTATGAACATGAACAGCTCCTTTAATGTGTAGGAACAAAAAAGTCCACATAGAAAGGAAGGGATGTGGAGTCAGTTACCCAAACACATCATTATGACTCCTTAACCTCTTCACACCCAGATCTTTCCTTTGCTATATAAAATCGTCTGTTATCGAGCCATAAAATTAAGAAAAGTAGCTAAATATACCAAATTAGCTAATGGACAAGGATACAAAACAGGTCAAATCTATAAAATATTGCACATATTCATTAAAATCGTCTAATGGTATCCAAATTACAATGAAAATTACGTTTTAGATCTCAAGGGGTTAATGTTTGGTGTGTTAAACAGTGACTTCCTTTAATGCTTAGTGTGTTAAACAGTGACTTCCCTTCTTCCCTTAATGCTTAGTGTGTTAAACAGTGACTTCCTTTAATGCTTAAGTGTGTTAAACAGTGACTTCCCTACTTCCCTTAATGCTTAGTGTGTTAAACAGTGACTTCCCTTCTTCCCTTAATGCTTAGTGTTAAACAGTGACTTCCCTTCTTCCCTTAATGCTTAGTGTGTTAAACAGTGGCGTCCTTACAGAGGCATGAGGCCATGGAGTCACGGGTGCCTCACAGTCCCTCGGCGCCTGGGTCTGGGAGAGGTACAGCTGGGTGCATCCAGGCTGGGCTTCGGGGTCAGCCTGGAATTGCCTCCTGTACACCTCCTTGTAGTAGGATCCGGGGTCTGGAACACAAGATTGATTGATTTAATGCCCCATAAAAAGGGGGAAATGTGCCAGACATCAGAGGTCATATGGCACCTGGAACATAAGAAAATAAGGAAGCTGTAAGATGCCATGAGACCTACACGAGGAATTTCCTGTTACTTAACACTACTACATCCACCTTTCATCCCCATCCTTGAAATTGTCTAACCTCCTTTTAAAACTCCCTATTAACTCCGCACTAACCACCTGACGACTGAGTCCATTCCAATAATTTACCACCCTATTTGTGAACCAGTTTTTGGAACATACAAATATCATGATATATTGAGTATGCTGCACTGTAAAAAGCGATAAGGTTATAAATTTCATACAAGTTAGAGCTTTTTTTTTTGTATGTGTGTAAAGGAACTAACTAGCTAGCTTAAGCAGAAAATAAAAAATCACAAAAATTTGGATTACTGCCCTTTCCATTTCCCATTTCCCTTTCCTGCCCATTTAGTGCAAAGCATAACAAATTGTAGATGGGATTGCCAATATTAGTTTTGGAGGTATAATGACTCTTCTCTTGAAAACTTAAGAGTCTGAGCCGCAGGAAGG
>JACEEZ010018356.1:105000-115000 GCA_016584305.1 Chionoecetes opilio
GTTAATAATACTCATAAGGATGGGTGCAACTCCTGTACGTTAGCGTACACTAAACATAGATACCCATATTTGAAAATATAGATAAAAATAATGATAACAAGGAAAGGGGGGGGGGGGGGAACAGAAGCGGAATTTGTTACATCTTACCTAGGTGGAGGACGGATGGAGACTGAGCGTCTCACGGAGTTATGGCCGTCTCGCCCAAAAGGGAATTGTTTGAATGGTCCCGCCGTGACCTCAAATGAAGAACTTATAATCCCGAAATAACTATTTAAGTAATGAAAGCTCGCGTATATAAGAACATGTGGCTTATAATATAAACCTGTTTTACTTTGATACTGAAGAATTTAATATGCCTAGTCTAATAACCAAGACAGGTATTATTTGTGGGCCCGATACTATCCGAACACATTTTTGGAGTGAGAGGGTGAAATATGAAGCCTAGAAATTTGGTAGGTTTTCATTTTAGCGTGTATCCTTTCTACAACGCCCCTATATGACCCTAACCGATAACGATAGGGATTATTTTGAAAGACGTTAAGACTCTGGGAGAGTTTCTTGGTCTGACCAGATGGCTGGCAAAAGATAAAAAGATCTGACATCATTAGTTATCACTGATCGCAGAATAATTATCCTACGGATTGTGTCTCGCATACGCATTCGGGGGGGGGGGGGAATGGAAGACCGAGGAAAGAAATGGCGGGTGATAGAACGAAAGAAGATAAACAAAATGGCGTCTAGGATGGCCAACTGACGAGAAAAGATGGCGGAAAGAAAGAAATACGATGAGTCATGTGAAACTAAAAAAGAATTACTTACAAGACATAACTCGGGAATTTTATAATAATAATTCTCATACTATCATCTCCCGAATAATGGGCATTACATGGGGTGATGGGTGAGTGAATGGGTGGGGGGTGATGGGTTGGGGGTGATGGGTGATGGGTGAGGGAATAGGTGGGGGGTGATGGGTAATGGTAAATATAAGCGAAAGTGTGTCTGTCTGTCTGTCTGCTGTCTGTGTGTGGGGTGTGTGTGTGTGTCTGGTATAGGTTCCGCCCCCGTGGCGCAATCACCTCATATGGCACATTTTGGAACCGGGTTGACCAGGGGAAGGTTTTTAAGCCCAATTATGAGATGATCCGATCACTTTTTTTTTTTTTTTTAGCAGCCTATTAGCGATAATTGTGAAAAAAAAAAGTGGGTTGCGAGAATTGAGGAAACCTTGATGTAGGGTGATGGGTAATGGGTGAGTGAATGGGTGGGGTGATGGGTAATGAGTGTGGGGTGATGGGTAATGGGTGTGGGGTGATGGGTAATGGGTGTGGGGTGATGGGTGAGTGAATGGGTGGGGGGTGATGGGTTGGGGGTGATGGGTGATGGGTGAGGGAATAGGTGGGGGTGATGGGTAATGGGTGAGTGAATGGGTGTGTGGTGATGGGTAATGGGTGAGTGAATGGGTGGGGGGTGATGGGTAATGGGTGAGTGAATGGGTGGGGGGTGATGGGTAATGGGTGAGTGAATGGGTGGGGGTAATACATACATTTCTAGATCCATGATTTCAGGAAAGTTAGAAGGGGCTATCTGGAGAGTCCGTGTTTGGTGGGCCGAGGCCCACCAAACACAGGTGGTGGGCCGAAGGTGGACGAAGGTGGTGGGCCGAAGGCCCACCACCAATAGCCCTCCGCAGGAGCTAGCCAAAAAGTTCGCCCGGAGGGCGGCTTTGCGGCTAGTAATAATATAAGCGAAAGTGTGTGTGTGTGTGTGTGTGTCTGTCTGTCCGCGATAGGTGCCGCCCCCTGTGGCGGAATCCCATCATATGGCACATTTTTGGAACCGGGTTGACCAGGGGAAGGTTTTAAGCCCACTTATAGGATGATCCGATCACTTTTTTTTTCTTTTTTTAGCAGCCTATTAGCGAGAATTGTGAGAAAAATAAGTGGGTTGCGAGAATTGAGGAAACCTTGATGTAGGGTGATAGTGGGGTGATGGGTAATGGGTGTGGGGTGATGGGTGAGTGAATGGGTGGGGGGTGATGGGTTGGGGGTGATGGGTGAGGGAATAGGTGGGGGGTGATGGGTAATGGTTGAGTGAATGGGTGTGTAGTGATGGGTAATGGGTGAGTGAATGGGTGGGGAGTGATGGGTAATGGGTGAGTGAATGGGTCGGGGGTGATGGGTAGCCTAATGGGTGAGTGAATGGGTTGGGGGTGATGTGAATGGATTGGCGTTAATACATACATTTCTACATCCATGATTTCAGGAAAGTTAGAAGGGGCTATCTGGAGAGTCTGTTTGGTGGGCCGAAGGGCCCACCAAACACAGGTGGTGGCTTCGGCCCACCAATAGCCCTCCGCAGGAGCTAGCCAAAAAGTCCGCCCAGAGGGCGGCTTTGCGGCTAGTAATAAATAAAACAGATTTACGACAGAAATGGTTAACAGATTAATCCAAAACACATCAAAATTCACCAGAAAAAAATAGTTTCGTCCACCAAAGTGAGTTCGGTGTTCATCTGGAATAATACCGAAATAAGTTTAATGTCTGGGCTTCCAGAGACCGTCTTTCAGAAATTAGTAAACGAAACGTGGCAGGGTTGATGAAACGAACCTTTTTAACCTTCCTCTGCCCTCCTCTCGCTTTGCTTCCTATTATTCTTCCACAGTCTATAAACGGTCTTCCGACGCGCAGGTTGGGGGGGGGGGGTGACTGACGTCACGCGATCCAGGTGACCCAGGCTCTCACTGATCCAGCCCAGCCAAGGCCGTCTGTATGTAAAGGCCTGCGCCTGGGAGCGCGGGATGGACGTGACGTCACGAGCTGAGGCTGCTCCGCGAGTCAGTAGGAGCCGAGCTTTCAGCATGTGAGGATGTACGGGCGGTATAAGATATACTGTTATCTTTGGAAATGTTTGTTCTATAATATTATCAAATAAAAAACCGTAAAACACACTAAAGAAATGCCATTATGAGACTCTCAAGAAATATGCATGAACTTAAACTCTTCGCCATTTAATATTTTACTCGCAAACATTTTACATGGTGAATACCAATAGAAGCGGAATTTAATTAGCTTTCCATTGTTATATTTTGTTTTCTGATAAATGAATTAGAACCATACATACATTAGCGTTAACTAAATAAATAACATCATCAAACGGGAAAAATTACCCGATTTCATGACCTTTTTTGTTAGTTAACGCTAATTTATGTATGGTTCTAAATTCATTTATCAAAAAAAACGAAATATAGCAATGGAAAGCTAATTAAATTCCGCTTCTATTGATATTCTCCATGTAAAATGTTTTTGAGCAAAATATTAAATGGCGAAAAGTTAAAGTTCATACATATTTCTTGTGAGTCTCATAATGGCCTTTCTTTAGTCTGTTTTACGGTTTTTATTTGATAATATTATAGAACAAACATTCCGAAGATAACAATATATCTTTTATACTGATAAACATATATTAGGTACGAAAATACCCGATTTCATGATGTTATGTATTTAGTTAACGCTAATTTATGCATGCTGCTAATTCATTTATCAGAAAACAAAATATAGCAATGGAAAGCGAATTAAATTCCGCTTCTATTGATATTCTCCATGTAAAATGTTTTCGAGAAAAATATTAAATGGCGAAGAGTTTAAGTTCATGCATATTTCTTGAGAGTCTCATAATGGCATTTCTTTAATGTGTTTTACGGGTTTTATTTGATAATATTATAGAAAACAAACATTTCCGAAGATAACAATATATCTTTTATACTGATAAACATATAATTAGGTAGGTAAACTTGTCATCTCGGTGGCCTCGTACAGACGTCGTCCGTGACGTCATCAATCTCAGGCGCAGGCCTTTACATACAGACGGCCTTGGCCCAGCCCACTGAGCCCAGTCTGAACCAAAATTACCAAATCACCACACTGTTCATAGCTTCTCCCCACTCTCCTCTCCCTCTTTCGGAGGGCGCAAACCTCGGCACTCGTGGAGATGATGGGTCCCAAGCAATGTTGTTGTTTTCTATTGTGCTCCCTTTTTTAGGGGGAGCACACGGGCTAAAAAAACTAAGAGCCCGTCGGGGGTTGACTGCTGCAAGGCCTAATTTTTTATGGTGGAGGATATCTGCTACAAAGATCTGCGAGCACGGACACAGACAACGAAGTAGCGGCACTAGCGATAGCCTCTGCATCAACTCAAATGTCCCAAGCAAGGATAGTACTTTATACTATCCTTGGTCCTAAGGCCCACTGGCCGACGGTCTAAGTTGCCAGATATGTATTTCTGCTGCAGTGTTACCAGGCCGGGCGAGTCCCTCTCTCTCTCTCTCTCTCCTTCCTTTCCCTTCTCTCTCTCTCTCTCTCTCTTGCCATAGTGCTTTATGACCTCTGATGTCTGGCACATTCACCTTTTTACGCATTAAATCTCTCTCCTCCTCTCTCTCTCTCTCTTCCCTCTTCTCTCTCTCTCTCTCTCTCTTCTCTCTCTCTCTCTCTCTCTCTCTCTCTCTCTCTCTCTCTCTCTCTCTCTCCTTTCCCTTCTCTCTCTCTCTCTCCTTTCTTTCTTTTTTCTCTCTCCTCTCTCTCTCACTCCTTTTTTTTTTCTCTCCTTTTTTTCATCTACTATTTCTTCTCCCTCTTCATCCTCCACACGATGAAAATATTCACGATGATATCACATACTGGCTATGATATGTGTGTGTGTGTGTGACTTGACTTGATCTGCTCTCTCTCTCTCTCTCTCTCTCTCTCTCTCTCTATATATATATATATATAATATATATATATAATATATATATATATATATATATATATATGCGAGCTGCCGCTTAACATAAGACCCGTGGAACCAAGTTTCCGCCAAAAAGTTAATAACTGCTAAATATTGTCGGATTGAGCTGAAATTTGACATGCAAGTAGTGCTGTCAAAATCAATGGGGGTCGTCGCAAGAAACTTTTTGCGTAAAACAAGCCCTTAATGAGTAATTAGCGTAAACTACTCCTAAATATTGTAGGATTGAGCTGAAATTCAACATGCAAGTAGTGCTGTCAAAATCAATGGGGGTCTGTGAAACAAACTTTTTGCGTAGAGCAAGCCCTTAATGAGTAATTAGCGTAATGATTTAATTAGAGCTAAATAAACTTCAGTTTCACAATAACTTCTGTTGCTTGTTGTAGACTTCTGTAACTTCTGTAGACTAGGTATTTTAAAAGCACTGAGCTCGCTGCCACGTTCCAGCCGCAAGAACTGAGCCAAAAGCAAAGGGGCCAGAGGCTGGACGCCTATACTTGATATATATATATATATATATATATATAATATATATATATATATATATATATATATATATATATATATATATATATATATATACATATATATATATATATATATATATATATTATATAATATATATATATATATATATATATATAATATATATATTATTGGCAGCGAGCGAAGCGAGCTGCTTCTTACCATAAGACCCGTGGAACCAAGTTTAAGCCAAAAAGTGAATAACTACTCCTAAATATTGTCGGATTGAGCTGAAATTTGACATGTCAGTAGTGCTGTCAAAATCAATGGGGGTCTGTGAAACAAAACTTTTGCGTAGAACAAGCCCTTAATGAGTAATTAGCGTAATGAGTTAATTGGCTGGAACGTGGCTCGCTGCCACGTTCCAGCCGCAAGAACTAAGCCAAAAGCAAAGGGGCCAGAGGCTGGACGCCTATACTTGATATATATATATATATATATATAATATATATATATATATATATATATATATATATATATATATATATATATATATATATATATATGAATATTTCATTGATTTGACCATACCGACTAAAAAAATATCGTGCATGAGAGAGAGAGAGAGAGAGAGAGAGAGAGAGAGAGAGAGAGAGAGAGAGAGAGAGAGACTCGCAAAATGAAAGTAAAGAAGAGTAAAAAAAAATAAGTAAGAGAGAGGGACTAAGGGATACGGGGTTCAGACAAAACCCCCCTAGGACATTAAACCCCCCTAGGACAAAAACCCCATAGGACAAAAACCCCTCGGACAAAACTCCCTAGGACAAAAACCCCTTGGACAAAACCCCCTAAGCTAAAGTGCGAAATAGGACAAACCCTCAGTTTAATACCATTAAAATTAGAAGAAAAATATAATTTAAGCAATTTATTACTGAAGTAATCATGAAAAATATCATCTTTCTTTGTGTTTGTTCACTCCACCTGATCATTGTTTTGTATACCTGAGTACCGTAATTCCCCATGTACCGTAGTTAACACTAAAGTCGCCTTGACAAAGTTTCTTTTTTATTTACAGAAGTCTGGTGGCGTTAATACCTACATTTCTACATCCATGATTTCAGGAAAATTTGAAGGGGCTATCTGGAGAGTCTGTCATTTTGTGTCTTAATCTGCGTCATATTATGGCTGTAAATGAACAAATTACAAAAATATCAACAGAGTAGCGACGTTGATAACGGGCTACACTAAGGTCGCCACCTAAAGTGTTATCTACGGTAGCTATAGGTAAAAACCTATCAAACCTATCAAAACCTATCTATCAAAAACCTATATATTATATAGTGAATGTAGTATTTTAAATCTCAGAGAAGTGTTCATAAACTACAAATATTAAGAATAAAAATTAAGATTTAAAAATTTCTTTTTTTTTTGTCCTGGGGGAGTTTTGTCCTCAGTTTTTTTCCTAGGAGTGATTTGTCCTCAGTTTTTTCCTAAGAGTGATTTGTCCTCATGGTTTTTTTCCTAGGGGTGTTTAGTCCTAGGGGGGTTTTGTAATTGTAGTTGCATTGGAGGATTATGAAATAGTTCTGTAGATTCATCTTTGTGATTTATTTATTTCTCCTCTACACTTTCCAGGACGAACAATTAACAATGGCTGAGGGAACAGTGGTTGTAGAGAGAAGATCAACAACATCAGCATCAGCATGGTTGTGGTATCAGCCGTACACCTTATATAGTCCTGCACACCTTACCCAGGCACTGATCCTTGCAGCATTTGGCAGTCCCGTAGCAATCGTAGTCACTGTAGCACACCTGCGGGGAAAACAGACAGGTAAGAAAGATGCTATATTTACCTTGCCTATCCTTATTTATTTATTCATAAAGTTGTATACAAATGAATTATACTCGTGTGAACTCTTGTTATTCATATATAGGGCCTGAACTATATTATCCTTATGGGTGTTTTAAGAGTTGTGTGTGTGTGTGTGTGTGTGTGTGTGTGTGTGTGGTGTGTGTCCTTACCTTTGCCCCGTACTGTGAGCAGATAGGATGCGGACACTGATCTGCTACAAAGAGAAAGAAAGAAAGTTTAGAACGTATACTCCTGAGGGAAAAAAATACAATGGTGATCTGATCTGCTTTTAAAGGAATAGAAAGAGAAAAGGATGTTATACTGGATAGGAAGCGAGAGAAAAGGATGTTATACTGGATAGGAAGCGAGAGAAAAGGATGTTATACTGGATAGGAAGCGAGAGAAAAGGATGTTATACTGGATAGGAAGCGAGAAAAGGATGGCGAGAGAAGAGAGGAAGTGGGTAACTGAGGCGAAACGAAATGGTATTGAATGAAGTGGTGTTAGGATTATTTTCACTTACATTCTAGTAAAAGAAATCCCTTGAAGTACAATTGAAATTCAAACACACACATAGGCCTACCTCAAAATAAATACGAAATGTGAGATAACAGGGTGGTGAAATGGAAGGGTGATGAAATCATTTACTCTTTACATTTACTACACATTCTAATAAAAACAAAACCCCATTCAGTACAATTAAATCAAACACATACACATCAAAATAAATACGAAATGCGAGATCACAGGACGGTACATTCGCTATCACAATATAAAGGTCATCTATATTTTTCTCTTAAAAAAAACAAAAAACAAAACTGATATAACCACACAAAAGAATTATTATCAACGCATAATAAGATAAGAGAAAGGGTCTTACTCACACACACTCTCTCTCTCTCTCTCTTTCTTTCTTTCACTCTTTTTTCTGACTGTCTGTCTCACTCTTTTTTCTCTCTTTCTCTATATCTCTCTTTCTCTTCCTCTCACTCTTTTTCTGTCTGCATCTCTCTCTGTCTCTCTTAATCTTTAACCTGGGACTGACAGCTAGCAGACTTTTTCTTACTTATTTGTTTTGCCTTTGGTTAGTCCTGTTTGATGTAATAAAAAAGAAATACTTACTGTTGTCACAGCATTTGTAGTAGACGTGACGTCCGCCTACAAATATGCCGTCATGTTCGTAGGGATGTTGGTGGGGAAATGTGCAGTACTTGATGCAATTGCGCGGGGGTAGGGGTGAGTGAGGCAGGGCAGTGGCTGTCATACACACGGCCACAAACACCACCACGAGAAGACATAAACCTCGATGCTAACGCCACACAGAAAGAAACAAGATGATCATTAATACTATATACCACCTAAAACTATATGCCTATTACAGTATTACTATATACCACACAGGGAAGAAAGATAACTATTAACCCATTCACGCCCAGATGTTTCCTTTGCTATATAAAATAGTCTATTGTTGGCCATGAAATTACGAAAAATAACTTTAAATGACCTACCTAGTGGACAAGTATACTAAACAGGTCATATCTATAAAACATTGCTTCTATTCATTAAAATAGTCTAATGGTACTACCCAAATTACAATGAAAATAACGTACTGAGACTCAAGGGTTTAATACCATCACTACTATAGTGTGACCTTATAATACCCTATATAATATGTGACCTCTTCATGCATACTATATTTATCTATATGTACTTCAGTTATTGCATACAAGTAAATCATGGCTCCTAGAATTCTATATTGATATTTTTTTACATTGGTTAGTATTGTGATCCGAGAAATTATGTGCGTTTGTCTATTTTCAAGTTGTGTTCAGAAAAAAAGTGATAAAGATTTGAGTTATTTTTTTCTTCGGGGGGGCTGTGATGTTTGACAATAGTAGGATAGTAGTTAGTGCAGAGTCAATAGGGAGCTATAAAAAGAGGCTGGGTCATTTCATGGATGGGGATGAAAGGTGGATGTATGTAGTGATAAGTAACAGGAAATACTATGTGTAGGTCTTGCAGTCTCTTGTAGCTTCCTTATTTTCTCATGTTCTTATTGACTTATGTGCGTGTGCGTGTGCGTGTGCGTGTGTGGATCAACTTGTGTTCAACTCACCATCTTTGCTCTGTAGCGGTAGACTCTGTTCTCTCTTTGAACTTCAGTTTGAAGGCTGCAGGGAATGTGTGCTGCTGCTGCTGGTCCGGTCTGGTCTGGTAAAGTTTTGCCCGGCTTCTTGCCTTATATACCGAGCAAATAGGAAAATTTTGCGACCGCGGATTACTGAGTTTTTTTCTTCTTTTCTTTTTTCTCTCATTTTGTGCTGGGGTCTTCTCTTATTCTTATATTTATTCTCTCTTTCTCTCTCTCTCTCTCTCTCTCTCTCTCTCTCTCTCTCTCTCTCTCTCTCTCTCTCTCTCTCTCCTCTCTTTCTCTCTCTCTCTCATTTTGTGCTGGGGTCTTCCTCCATTCTTTTATTTATTCTCTCCCCTCTCTCTCTCTCTCTCTCTCTCTCTCTCTCTCTCTCTCTTTCTCTCTCTCTCTCATTTTGTGCTGGGGTCTTCTCCCATTCTTTTATTTATTATCTCTCTCTCTCTCTCTCTCTCTCTCTCTCTCTCTCTCTCTCTCTCTCTCTCTCTCTCTTTATTTGTTCATTTACTTAATTATCTATCTATATGTATTTAGTTGAATTTGATGCGTATATTCCTTGAAGGTTAAGAGTGTATCTATTTATTTATCTATTTATCTATCTGTCTATGTATTTATCCCTTTGACGCAATTTCAACATTATCCTAAAACATAAATATTTTCCTTGTATTCCGGAAGGGATCCAGACAAAACCCCCGTAGGACAAAACCCCCGTAGGACAAAACCCCCCTCGTACAAAACCCCCGTAGGAC
>JACEEZ010018356.1:120000-137500 GCA_016584305.1 Chionoecetes opilio
GTTCACTAAGTGGCTCGAGTGGTTAGTTGGGTTGGGTCGCACAAATAATTATATTGAAGGGTGGCACAACCGATTAGATAAGCGTGCAGCAGGTAGAAGTAGCCTCCAATTCTATCTTTTGGTAAGCCTTCTGCATAAAGAGGCTAAATTAACATCATTACAGATAAGGCTGGTGTCGGAAAGAAAGCTCCGAAGGATCCAACGAAAACGATACAGGGAACTGCAAAATAAATTGTTCATTCTTTGGGATGAATATATGAGGGGTGAGAGATCCTCATTACAACTTCTCAAGGCTTGCTCATATTTAAATGGACCAGTAAGCTCATAATACATTTAATTGCATGCATTTTACATGAATGCTCAGTTTTTTTTATTTTACTTTTAGAATTATGACATTAGTTTTCATACATTTTATTTGTATGTTTCTCTTGGGTTTTAATAAAGTTTTTACTACATGATTTGTGCATTTTTGAATAATACTTGTGGGCAAACCAACTTTAGTGTGGGCGAACAAACTCTACATTTGGGCGAACTGACATGTGGGCGAAATGACCGTAAACCATCAGTACGGATACAAGCGGGACTTGCTTGGTGTTATCTCCTGACCGGAGAAATGCATGACTTTAGAGGAGCTGCTTGAATGGAGTACGAACAGCTTTGAATGTCGCGTCGATATACCACTGCTTGGCATCGCACAGTGATTGTCACAGCATATCAGCAGCTGATTGTCTGTAGCCATCAAAAGATGTCTGGCAGTAATTTTTGTCATCTGATTTCACTTTGTGTCAGCTCGGATAAAGTTTGGTGATACATGTTCAGATGCTAACTCAAAGTAAAAATTGTTGTGGATGGTGTGGTCGTGTATTCTGCTGTGTGATCATGTGTTCTGCTTGCCGCAAGGGTAAATCTGCAGTTTAGTACAATACTCGCTATTGACCATTATTCAGAACCAGCTTCATGAGCCAGACTGGCAGCAAGTAAGGTCCTGCATCGCCCAGGAGCTCTTGTAGGGAGATTCTTCTACTACACTTGCGTCCAGTCTGTTAATGTATGTATATGTGCCTGAAGTGCTGAGGACATCATAAAGCAGATTGATGATAGGGCCCAAAATACATAGTGTGTTATTTCGGTATTGGGCACTACTGTTTTCACACACGACACTATTGCTTTATGCTAAGTTTTTATGTGTGTTTAATGAATATGGCATGTGTTTTTTGGCGGAAATTAATATATATTTTATACTGAGTCAACTCCCCCTCGTTCTGCTTACAGGTTGATAGGAAGGGGCACTCTAAAAGATCCTTCCCTTCCACTCTCTCCATGTGTTTGTCCTATAAGCTGAAAGGACACCACCACCACTTTTACTACCACTACCACAACCAGCAACCACCTACGGGATACCAGACACATTCAATCAGCAGATTACATGATGAAAGAGGAGATTTCTGCAGCTGTTCTTTTCCTGTCAAAATTGGTGAACAGAAATACAAGTTTGTCAGAGGAGATGGTGGCCAATTTTGAACAGCGGCTCGGAGAGTTGCTTCAGCAGCGCTTCAGCAACCACTGGCACCCAGAGAGGCCGTGGCAGGGACAGGGATACCGATGCCTCAGGTAAAGTATAAAGTAGTCTCAACCCCTTGAGACCCAGAGTGTAATTTCCATTGTAATTTGACTCATTAGACAATTTTTAGTGAATACAAGTGCTTGTGGGCCCTTCGGACCCATGTATTGATGTTTGTAGTAGTAGTATATATTAGACAACATGTGATTGAAAACTCCTATCGTGTTGTTGCTGTCGTTGGTCACTGGTCAAAGTGCCTCGGGGTAGACCACGTTCCGTGTGATTCCAACCCTTTGTGTTCCGTGTGATTCCAACACACACGCAACTGTGTCACACGCAACCGTCCGCGTGACACGGTTGGTTAGGGCGCCCGGCACCATTCTGTGGTCTGGCGTTCGATCCCCGACCCCGCTCATTCTCGGGGATTTTTCCACTGTGAAATTCGGGCTGTACTGTCCCCCTTGAGCAAGGGGATGGGGGTGTGTGGTGTGTGAGGTCCCAGCATTGCCCAAAGATCGGTAATAATGAGCTCCAAGCTCGCACTGAGAGGGTGAAAACTGGCGATCGCGAGCCAGCTCGTGTGGACAAGACCATGGGTGAATGACACAAACGTCCATGAGTCTACTGAGTTTGTGGAATGCGGCAAGACCTTACCGCAGAATTTTTCTTGTAATCTAATACTCCACAAGTGTTTTTAGCCCAAAATCCCCCTTCAAAATGATTCAATCGACATGGGACCAAGCCGCTTACCACCTACGATTTATTTGCGATGTTTTGAGCCTACTCTCATCAAAATTGAATTTACAGTTTCGGCTACCCAAAACAGACACACACACACACACGCCTACTCCTGTAGTAGTAGCAATGTATAGTAGTATAGTAGACAAGCAATATTTTATAGATATGACCTGTATAATATCCTTGTCGACTAACAAATTTTGTATATTCAGTGACTTTTTTTGTAATTTTATGGCTCGACAACATTAATTTTTTTATAGCAAAGGAAAGATATGGACGTGAAGGGGTTAAGTCCTCTCATTTTTATGTTGCCCCCTTACTCAAACACACTGTCTTCCTATTTCACTGTGGGTCGCCCTCTGCATCTAATCTGCACTTATAGTACCTCATTTAATGCAAGAGTTATGTTCCTGGAAAATTGTGTCAAACTAAAAACCCGTGAAACGAATCATGTTCCCATTGATTTTCCCACTGATATGTCAAAATGTAAGAACAAATAGAGCTTGCAGGCCGATTGTGAGACATCACAGATTGCTAGTGTGATCATAAAAGCTAGTGAGATCCATATATAAAAGAACAATGGGTAAAAAAGAAGATTGTTGATTGTATGAGTAAAATATTGTAAAGCAAGGAAAATAATGTACTGTATTGCGAGTTCAAAGCTTTTATCAGGCCGTATCTCAAATCGTAACTTTTGCACTCTTTAACGTAACTTACAGAGTGAACGAGGTAACCCGAAAGGAGCCAACTATCGAACGAGCAGCGCAGGACTGTGGATTAAAGTACAAGGACCTGAACTTGCCTGTGGAGCTGACCATCTGGGTGGACCCCGAGGAGGTGTGCTGCAGGTTTGGGGAACAGAAGGGCTCGTGCTGCACTGTGGCCACCTTCAGGGAGGGCAACAAGGAGAACTACATCGAGAGCTTTGACTTTTCTAAGATGAAGAGACCGAACTCTTCTCCTTCTGTACTGTCAAAGGTGTGTATGAGGGAGGGGCAATACTCCTCTGTACTGTCAAAGGTGTGTATGAGGGAGGGGCAATACTCCTCTGTACTGTCAAAGGTGTGTATGAGGGAGGGGCAATACTCCTCTGTACTGTCAAAGGTGTGTATGAGGGAGGGGCTATACTCCTCTGTACTGTCAAAGGTGTGTATGAGGGAGGGGCAATACTCCTCTGTTACTGTCAAAGGTGTGTATGAGTGAGGGGGCAATACTCCTCTGTACTGTCAAAAGGTGTGTATGAGGGAGGGGCAATACTTCCTCTGTACTGTCAAAAGGTGTGTATGAGGGAGGGGCAATACTCCTCTGTACTGTCAAAGTGTGTATGAGGGAGGGGCAATACTCCTCTGTACTGTCAAAGGTGTGTATGGGGAGGGGGCAATACTCCTCTGTACTGTCAAAGGTGTGTATGAGGGAGGGGCAATACTCCTCTGTACTGTCAAAGGTGTGTATGAGGGAGGGGCAATACTCCTCTGTACTGTCAAAGGTGTGCATGAGGGAGGGGCTATACTCCTCTGTACTGTCAAAGGTGTGTATGAGGGAGGGGCAATACTCCTCTGTACTGTCAAAGGTGTGTATTATTATTATTATTATTATTTTTATTTTTTTATTTTTACATCACAATGGACTGGCCAAGACACAAAAAAAGAGGTAACACAAAGCCCGCTTAATTGCCAGTCCCTATAAAGAAGACAGTAAGAGAATAAAAAAAGTGGGGTGGGCCAATTTAGTTAGGGATGTGTCTTGTTACTCTTCTCTTGAAAAGATTTAAGTCGTAGGCTTATATGAGGGAGGGGCTGGTGTTAGGGAAGTGATGGTGCATGTACATACTATATATTTACCTAGTTGTATTTACCTAGTTGTGTTTTACAGGGCCTGAGCTACACTCGTGTGGTCCCGTCTCCATATCTACATTTATCCAGTCTTTCTTTCAACTGGTGCACATTCTTTGCCGATATCACCTACTCATTTAGTCTATAAAACATGTGTTTCTAGTGTGTTAATCATTAATTTCTTATGTGTTACTCATGTGTACTATCTTGTTTGGTTAGTTTATAAGTTATGACTATTATTATTTTTTTTTAACATAGACTGCTAGGTAGTTAGATATAGTACTGTAGTTAGATAGTTAGGATGCTTGAACGAACAAATATCATAGGCTCTTTAGATATTTTGGGCTCTAAGATGAATAAAGACTGCATAGGGGTCTTCGCAAATTTGTTGTCATCTTTGTTTTGGTATGTCAGCTTCCATGGTCTGTTCTCCCCTTGAGCCAAGTTCTCTTCTTTGTCTCTGAAGTGATAGAGAAAATTTGATTCTGATGACTGACTTGCCTTTCTCTTGCAATGAATTTAATGATGTTCAAAGAGTCTAATTTTATATTGGAAGCAAGATTCATTATAATCAAAATTTGACGATAGACTTTTTCAATGATTTATATGTATTTTCAGGACTCGGAAGTGCTGAAGGAAAGAAAGATGAACAACAACAATGTTCCTGCGCATCCCAACAGCAGTAGTCCTCCCACCAGCACCCAGTCTACACCCACCAAGAAGCCATTCTACCCCACATATGGTGCGTACAATGGTAGGAACCAGACCTCCCCGACCCGAGGCAACACCGGCGGAGGCGTACCCGAGAGGCGACTCTTTGGAAACTACGTAAACCACTACAGCTCAGGTCCTCTCAATCACCAGAACGCTCAACACCCGAGTGGCTCCTTCTCTCCACCCTTCTTTAAAACACAATCATGGGTGAATCTAAGCCAGACTCCACCACCACCACCACCTTCCACACAAACGCATCTTCCACTGTTAAATTCCGCTGGGTTTATTTACACCCCAACAGCTCCTCCACACTATTCCCATACACAGAAGCCTCCTCAGTTTACGCGCTCTCCTGCTCTCATGCCGCCCCAAAAGTTCAAGTGGAGTGCTAATAGCTATCCGCGCAATGACCGCCACCAGTGGTTTGGGCACCGGGCTTTGGCTAGGGTATAGACTGCCCTGCCCGCGCTTTGGTTAGGGTATCACGGGCACACACCAACACACACCAACACCAGATAGGCAGAGAAAAGAGAGTAGAGAATCATCATGCCAATTTTTTAACCATATCTCCAATGTGATAGTTATAGCACTACTTAATGTATGGTCTTATTTTAATGGTTAATTTCTTTCCTATCCATATTTAGTGTAGTGTGATCTCAGTAGAATTAATACTTTATTTTTTGTTTTTGTTTATTTGGCACTTTTGATTTATTGCCAGGGAGAACATGGTATGCCTGATGGTGATGTGTGTGTGTTTGTGTTTATTAGTGTTGTGGCCCCCTGCCTGACAGTGGCTCCATAGGGCCATGAAGGGGAACGAGGCACACTTGAGTATATTCAAGATAAAACCTGACAATTTTTAAAGTAAAGTTGTTATTATATTTATTTATTTTTAGTGAAATCTGCCGAGGTTACAGTTAGTCTCCATCTGATGAGGTACAAAGAATATCATGCAGGTCTCAGTTACTTATATCCCTCAAGATAATTTTGGGAACCAGAGGCTATTATAACGAGATCTTTAAATCTTGCTATCAAATTCACCAGTTAAGCTTCAACAGAAGGTATAATGTTAAAGTTACTCAAGTGTGCCCTCTCATTAGTGATTCCGTTGTCAGCCATCCCTTCTCTAGAGTGCAAAGGATTATAAAAGGTAAAAATCACATTTAATTAACTAGGTTCTTTTCTGTCAGATACTCATTTTTGCAAATCATAATTTTTTTTTAAGGTTTTGCATGCTAGCAATTTTATGTCTTTTTCTTTTTAGACCTTTCTTCTTTTTGGACCTTCATTTCGTCCGCAAATTATTATAAAAGGTCTTAAATTCTTATGTCATGATTGGAATTTTTTTTCAGAGTATCACTATTACCTCAATGAAAAAGGACCAGTATTGATGATAATTCTATGAGTTATGCAATACTGGAGTATAGTGTAGAGTGAGGAGCCTTGCTAGGTGACAGATATTCTCAAGAGTGTCTTGCACAAATTTGGTCGCCACGCCTCCTAATGGGTGTTAGGGTGGCGCTGGTCTTATGGTATTAGGTATTATTTTGTCCATTTAGTTGTAGAAACATTTATAGAAAGCATATATATATATATATATATATATATATATATATACATATATAAATATATATATATAACCCCCCCCCCCCCCCCACCACACACGCACACATACATATACACATACACACACACAAATACACATGTACACTTATGCACAGAAATTTTTACATATTCTCAGTAGGGACCTGTGAGGTAAACTTTCATTAGGTTTATTAGTCTATAAGAATATATTATGATATATATATATAGCACTTCATATCCTTGATTACAATGTATTACTTCTCTGCTATTGAGATTTCAAGGTATATAACGTCTATGGTGATCAAAAATACTAACACTGCTATTTACCTCACATTGAGTCATGGAGTCTGGGTGCCTGAGACCCGACGTGGCAGGGAACAAATGTACAGATCTGTATTGTTATGATTGTTATTGATTATTACTATTATTATTACTGATATTATGATGCTTTTTGGAAGTTACTCAGAGCACAATACAAATCCTCTTGCTGATATTATACCCATTATCACAGTGGACGTTTATATTAGTACAGTAGATAACACTATAGTCGCCAGTCACTTGCCACTGCACTAATGTCGCCAGGCACATTATATTATGAATTTTAGCATCACTACAGACTTTTATGTGCCACTGAAGACGCATGCACAGTAGTTTATATTATTTACATCACACTACATGTCTTCAGTGGCACATAAAAGTCTGTAGTGATGCTAAAATTCATAATATCTTGTGCCTGGTGACATTAGTGCAGTGGCAAGTGACTGGCGACTATAGTGTTATCTACGGTAGAATTACATATATATAGTGATCACAAATAGATTTTATATATATACAGTATATATATGTATATATTCACACACACAAACATATCTATATTTAAATATATCTACGTATATGAAGACAAACCTAAAAACAGGTATATTCTAGTATATTTTAGTGCCGGTCCTAAATCTGACGCCCTAGACAAATGTGATGGTATTCTCAGCACCTCTCAAATATATTTATATGTATTTAAGGCTTTCAACATAAGAAATCCAATTGATATGTATTTTAGCTCAATTTTGATTAACATGCATTGACTATTTAACTTTAGTATGGCAATATAGCATTCATATCTACGTATATTGACATTTTACAATACTGCCCCCCTTTCCCCCAAAAATCCGGCCCCCCCAAAAAATACTGCCACCTTCCCCCCAAAATACTGCCCCCTCCCACAATACTGCCCCCCTCCCCCCAAAATACTGCCCCCCCTTCCCCCACAATACTGCCCCCTCCCTCCCCCCTACTTTCCCCAGTCAGTGTGTCCTCAAACAATTGTCTAGTTCACCTATACATAGCCAGGACCGGCGCTGCATTTTACCGAGTGCTACAAGGTGCGGGTGTTAAAAACTAGTGTGATAAATTATGGTTATTTAGGAACTGACAAATATCTGAATATTGGATTGAATTTTCGCTTCCAAGGATGCCACTCGGGTGATTAGCTAGACTAACACTAACTAGACTAACTAGATTATCAGCTTACTCTCTCTTATCTCCTTTTGTTATATCACCTTCATTTTTTCTATTGTATTATTTCTCTTTCATAATATGCTAGGATGCCACTCAGGTTATTCCTTTCATGCCCAGATCTTTCCTTTCCTATATAAAATTGTCTGTTGTTAGCCATAAACTTACAAAAAGTAACTGAATATACCACATTAACTAGTGGACAAGGATACTAAACGCGTCATATCTATTAAAACATTGCTTATATTCATTGAAATTGTCTAATGGTATACCCAAAGTACAATGGAAATTACGTTCTGGGCTTCAAGGGGTTAATAGCTAGACTAACACTGGTATGCATCATCAGCTTACTCCCTCTTATCTCCTTTCATTAGTTCGCCTTCATTTTTTCTATCCTATTATTTCTCTTTCATATGCTCAGTGTTGAAGTTGGATTTTAGATTTGAACATTTATGGTGCCAAGTTCTAGAGTTTCCGGCTAAAATATTCATTGTTAGACCTTATTGACACTACCTTTGATCTTCTACATTGTTATTTGAACCTTTCTCTAAACTATTTCCCCCTTTTTTTGGCATTAAATCAAAGAATCAATCCTTTCCCCTTCCCTCACCGTTTCACTCTTTCCTTATAACCCTTCTCTTTATTATGCTTTGCCATAGTGCCATATGACCTCTGATGTCTGGCACATTTTCCCCTTTTCAGCATTAACTCAATTAAATACAATTCTAAACTCTAGACATCCTGGTCAAGAGGGTAAGCTGCATCTGGCACTATTTCTTGTAGTCTTAGTGGTACAAATGTTTCTTTTACCTTGGGTAGTGTAATCACTCTTGGTTGAATCATAAGACATTTTTTTGCCACTAACCCCTCCATGCCCATATCTTTCCTTTGCTATAAAAAAATGTATGTTGTGGAGCCATATAATTACGAAAAGTAACTTAATATACCATTATTAGTTAGTGGAGAAGGATACTAAATAGGTCATATCTATAAAAACATTGCTTATATTCACTAAAAATCGTCTAATGGTACCCAAATTACAATGGAAATTACGTTCTGGGTCTGAAGGGGTCAACAAGGAGTCAACCTGTAAATGTAATGGTCACAAAACTTATTGTATTATAACTTATATTCCTTGTATGATAGCTTTTCATCCTTGTAATCAGGCAAGAGTGGTTGTGAAGGGGCTCAAGACTTCACAAACACTACCCGTCCAATCCTCCTAAACACACAAAACTTGTCAGTGTTATTTGTGGACTCATATACTCACACACACATCTATCTATATATCTATCTATCTCGTGTATATCTATATTGATCTATATACTCTGCTTTTTCTACTGCTATTGTCACTACATATTAGTAAGGGAAAATATAGGGATAGAGAAGTTGCTTTACTCTGCTCTCGATAGTGTTTGCAGTGGGTGATGTATTGAAAAATGGTCGTCATAAGTTTTTATTCGGGTAATGATTAGTGAAAGATGATACAAATCAAGTAGCGTAATTTTAGCGTCTGAAAAAAAAAGGTTACTGTCATGTACTTTAGTAACATCCCATCTAGGTTTTCTACTAACATAGCTTCCAGAAGATGTATCCAGGTGGTATAGTCTATTTTTTTTAACAAGGCGAAAATTCCATTCTATCATAAGGTCTCATGCTTAAAGTTATGGCTATGTTTACCTGATAATATGGTTAATTATGATAAAATACAGCTGAAATTTAGAAGAAGCGTAGTATTCCCTTCTCCTGGCATCAAATATCTGTCAGTAAGCAGCAAGGGGTCAGGATTTTTCGCCTCTTTAAAAAAACCCAGTATAGTGGTAGTGGTGACTCCTTGAGGAATCGTGCCAGGGGTTATCTAGTTCCATCAAAGCCACAAGTGATTATTCCATGTTTGCCTGCTTTATATAACACTAATATCAGCCTCTATGCTCTTCCCGATTATACATAATTTATGTTGAAAGTTCACGTGAACTTTGGTGGAATGGTGGTAGTGCATGGAGATGCTTCAATGTAGATGCAAGTGAATGCCGAAATCTAGGTGATTGATCATGTATTTAGAGAATTAATTATTATTTAGTTGAAAGGGTCATCAGGTCCATATCAATGTTTGCTGTTGGGTGCAAATTAATTGGGGCTGGCTGAGTGATGACAGGCGTGGTGGGTTAAGGCTTGTCTCTAAATGAAAAACATTAATCTTGAGAAATTGTTATAAATAAGAACTTATTCAGAACTGTTGATGTGGCAATTTTACTTTATGATTAGAAACACTGAACATGGATGTTTATGTTACTGATTGTTGTGATATATAAGTATGTATGCTCTTTTGTCAATGCAAACATATGGGATATTTGAAAATACTTAATTAATCTATATAATCTATGTAAGAAAATAATTTTCACTTTTAAAGTGCTCTTTTCTCAAAGTATTGTAGCATTTTTGGGCCCTGGACTGAGTTCTGTGATGGATTTGGCCTCTCTTGGCTCATATGTTTGATGTGATTTGTTTGCCTAGAGTTTCTATTTTCAAGGCAAGTGGTAATGATATACTACTCATTCTGAATGTTTGGTTGAACTGCTACCATTGTGGGTGAATTCCATTGTCTTCATTGCTATGGCAGGGACAGTGCTTCAGAGTTTAGGAAATTTGCTCAAATATGCAGTTTGTGGAAGTTCACAAAAATTATCACAATAAGTATGCTTAAATAGTTTATTTACATGCTTCCTTGGGATCTACATTGGAAAATGTATACGTATTTAGATGCATATTTTTAATACCTGTAATTCTAAAGAGTTTTGTTTAAACCAAGAGCAAAACAAACAGAAGGAGTTGGCTGTGTAAACTCCTGTGGGTCGCCACAGCTGCGACCAGCAGTCAGTGTAGTTTACTAACCCATACTAACCCGTGGGTAGAATGCGTGGAGGAAGGCTGTCACTAACACACATTAACCAAAGCTTTACCCTTGTTGCTTGTATGGCATGTGGCGGGATGGTGTCAGGTAGGGTGACTAAGTGACTGGCGGTGTAATGATACTAACCCTGTATGGTGTAGCTGCCCTGCCCTGCCACACTGCAGATGCCCTGATGGAGGACACACACAAGGCCTTGCATCCTGTGTGTGTGTGTGCGTGTGCGCATATGCATTCCCTCTCTTTTGTTTCTCATAACATGTTGCTTTAGTTAGTGTTTTACGTAGTGAGTATGCTGACTGACCAACCAACCAACCATTGATTTGACCACATTGACTGATGCATTATCTGAACCTGTGTTTGATGTGCAGCAGTGCAGGGTGGAAGGTATAAGGTAATAGGATACTTGTGTTAATGACTTTGTGATGAGTGCAAAATTAATCCAACAAGCAGTGACTGTGAACTGATTGTGTGGCTGTGATATTATGTGTGATTATATGTACGGTAAAATTCTGATTAGATTTTTTGAATAACAAAAGTTATACCTGTATAGTGTAATATACTTGTAATGTTTCCCAATAATTTCTGCTGCGGATCTTGGTTGATTATTTTCTCCTTTTATTTAGTTTGTCCTTAAAGCATCCTCAGTATTAACTTACTGTGGATCACTTAAAGCCATGGATTAACCCCTTTACGCCCAGATCTTTTCTTTACTATAAAAAATTGTATGTTGTCGAGCCATAAAATTACGAAAAGTAACTGAATATACCAAATTAGTTAGTCGGCAATGATACTAAACAGGTCATATCTATAAAATATTGCTTATATTCACTAAAAATCGTCTAATGGTACCCAAATTACAATGGAAATTACGTTCTGGGTCTCAAGGGGTAAGTGTGAAAAACTGTGTGTGTTTGTGTGTGTGTACATGTTTGTGTTCTGGGATGGTTGTGAGACAGCCTGCACTGATGATGCGATGGCTGCAGTCCTGACTCTTGACCAGCAGCAAGGAAGACTGTATGTGGTTTGGGTTTGACCACAATTAAGTACATAGTTATTGATTAGAGATTGATAGCTTTTGTTTTGCTCTTGGGCTTTTTGGTGAAAATAAATTCAATAAACTTTTCAGACATGTTATACTAAGCCTTTGCTGATTTCCTGATGTAATTCTGCCACTTTGTTGACAGGTAGAATCGGCACTTTTAAGGCTTACCATGCACTGTGTGTGTGTGTGTGTGTGTGTGTGTCAGTCAAAACTGGAGTGATGTGTATGTTTTGTTGGTTTATTTCGTGACTGCATGTGTCCTTTTGCTAATGATAGTTTCTCATCTTTGCTTCTACAATTTACAATACTTGTGAAATAAGTATGTCCAATGATTTTCCTGGTATATATCTCTCTCTATATTCTCTCTCTCTCTCTCTCTCTCTCTCTCTCTCTCTCTCTCTCTCTTCTCCTCTCTCTCTCTCTCTCTCTCTCTCTCTCTCTCTCTCTCTCTCTCTCTTCTCTCTCTCTCTCTCTCTCTCTCTCTCTCTCTCTCTCTCTCTCCCTCTCTCTCTCTCTCTCTCTCTCTCTCTCTCTCTCTCTCTCTCTCTCTCTCTCTCTCTCTCCTCTCTCTCTCTCTCTCTCTTCCTCTCTCTCCTCTCTCTCTCTCTCTCTCTCTCTTTTTTTTTTTATATATATACAAATATAGTATGTATATATATTTTATATATATATATATATATATATATATATATATATATATATATATATATATATATATATATATTATTTTTTTATTTTTTTATATATATAAATATATATGTATATATATTTATATATACTATTATATTATATAATAATATAATATAGTATTATATATATATATTATATATTATATATATATAATATATATAAAAATATATATATATATTATATATATATATATATATATATATATATATATATATATATATATATATATATATATAATATAAATATATATATATATATATATAATATATATATATATATATTTTATATATATATATATAATATATATATATATTAGCTGCATATATATTTACTACATATCTACTCAAGTTGTCGTCTGAGAAACAAATATATTCTTGAGGCAGATCTATTTTGATTTGATGATTAGATATACTGACCTATCGGATCATGTCAGGCGGACCCTTTGTACAGATGCATTATAATCAACTAGTCTGTTTGCCTATTTGGCATTTGCAATGATATTTATTATTACTAAATCTGCAAGCAGTGGCAGTGGTCCTGTGTACCCATCCCTCACTGCAATTTGTATCTAAATCTTTCTAACTTTGTTCTACACAGTTGGTATGTAATGGAGGCAAGGACGGTTAACTATTTGCGTACATAATAATAATAATAATAATAATAATAATAATAATAATAATAATAATAATAATTTAGTATCGCCCGGAGGCATGCAAACAAAATAAAAAGATGACATAAATTAACTAGTTAGATAAGAGCAAAATAACAAAGGATTTACCACAGGCATGATGCATAGTCGGCAGAGTTGTTTATTGTTAATGTCACAATGGTTTTTTTTATGTACTACTGAGTGGAAAATTATCAAAATTGTGTGATGACATTTAATTTGATCACAAGTAGCTACATAGATTGACTGTCAATATCTTTTCACAAATCTAACTTCCTAGCATAAGATGTTCTAATGACCTGTAATGACCATAATGTAGAAATGTGATAGAACAGTTCCTAGAATATATAAAACGGAAATAGAAATCCTCCTGTAATTTTAGGTGGGAACAATGATTTTATTATCTCAAAAATAAGTAGGAGTACAGTACACATTAATCATTTGGGTATTATTTTATGCAAACTGATATATTGAGCATCTATCTTACCATTGTTCATTAATGAGGTGTATAAAAACAGGAAATAAGTATTCAGGAATCACTGAATGAAGTTAGTTAAATGATGTATTATTTCCTCATTTCACTTGCTCGCACCTTATTGTCTACGTGGGTGAGGTGAGTACAAGTAACGTGACATGTTAGTTACCCTTCTGTCACCTGTACTCCCCCATCTGCTGCTCTTCCTTCACTTGTATTCACTAATCATCTCCTACTCATCTGCCCCATCACGTCACTCATGTCTTCTCTCTCTCTTATCCTCTCTCCTACTCATCTGCTCCATCACGTCACTCATGTCTTCTCTCTCTGTACCCTCTGTCTCTCTAATCCTCTCTCACGCTCCTCACCTGTCCCATCACTTCACTCATGTCTTCTCTCTATACCCTGTCTCTCTTATCCTCTCTCATGCTCCTCACCTGTCCCCTCACCTCACTCTCATGTCTTCTCTCTCTCTAATCCTCTCTCCTGCTCCTCACCCATCACTTCACTCATGTCTTCTCTGTACCCTCTGTCTCTCTTATCCTCTCTCATGCTCCTCACACATCACTTCACTCATATCTTCTCTCTCTGTATCCTGTCTCTCTCATGCTTCTCACATGTCCTATCACGTCACTCATGTCTTCTCTACGCACCCAACAGCCACTCGCTACTCATCCCTCTACCTACTCTCAACGTACTTGCATTGCCTCCCTTTTCCTGCCAACCTTGCCTCACTCATGCCTCATACACTGCTAATACAGCCTCGACTCACGCTGCTACACTAGTTGACATTAACACTAAGAAGCAAACTCTTTATTAATCTTATATTTCCACATGATTTAGATAATGGGTATGACAAGTATTGCACAGTCAGAGGGCAAAGATGCTTCCCTCTCACCCCAACAAATTTTTTAGATATCAAGCTATGATTTATAAGGAGTAGACATTATTCATGGTTGGGTAATGTGTTATTTGTGACTTTGAATTGATGAGTTTATGAAGCATGGTGTTTGTGGAGAGTATTTATGCCCACATTGTAGCACATCGAGCTTACTTTGCTAGCTTCTGACACTATTGTTCATCTCCTCACGAGTTGATACTATTAATGTAATAAAGGGAAGTATTTTAGGTAAATAGCCACGTTTATATTTCTCAAGAAAATAATTGTACAGTTTTTATTGCATTGCACTTGATGTTTGATTATCCTGTGATGATTATATAAAATCATAGCAATTACAATATGATAATTTCAATAATTATTTAAAATGATATTGATAATTATGATAATGATAATGAGAATGATGGTAAAAGTAACAATAATAATGACAATAAAATTATAATAAACAATAGGAAGAATAGGAATGACTAACTAATGATTATCATGACATCAAATAAAAAAAGTAAGATTATAATGATAACCATAATAATAATAATAATAATAATAATCCATGATATTAATGATAGGAATATTGCCGATTATGATATGATGATAATAGTAATATTGAATTGATGTCAATAAGAATAATGATTCTAGTAATAGCATTTATTATGATAATGATAGCTATGATCATTATTTCATTATTATCATCATGAGCAATATTATAGGTTAACAATTACTACCACATTTTTCATCCCTTTCTTTTTTATTTATTTTTTATTTATTTACATCTATTACAGTTTGACAGAAGAAAAACAAAAACAAACAAACAAGGGATAGAAATAAAAAATAAAGATCTCTTTCTCAACACCCACTGGAACACAAAAGAAAAGTTTGTCACAGTGGATGTTCCTCTGTCTTAACTCCTTCACGCCCAGATCTTTCCATTAATATATAAAATCGTCTGTTAGCCATAAAATAACAAAAAAGTAGCTTAAATATACCAAATTACCTAGTGGGCAAGGATACTAAATAGGTTTTGTCTATAAAATCTTGCTTATATTCACAAAAATCGTCTGGTGGTATACCCACAGTACAATGGAAATTACGTTCTAAGTCTCAAGGGGTGAAAATGGCACCACTGGTCACTTCCCGATCAGGATGCTTCAGTTTGACTCGTCCCACACTGCATTGCTAAACTTCACTGTCGGTTGCTTATGTAAATTAACCTTTGAAAACAGAGAACAAAAGAAACGTCCACACAATATCAACGCAGTATTGACTTTTCTCAGGTACACAAAGAACGCTGCTGACCTTAATCACAGGTGAGGTGCGTTGAGGAATGACAGGTGATGAGATAAACATAGTGGAATGACAGACGAGAAGGAGACCTGATAATTGAGAGCACCAGAGAGGCAACCAAGGGCTCTTTGTTGCAGCATATGTTCCTCGCCATGAAAGTTTTATGCGCTGAAAACATTTGTAAAGCGACTTTTTTCTGATAGTAGAATTGGAAGAAAAATGTTGAAATTCTCATGTGGTTAGTCTATTTTTTCTAACGTAGATAACACTAAAGTTGCCAGGACAACGTTTCTTTTATATTTACAGACGTCTGGTGGCGTTAATACTTACATTTCTACATCCATGATTTCAGGAAAGATAGAAGGGGCTATCTGGACATACCAATGGAAAACATTTGCAAAGCGACTTTTTTTCTGGTAGTAGAATTGAAAGAAAAATGTAAAAATGTGTGGTTTTATAGTTATTTATTTTAACGAGGTGAAAATTCCATTCTATCTTAAACTCTCATGCTTAAAATTATGCCTATGTTTGTCTGATAATATGGTTAACTATGATAAAATACAGCTGCAATTTAGAAGAAGCGTAGTATTCCCTTCTCCTGGCATCAAATATCAGTTAGTAAGCAGCAAGGGGTCAGGATTTTTCACCTCTTAAAAAAAAAAGACTATAGATTAGTAGCCTCGTATCCTTTTATTAATTAGTTAGAAATATAAATAATGTTGAATGAATGATGAAATATATCAGTAATGGATAGATAGATGACTGACGTGATAAGTAAGTTAGTAAGGATAGAAAAGTAATGATATGCATGAAATAAGGAGAGAAAAAACTCGCAAAAGCCAGTGAATATGCATTGATTTCAATCGAGAAAAGTAACCACCAACATCAATATATTGCTACTCAGATGAAGAAAGCAACGATAACCAATATTAATTAAGCCCTTCACGCCCAGATCTTTCCTTTGCTATAATTATAAAATCGTCTGTTGTCAGCCATAAAATAACGAAAATTAACTAAAAATCCCAAATTAGTTAGTAGACAAGGATACTAAACAGGTCATATCTATAAAATTTTGCTTATATTCACTAAAAATCGTCTAATGGTACCCAAATTACAATGGAAATTACGTTCTGGGTCTCAAGGGGTTAATTAACAATACTCATTCAGAAGTACAAAATTATATCCTACATAAATATCTACCTCGTATCACCCCTGTTTTTATTTGTCTTATTTCCTCCAATTTTAAGTACCGTATTTCTTGACTTATCTTTTGTACCTCCTGTCAATATGTTTCTTTGCTTTCATTTATTATTTTCTATCATTTCTTATCCCAATTTTTTTCTCCAATTATCAGTTTTTCCTAATTATTATTTTTTTTAGGTTGTGGTTTATTTTTTTGACTTTGGTTATTTTTTGGGGGGATAAGTCCAATGAATACCTACGTATACGTACAGTCACTCCTTCCATTTCCTTTTCGTATTTTCCAATAAATTATCGTTCATATTCTCAAAGTCTGTACAATGCATTCCTCCTCCTTCCCCTGGGATGTTGTTAATCCCACGGGGGCCATCTCTCCCTCCCTCGCCATCTCCCCTCTC
>JACEEZ010018356.1:140000-184691 GCA_016584305.1 Chionoecetes opilio
TGATGTTTTGATATGATGTTTTGATATGATGTTCTGTTTGATATGATGTTCTGTTTGATATGATGTTCCGTTTGACATGATGTTCTGTTTGATATGATGTTCTGTTTGATATGATGTTCTGTTTGATATGATGTTCCGTTTGATATGATGTTCTGTTTGATATGATGTTCCGTTTGATATGATGTTCCGTTTGATACGATGTTCTGTTTGATATGATGTTCTGTTTGATATGATGTTCTGTTTGATATGATGTTCTGTTTGATACGATGTTCTGTTTGATATGATGTTCTGTTTGATATGATGTTCTGTTTGATATGATGTTTTGATATGATGTTCTGTTTGATATGATGTTCTGTTTGATATGATGTTCTGTTTGATATGATGTTCTGTTTGATATGATGTTCTGTTTGATATGATGTTTTGATATGATGTTCCGTTTGATATGATGTTCTGTTTGATATGATGTTCTGTTTGATATGATGTTCCGTTTGATATGATGTTCTGTTTGATATGATGTTCCGTTTGATATGATGTTCCGTTTGATACGATGTTCTGTTTGATATGATGGTCTGTTTGATATGATGGTCTGTTTGATATGATGTTCTGTTTGATATGATGTTCTGTTTGATATGATGTTCTGTTTGATATGATGTTTTGATATGATGTTCTGTTTGATATGATGTTCTGTTTGATATGATGTTCTGTTTGATATGATGTTCTGTTTGATATGATGTTCTGTTTGATATGATGTTCTGTTTGATATGATGTTCTGTTTGATATGATGTTTTGATATGATGTTCCGTTTGATATGATGTTCTGTTTGATATGATGTTCTGTTTGATATGATGTTCTGTTTGATATGATGTTCTGTTTGATATGATGTTCTGTTTGATATGATGTTCTGTTTGATATGATGTTCGTTTGATATGATGTTCCGTTTGATATGATGTTCTGTTTGATATGATGTTCTGTTTGATATGATGTTCTGTTTGATATGATGTTCGTTTGATATGATGTTATGTTTGATATGATGTTCTGTTTGATATGATGTTCTGTTTGATATGATGTTCTGTTTGATATGATGTTCTGTTTGATATGATGTTCTGTTTGATATGATGTTCTGTTTGATATGATGTTCTGTTTGATATGATATTCCGTTTGATATAATGTTCTGTTTGATATGATATTCTGTTTGATATGATGTTCCGTTTGATATGATGTTCCGTTTGATATGATGTTCCGTTTGATATGATGTTATGTTTGATATGATGTTCTGTTTGATATGATGTTCTGTTTGATATGATGTTCTGTTTGATATAATGTTCTGTTTGATATGATGTTCTGTTTGATATGATGTTCTGTTTGATATGATGTTCTGTTTGATACGATGTTCTGTTTGATATGATGTTCTGTTTGATACGATGTTCTGTTTGATATGATGTTCTGTTTGATGTTCTGTTTGATATGATGTTTTGATATTTGATGTTCTGTTCCCTGCTTCTTCATGTGTCCCAGTATTACTTCCATTCCCTCATTCCCTCATTCCCTTGTCCCGAGTGTTATTAGGGACATTATAACATGTTTTCTTACGTTAAAAGAAAGCATACCAAACGCCTTATTGCCACACTGACACACTCACAAATCCTATCATTGAATTAACCCCTTCACGCCCAGATCTTTCCTTTGCTATAAACAAAATGTGTGTTTTACAGCCATATAATTACGAAAAGTAACTGAATATACCAAATTAGTTAGTCGACAAGGATACTAAACAGGTCATATCTATAAAATAATGCATATATTCACTAAAAATCGTCTAATGATACCCAAATTACAATGGAAATTACGTTCTGGGTCTCACGGGGTTAAACTGAATTGTATTTGTTGGTGTGAGACTGTGGTGTATAGGTGTGGTGAGAAATACAGGTTTTATACAGTGCCTTGACTTGACTCACTGTCTAATAATAGTAATAATTATATTTCACCCAAAGGCATAGACATAAACAAATAACAGAAAATAATACACATAGTATATAGTCTATTTTTTTTTAACGAGGCAAAATTTCCATTCTATCATAAGGTCTCGTGCTTAAAATTATGCCTATGTTTACCTGATAATATGGTTAACTATGATAAAATACAACTGAAATTTAGAAGAAGCGTAGTATTCCCTTCTCCTGGCATCAAATATCAGTCAGTAAGCAGCAAGGGGTCAGGATTCTTCACCTCGTTAAAAAAAACAGACTATAGGATTTACATACATGGAAGGAAATGAACTAAAGTACTAATAAAATACAAGCTAATATTTTGTTATTTTATAGTCAAGAAATTTTGCATGGAACATATTATTTCGTTTATTTCTCTCCTTTTTGTACTTTTCTCCTTATCCCTTGAGACCCAGAACGTAATTTCCATTGTAATGTGGGTACGATTAGACGATTTTTTTGTGAAAATAACCAATATTCTATAGGTGTGACCTGTTTAGTATCCTTGTCGACTAACTAATTTGGTATATTCAGTTACTTTTCGTGATTTTATGGCTAACAACAGACGATTTTATATGGCAAAGAAAAGATCTGGGCGTGAAGGGGTTACTTTTTTTTGTTATATATATATATATATGTACTACACGGGGACAATATACGACACTGTCTTTACGCGCTTTGTGGTCGGTTACCTGTCCTGTGTTGAATTTTTTTGTATCTGGTCAATATAAAGTGGCCTATCGAGTATTTTCTTCACAGCAGCAAAAGGGCCACATATAAACACATGTGATATTTTACTTAGTCTACAAATGTCAATGATGGGGATAGGATGATTTCAAAAATATGTAAACTGTGCTGGTTTTCAACTATTTCAAAACTATTTTTTTTATAGTAGTAGAAGTTACCCGTAATGAGTCTGATGCTCTGAAAGACAATCCGAATGGCTTTGTACACGTAACACAGTGTTTATGATCTCTCTCTCTCTCTCTCTCTCTCTCTCTCTCTCTCTCTCTCTCTCTCTCTCTCTCTCTCTCTCTCTCTCTCTCTCTCTCTCTCTCTCTCTCTCTCTCTCTCTCTCTCTCTCTCTCTCTCTCTCTTTCTCTCTCTCTCCTTCCATCTCCCTTGAGAAAGAGATTGAAGAGGAAATTGACTCCTATGCCAAGTACGTATGCCCCAGGCTGCAAAAAAAACACTATTCTTTCAACTAATCAGGAAATTATTTGAATATACCTGGATGAATATAATTTAAAACCATCCCAGGGATGATCTTCACATTTCCTGAAAGTTTGGTTGAAATTAGGATAGAAATAGCGGACCCTTAGCTGGACAGATGGACATTCAGTCAGAAACTCTGCGGTAACGCCTTGTCACATTTCACTAACTATTGACTTTTATGCAATATTATACTATTATTTCTCATTATCATTATTATTTTTGCTGTTTTCATTATTATTGCTATTATTATTATCATTATTATTTTTATTGTTATTACCAATATTAATATCAAAATTACCAGTTTTTCATTATTATATAATTATCATTATTTTACTAGCTACCACTTGGTTACCCGTAATAAGTAAGATGCTTAGAAAGACAATTGGAATGGCCTTGTGCACATAACACCGTATTTATAACTCTCTCTTAGTCCGGCAGTCACCAGGCTCAACCTTGTTTTAGGGTCTTAAGTTTTTTTTTCAGTGGATTTTGTTTGCCCATATATCCAGTTTGAAAAATATCTTGGTTAGCTCGCTGTCAACCTTGGGCAATTTGAGATAAATAGCATAAAACAAAATGGCGGCCAAGAAAATATCAAAATACATAATCTATAATAATATAAGCGAAAGTGTGTGTGTCTGTGTGTGTGTGTGTGTGTGTGTCCGCTCCAGGTGCCGCCCCCTGTGGCGGAATCCCCTCATATGGCACAGTTTTGAAACCGGCTCGAGCAGGGGAAGGTTTTAAGCCCATTTATGAGATGATCCGATCACTGTTTTTTTTTTTTTTAGCAGCCTATTAGCGAGAATTGTGAAAAAATAGTGGGTTGCGAGAATTGAGGAAACCTTGATGTAGGGTGATGGGTAATGGGTGAGTGAATGGGTGGGGGGATGGGTAATGGGTGTGGGGTGATGGGTGAGTGATGGGTGGGGGGTGGTGGGTAATGGGTGAGTGAATGGGTGGGTGGTGATGGGTAATGGGTGAGTGAATGGGTTGGGGGTGATATGAATAGGTTGGCGTTAATACATACATTTCTACATCCATGATTTCAGGAAAGCTAGAAGGGGCTATCTGGAGAGTCTGTGTTTGGTGGGCCTTCGGCCCACCAAACATAGGTGGTGGGCCGAAGGCCCACCAATAGCCCTCCGCAGGAGCTAGCCAAAAAGTCCGCCCGGAGGGCGGCTTTGCGGCTAGTATACCATAATTCCCTTACAAATTGACATAACCGGTCAACCAATACATGGATTCCAGGGTATTTTGACCCAGAAAATTAATTTCTGGTATTTTCATATCCAAAATGACCACCGTTTTCAAAATGGCTGGTTTTTTTTATTTTTTATTTTTTATTTTTTTATTACCTATACTAGTATATAAGAATATTACTTGTAGTCCGTGAGCCACTTTGAAAATTGGTACCATCTCTGGGGACCAAGGCATTTGGTGATTTTCAGTTTGGTGTAAGCATATGGAAGTAAAAAAACCATGATGGCCATTTGGGCAGAGTAGCTTAAGGTTGCTATGCACGTTACAGTGGGGGTATGACCGAAAAACTTTTTAAATATGAAGTCATATTTCGTCATGTTCCTGCATATTGTTGGGTATGCAGATGGGTTGTATCCATTTGATTATGTATAACTATCTTTTTCTGAAAGTATTTATGATACTGTTGAACAATACAATTATCCTAAATTTATTTAAGTATATTTTCATTTTCAGTTTGAAAACGACGTTAATTAAGATTAGCTCAATAATATGTACATACTGTCATATTACACGATTTTAATTGTAATATATTTTCCATATACATTTCAGATATAATGGCAGCACCGAAAGGCAGTTCCACCGATCGGAGAAATTGTGTCATCTGCTCGAAGCTATCACCAGTCTACCAGTCTATTATTACAGAACTTTCCCTGCCAAAGGACGATGAATCATGCGACACACTTATTAGGGCAGCAACGCTGCAGCAGTTCAAAACTATCATTGATCTTGATGTCTGTGATTACGCAGATAAACTTTACTATCACATAACATGTCGTGCCAACTTCACACATAAGAAAAAACTGGACAAACTCCAGGAACATGAAAAACAACTGTCTATTCCCTCTACGTCCAGATGTGTACGACCTCGAGAGAATCAAAGTCATCAGCTTCACGTGTATACGATGATGTCTGTACATTCTGCGATAAGAAGAATAAATAAATATATTTCTTGGAGTAAAACACGTGAAGTGCTCATTCAAGCTGTGGATCTCAGATCACACAGACATCACAGACTGACACAATATCTGACTGGCCGAGCCACTGCATTAGCTGTGATGGATATTGAAGAACTCCAATCAAGTCAAGAAGAAGCAGACACCCGCCTGGTACTGCACTGCAATCATGCGTCATCAAGTTTTCCATCTGTGATTGTAGCTTCGGAGGACACTGACGTCATGATCTTGTGCATCACATTCCAACATGCTATGGAATGCAAGCTGTACGTCAGGTGTGGAGCATCAAATCGCACTAGACTGCTTGACATACACAAGATCGCCAGTGCTCTTGGTACAGAAGTCTGTAGCGCCCTGTTGGGATTACAAGCATTTACAGGCTGTGACACTTTGAGCGCATTCAGTGGTCGTGGAAAAATTGCAGCCCTCAAACTCCTGATGAACAATCCTCGATTTCAGACAGCATTAAGTGAACTAGGGAAAGATTGGACTATACGTGATGATCTCATGGACGTGCTCGAGGAGTTCACCTGCCAGATGTACATGGCCTGTACTGAAATCACATGAGTAGACGAGATGCGTTTCCAGTTGTTCCGTGCGAAGAAGGGACACATCCAATCTGAACAATTGCCTCCTTGCCAAGATTGCTTGATACTACACGCAACGAGAGCTTGCTATCAAGCCGCTGTGTGGCACAGAAGCCTGGAGGCAACCCCAAGTATACCCAACCCATGTGACTGCAACGGTTGGGAACTGGACGATGACGGTGATCTCACGATCAACTGAATGTCAGGTGCTCCAGCGCCAGAGGTTGTCTTGGAATTTCTGTCGTGTAAGTGCAAACGAGTGTGCAAGCTGCCAACATGCACTTGTATGGAAAATGGCTTGAGCTGCACCGAGGCTTGTGTTTTGGAAGACTGCGACAACATGAAGACACAAGACGTAGAGGCATTTGATCAGAGTGCAGATGATGACAGTGATGATAGTGACATTGACAACTGAAACGAGTACATGTAGACAGTCTGATATTCATGATATCTCCAGTTCCTTCTTCATACGAACACTGTTGGTACTTGCTGACTGATTGAAAGGATAATAATAAACATAGAAGTCTTAATTATTTGTCATTGCCTACACACTTTTTTTATTCCTGAATATTTAAATGAATATATCCTAGTTTGGTCAGTTCATAGAACACTGCGAGAGTGTCATAACTACTTACATAAATATATTGAGGTTAAAATTTATTTAAATGTTCGCTATTATTATACTATGGTCTGCAAAACATGCCACTAAAACCTGCTAAACCATTCTGATTTGTATTTTAGTGTATTCCTGATATGATATAATGTAGGGGTAAGCACCAAAATAATATTTATATGTTCGCTGGGTAAGAAGTTAAAAACAAGTATGTGCATTCATTTAAATACTTGTAAAATATGGTGGCCATTTTGGATTTTTATTATTAAATAGTGCTCTCCGGATATGGTGGATATCACCACTTCAATATTATAACATGTGTCATAATATTAAAATTGAGGTTAATGAGCATAGCATATATGTATTTAGAAGTTATAATTATTTGTTTCCTATTTATTCATAAAATGATCATGTTCGCTGCCAGCCATTTAAAAAATTGTTCCAACATCATTTTTAGAAAGGAAACAAAACCAGACACATATGTAATGCTTATAAGGTCTTACAATAACTTTTAAAAATATGGTTTCTGATGATAAATAGGACACAGTCTCACTGCATGACCGACAATGTGCAGTAAAACGACAAAATGTGCGCTCATATTTTCACTTTTTCAACTATACCCCCATTGTACATAAACGTGACCAGCAACCTTAAGCTACTCTGCCGACATGGCCATCATGGTTTTTTGACATCTACATATATACACCTAACAGAAAATCACAAAATGCCTTGGTCCCCAGAGATGGTACCAATTGGCCCCAAAAGGCCAAGTAGCTCATGGGCTATTGTTCAACATGAAAGTAATAAAGATTGACAGTTTTTTTAGTCAGATCGTTTTGAGTCCTCAATTTCTTATCGGCATAAATGTATAATTCTTGAGGTAATTAGTAATCATCCTCATCATCCTCATCAACTGCTGTTCGTGTTTTATCATTGCAACATTCAATGGAGGATTGACAAGCACAAAACATTGTGCATGGTAGCCTCGACTTGTTACATGCGCATCTTGAGGACTTACATGGCTGTTTACTTGAACATGTGCATCTTATCAACTTTAGTATATGATTCGGTGCTAGCTGAACATTGGTAGGGACTGTTGTAGGCAGCAGTGACTTTGTTCTGCTTTCTTTGATCCATCCATAACTTGTGGGTTCCAAATCTGGTGGATCTAGTTGCAGGGCATTCTTCCATATGCATGTTTGCAGATGAGCCCGCTTGACATTCTCAATGAAGGCCTCTGTAGTAGGTGGAAGAGAACATAACTTGGGAGTAACTGTTGCTCCCGACTTCCCCGTTCTTGAAGTCCACACACTTACTCTGGCCTCAGACATAGAATTGGTCTTTGATTGACAGGAAGCTATGAATTTTGTTACCTGTTCCAACACCTCAGGCCAGTTAGCCTCAGCATTACCTATCATATCCAGATTCAGACCTGTTTTCAGTACTTTCAACATCTTCATCTTTCCTTTTCCTATACCAAAACATGCTGCCACTGTATCACATCCAGTAAGAGCATGACCTGCCAATATTGCTGGAATTATGTTCTGATGTTTCTTTACAGTGGTCTGGATATCAACAACAGTTCTCTCTTTAACAGGTGATTCCATAAACATTGGTGTTTGTATGCCTTGTTCCAGGTAATGATAAAGAAGAAGTGCATAAACATCTGATTAGTGATGGACCGAATGTCTATTTTCCGTATTCGCAAATGCGAATGCGAATGCGAATATTTGGTTTTGATATTCGCGAATGCGAATGCGAATTGCGAATATTACATAACATTTAATTTAATACACAATTTTTTATATTATATAGGTAGCTGAAATATTTTGTATGTATTGTAAAAGTTCAGCCATAGAAAAATGAATGTCTAATGTAAATTCCATTCAATTTTCTATGTTGCCAGTTTGCGGGACGAGGACCCACTCCTACACGAATACTTACATGATAATATTGTTACGCTCTCCACTGCTCTCCTGGACCTTTACCACACCTACCCACGTGTTACAGGCTAAAAGGCTGTACAGGAAAAGGTGTTTTACGTAACAATGACCGCTGCAGGCCACTTACTTCTACAGCAACCTCTACAGGATCCGGCGTGTCAAGATGAGGCGAGTTAAGTAACTCACGAGGTCAAAACACAGGCGAAGGAGACACTAGAGGCATTTCTTCGTTTAATGACAAACCACACTCAGTAAAATTAAGTCACAGTACACAATTACAGAGTCGCTTTCCCATCTCTTGTAGACGGTCGCAAAAGCTACACTGCGCCCCTACAGACACACAGTTCTTCCTCAGTACAACCACACAATACCACTGCATACAAACCCCCCCGCAACCACCCCGCAACCACCCCCCAGCGCCTCGCACCCTCGCGCTGCTTCGTTTCCACCCTCACTCTCTGCTAGACTGAGAGCCACTGTCTGTCCCTTTGTGCCCACTGCCCGCCACCCAAGTTTGCCTCACTACCACGCGCTGCCTGGCACCCAAGGAAGCTAGAGTACAAGGAAATCCGACTCCACAGTAAAGTTTGAAACCCGTACGGTGCTGCCATCTATGTCGAACACAGGGTGTCTCTAGCTTCCTTGGTGGCGATGGTGGTGGTACTTGCCTCGCCGCAACCCAAAACCCTTGTGTTGCCTCAAAAAAATATTCATATTTCTTGGCTTTACTCATCTCTTACACAAGATAGGCCTATTTTGTTTGCATCAGTGAATCAGGCAGTGATTGTTCAACAACAACATACCATTCATAACTCAATAGGGTAAAAAATAAAGTCATGACTGACTATCACAGGAGTAGGCGAATTTTTAGGTTTTCAGTGCATTGAAATGTTGTACTCCTACCCGATATTACCAAGCTATCAGATGATGTTTATGAAAGCTGAGCCTACCATCGTGTTCATAATACATTGCTGCATATCATGAGCATAAAAAAATTACAGGAAGACAACACTAATATTAAGATAATTGAAGGAAAGTAAAAGAGTGTATAAATATTTTTTCTTGCTTATTTTGCTTCAACTCGCTGTAATTCCATCAGTTTTGGTCGCATTCAATTTTCAAGCACTGTTTCAAAATCCTTATACTTTTCCGCTTCCTGTGGTATGTAGCACGTACCAATAAGGAAAAGGGTAGGTGGTCAAAATGGCTAAGAATGTTAAACTGTTTCAAACTGGTACCGTGACGGGTGGAGCCTCTGATAGCTCTCCCGAGAACAGTCTCTCCTATATAGGGAGCAATGCTCACCCGTCACTGTGCCAGTTTGCAGTAGTAGTTTAACTTTCTTAGCCATTTTGACCACCTACTCTTTTCCTTATTGGTAAGTGCTACATACCACAGGAAGCGGAAACGTATAAGAATTTTGAAACTGTTCTTGAAAATTGAATGCGACCAAAACTGATGGAGTTACAGCGAGTTGAAGCAAAATAAGCAAGAAAAAATATTTATACACTCTTTTACTTTCCTTCAATTATCTTAATATTAGTGTTGTCTTCCTGTAATTTTTTTATGCTCATGATATGCAGCAATGTATTATGAACACGATGGTAGGCTCAGCTTTCATAAACATCATCTGGTAGCTTGGTAATATCGGGTAGGAGTACAACATTTCAATGCACTGAAAACCTAAAAATTCGCCTACTCCTGTGATAGTCAGTCATGACTTTATTTTTTACCCTATTGAGTTATGAATGGTATGTTGTTGTTGAACAATCACTGCCTGATTCACTGATGCAAACAAAATAGGCCTATCTTGTGTAAGAGATGAGTAAAGCCAAGAAATATGAATATTTTTTTGAGGCAACACAAGGGTTTTGGGTTGCGGCGAGGCAAGTACCACCACCATCGCCACCAAGGAAGCTAGAGAGACACCCTGTGTTCGACATAGATGGCAGCACCGTACGGGTTTCAAACTTTACTGTGGAGTCGGATTTCCTTGTACTCTAGCTTCCTTGCTGGCACCCCACCCAGCCTTCCACCCGGACAGCCTCGCCTCGCGCTGCTTCATACACACACACATGCCTCCCCCCACCCATCATGTAAATTACGTTATACGTAACATTATCCCCCCTCTAAGCTTGACCGTCCCGGGTCAAGAACAAAACATCCACATCTTAAATTAGCACTTAAGAACAATACAGAAACAACACAACAATAATCATATTCCTCTTGACAATTAATGCAGCAATTACATAATTCTCCCACCGCATCACCCCTCCACCTCCACATCAACCTCCACCTCCACCACAACCACCACTACCTCCACCACCACCACAACAGTACAACCACCAGTTAACCACCCCCACCTCCCTTCTGCTGTGTCGCCGTCAGCGTGGCGCGCACCACACCCGCGGCTACCCACCATCCCGCGCGCTGCTTCCTGAAGCACGCAGACCGCACGTCACCTCCACCACCACCACCACAACATTGAAGTGGATTAATAGCCTACCTCCCCACCACCACCACATCACCCCACCACCTCCTCCACCTGCACCCACCTCTGCAGGCACACCGTACAGCGTCACCTCCTCCACCACCACCTCCACCAACATCTGCGAACTGCAAATCCCCCTCCCATCACCATCCACCAACCGCCCCTGCAACGTTGGAAAGGTCACCAGGCAGCCCTTCTCTTCCCCCGCGAGACACCCCCAGCAGGAACACAGAGCTGCTACCTCCACCACAGGCTACCTGAACCACAGGGGCTTTCTCAAACCCTGGGCCCGCCTCAGAGGTGACCACAATCCAGGAGACCACACTCCAACTGGACCCCGCAGCTCTCCCCTGTTCCTTGCTCCAGCCTCGCGGTGTAAAGGCGCCACGACCCTCCTGAAAGACCATGCCCTCCACTGCAGAACGCCGGTGAAGGTGCGGGAGAACTTAATAGGAACGCACTGTGCCGCCTGTATGGTAGAAGGCACGTCTGTGCATTCCTCCACCATCGTAACAGGCCGTTAATGCCACCTGCCACAGCTTCGGTAGTGGGGGCCACCCCCTGCGCTCGCCATCATCCTGACGGCGTAACAGAGGCAGGTATGGGGACGTCCTTTTCATCCTGGCCCTCTGAGGCCTTCCCTGTTGGCTGCGCGGCTTCCCTCGTTCACCACGCCTGCGGCTCTTCTGTAGGGGCGGCAGGTCACCCTTCAGCCGTGGGCGCTTACTCCGCACCTGCCGGAGTGTCAGGCCCCCAGCGCGGCCCCTCCTGCCCTTTACGTCGCTTGCCAGCGCCGCGAAAGAGGCCCAGCAGGCACTCCACGCCGCCTTTCCATCATGCAGCGACGAAGGCGGGGCAGGGAGGCGAAGAGTGGAGCACCGCTCAGCCTCCTCCCGAACGAGCGGCCGACTCGCGCGGACCACCGCCGCCGCCGCTCCACCACCTCCTGAAGAAGGCGGGGCAGGGAGGCGAGGAGCAGATGGTGTTGGGGTGGGCGGCGCGCCTGCCTTTCCATCATCTCCTGAAGAAGGCGGGGCAGGGAGGCGAAGAGTGGAGCGCCGTTCAGCCGGAACCACCTCCGCCGGGACGCCACCGGCGAGCAAGGGCACCTCCCCTCCGCACACCCCCACCCCCACCTTCTCTGGGCTGACGCACGCCTCACCCTGCATCAGGTCTGCAGGGGCGCCACCCAGGGACAGGGGCAGCTCTTCCCCCTGCTTCCCCTTAATCAGTTTCCTCACGTTTTCATTGTTTTTCTTGCTTGATTCTTTAATTTTCTCGGTTGCCTCTTTAATTTTCTCGGTTGACTCTTTCACTGTCTCATTGAATTCCTTCATTCTACTCATCAACGCACTGAGCATTTTCATCACAGCTTGACTCGGCACGTTCAAGCTTGGCTGCTTGCCTTTGTCTTGACTCAGCTGAGTCAGCACCGCCATCCCGCCGCCCGACGCCATTTTGACCTCGTGGTACCAACCGGCTCTCACCTGACACCCTTAAATCTCACTACTGACACCAATTGTTACGCTCTCCACTCCTCTCCTGGACCTTTACCACACCTACCCAGGTGTTACAGGCTAAAAGGCTGTACAGGAAAAGGGGTTTTACGTAACAATGACCGCTGCAGACCACTTACTTCTACAGCAACCTTTACCGGATCCGGCGTGTCAAGATGAGGCGAGTTAAGTAGCTCGACGTCAAAACACAGGCGAAGGAGACACTAGAGACATTTCTTCGTTTAATGACAAACCAGACTCAGTACAAATTAAGTCACAGTACACAGTTACAGAGTCGCTTTCCCATCTCTTGTAGACGGTCGCAAAAGCTACACTGCGCCCCTACAGACACACAGTCCTTCCTCAGTACAACCACACAATACCACTGTATACAAACCCCCCCGCAACCACACCGCAACCACCCCCCAGCGCCTCGCACCCTCGCGCTGCTTCGTTTCCACCCTCACACTCTGCTAGACTGAGAGCCACTGTCTGTCCCTTTGTGCCCACTGCCCGCCACCCAAGGTTGCCTCACCACCACGCGCTGCCTGGCACCCCACCCAGCCTTCCACCCGGACAGCCTCGCCTCGCGCTGCTTCATACACACCCACATGCCTCCCCCCACCCATCATGCAAATTACGTTATACGTAACAATATCTTACATGAATAATTATTATTGCAAAGTTTACACTGTGCAATATAGCTGGAGATAATCTCGAAATAATCCCAAACCACACTGTTGTGACTGGACGTCATTATGCAGTAGGTTCATGGTTCAACACTGTTCTCTTTCAAAGCAAGTTGTTTGTGCTCGTGGGTGACAGAAAAGATGCTTAATTACTGCAGTATGACGCACGAGGCAATGAGTTGAGTTCAGTAACAGTGACCTTGAGAGAAGCAGCTGCCACTCTGTTGAAGGGTGGAGAATGGAGTTAGTGTTCAAGGAACCATGGCCTTGACTACCACTACGCCTCCTCACCCCATTCTTGTAACTAACACTCGGCTGAACTTTACATTTATTTATATGTTTGCTTGTGTAATATTATGTTCACTTGTTATTTTTTCCTTTTTTTTTGTAAGTTTATTGATTTGGGCAAAATATTCGCATATTCGCAAACAACTCGAGTGGGAGTGCGAATGCGAATGTGAATGCGAATATTGAAAAAACATGCAAATATTCGCAATTGCAAATGCGAATGCGAAAATTCGGTACATCACTAATCTGTATCATCTGCAAGAACAGTCACAGGTTGCTGCTGAGCTACAGCAACTGCTATAGCCTGCTGCATAATGATGTTATCAGCTTCTTCATGAGTGGTTGCCATGTCAGCTCTTTCTACAATTGTACCACCGCAACTTACTTCTACAGGTGTTTTGTCCTGACCTGTTATCATAAGTTTGTGCTTTGTTGTATTCTGCTGAATGAAATCTGTGTCATTCAGAATGTTGTCGCAAATAGTATTTGTGGAAATTTGTATCACAAACATATATATTTAATGTGAGTCTTACCTAATCAAAACCCATGTTCTATCTCATCCCGACACAATACCCTAGCTAATCAACTAACTAGGATTCTTATCGGTGGATAGTAGGGTTGAATTACGTAGGCTTGTATCAATACTGCCTGTCCTTGTGATCCGAAATGGTCAGCGCGTGATCAGGCCGCCCATGACAAGAGACTTGATAGCCGAGGGCGGAAAGCTGGAGGCGTCAGGCGGGTTTTCACACCAATAACTGACGCGGCGGATTGTTATCTGTGTCGCTAAGACAAGTCCTATTGGTTTATCACTTATATGTACAATTAACGTATGTACAAATCTCTTCTTTATATTCAGAGAAGAGATATTAACTCGATGGGAGCTGGTAGTGTACTTGTACTTGTACTTATAGACAAGCACGTATATTTAATAAGATGTTAACTCGATAGAGGTGTGGAGTGTACTAATAGTATATTAGATGTTACTCCGCGAGGGTCTGGAAAAGTACTACCCTGGTGAGCGGCGGCGAGCCCGGCTACCAATCCTTAGCCATGTATATTATTCCTTGTGGCCTAGAATCTAATGATGATAGCCAATGACCGCGCTTCAAATCAAGGGGCTATTTATATAAGGTGCAAATGGTTAATAGCACTGAGAATATTAATTTATCCTATCCCTGTACTAATAATTTACTTAAATTACCTTAATATTACCCATTACCATTATAATTATTTTATATATTATATATATATATATATATATATATATATATATAATATATATATATATATATTTTATATATATATATACATCCCTATACTACACCCCTATGATGAGCGGACAATAACTCCCTCACTACGGGGGGGGGGAAACAAACCACCACTCTACCAATTATGAGAGGGTGTTTGGTGGATAATTTCCACAATATTGATCAATTGCTTCTTAGTTTTCTGTCATTGTAAGGGCAAGCTTCTGAGAAGGCAGAGGCGCTGTGGGACTTAACTTAAATACGCGGCAGCCTTCATTCCCTCTACAGGTCCTTGTAGAACATTTTGTACTGAAATCCTCATATCTGTCAAAGATCAAAAACACATCTTCAGTTTTCAGCCTCTGTTCTATGTGACTTTTGAATTTATCTACATAATCAAGTACCACAGGCTGTTTAGTTGGACTTGATGCTGGCCAATGAGGAATCCACAGGAGGGCACAACCATCAATGACCGTGCATGCTGACTTCTGAGTCAATTGTCTGTTTGATACATCTATCCTTGTCTGGGTTTTCAAGACAGACTTTGATTTAGAGACTCGTATTTCTCCTGATTCAGTAAAGACAGCTGTGGGGACTGGTGAGAGCTCATATGAAAGAACCTCTTTAATATCTATATCTCTGGAACTAGCTTGTAGTCCCATCACTCGGGAATAAATCAGGTTTGTATCATAAACCTTATGTTCCCCCATCTTGATTGACTTCTTTGTGACATTCATAGTTTCAACTTCCTTCTTAATTGTATCATAGAAGCCATCAGGTAATTTTCCTTCAAACTCATTCATTTGTCTGGTGCCAATATCTAGTACTTTATCAACATTTAGCTACTGATGGTGGAGCAATTCGTCCAGTAACCACATTGATAACTGTACCTTCGGGGTGTTGTTCTGGGGCTAAAGGGTGTATACTCATATTAAGTTTTCTTCGAAGCCCTATTCTGTCAGCGTTATCTGCATCAATTCTAGCTTTCGCCTCTTCTTTGTGGGTTGTCTTTGAGCTCTGTAACCTGTCAGAATCTCTCATACTTCACAAATGGATGTGAGGATTACGAGGAAACAAACACGTGAGGATCAATCACCTATACATATCTGATGTGAATATAGCATGTTCAGGCATCCCTAGTTTTCAACAGTTTCTATCAAAAACTATACACACTGCACCTTCAGATAATTTCATGAGTAAATGTACAAAATAGTAAAATCTACTAGTAAATTAACAAAGTGTACGAATCATACATACGTCAAAATTACGATTTGTACACTTCAATTTCTTATTTGTTAGGCAGCCATTTTGAAAACGGTGGCCATTTTGAATTTGAAAATACCAGAAATAGATTTTCTGGATCAAAATACCCTGGAATTCATGTATTGGTTGACCCTCTGTGTGAATTTTCAAGGGATGTATGGTATTTTATGTATTTTGATATAATTTTGGCGGCCATTTTGTTTTATACTAATTATCTCAAATTGCCCAAGGCTGACAGCGAGCCAACATATATATTTTTCAAACCGGATATGTTGGTAAACTAAATCCACTGAAGAAAAAAAACTTAAGACCCCAAAACAAGGTTATAAGAAAAATGTACTTTTGGCTGCCGGACTATCTCTGAGTTTGGTTGAAATAAGGTTTTATACTATTTCAAAATTGTTACCCAAATCTGAAAGCAAGTATCAGGATGTCTTTTTTGTCTCATTTTCTTTTTCTTAACAGGCTAGTTTGCACTCAAAACGTAACCCTACCGTAGATAACACTAAAGTCGCCAGGACAACTTTTTTTGCTATCTACAGACGTCTGGTGGCGTTAATACTTACATTTCTACATCCATGATTTCAGGAAAGTTAGAAGGGGCTATCTGGAGAGTCTGTGTCATTTTGTGTCTTCATATGTGTCATATTATGGCTATAAATGAACAAATTACAAAAATATCACCTAAGTGGCGACCTACACTAAGATCGCCAGCTAGTGTTTATATTCTGAGTGTCCTCCCACCGTCGTCGTCGCCCGAAAAAAAAACGAGTAGTGAAATTTGAAACCGTATAATACTTGCAGATACAAAGCATAAAACAACACTGAAACAGGGTAGATTATACAGTCATGATATAAACTACTGTGTATCATCTTCAGTGGCACATACAAATCAGTAATGATGCTATAATTTGTAATATATGGCGCCTGGCGACATTAGTGCAGGTGGCGACTATAGTGCTATCTACGGTAGCCTCTAGCTGATTGGATTATAATTATAAAAAACTCACATTCTACGCTCACTGATTGAAAATACCAAGCAGACTGCCTCGTTGTTTCAATCTAGGCTGCCATCCACGATATAGGTTTACATGTTTTCTTTGCAGTTTGGTTCAGTCTGGCAATACTTGTTTTTATGATTCTATCAATAGCTAGTAGACGAATACATCTGTGGACGGGAAGCGCATAAAAATTCAAAACAATCAACTATAAAGAAGATTCGAGTTTATATAATAGCTGAAAATACTTATGTCCTGGACTCCTTCATAATAATAATAATAATAATAATAACAACTCACCCGGACTCCTTCATAATAATTGTGAGGGTCCGAAGGAAAGCGAAGGAAAGGAAGGAGAGAAGGATAGGAAGGAGATAGAATAAATAAGGGAAGAGGAAGAGTCGTTGGTGATGGTAGTGCAAAGCGAGAGACGACGATGTTTTGGCTGATGCATCATTTTCCTTATCGAGCCAGCAAGGGGAGAGCGAGGATCATCTGCAGAATTGCTGACACTAGGTATTCAGCAGATGAGCGTCCACTAGAAGGGGGATAGAGAGACGGGAGTAAAGGAGAGAGAAAGTGAGGAATAAGAAGAGAGAAGAGGAGAAGAAGGAACGGGAGTTGAAGAAAAGGGAATAGCTGAGGTTGAGACAGCAGAATCGCCAGCGACCAAGGATCACCTCACACCATCACCTCACACCTCACTGATTAACTGTCACACTGATATAACCTTTGCCCTGTACCCACCACCACACGCCTCGCCTGCCTCTGAACACAGGAGAGGAGACAGAATCCATCTATACTCCGGTGTGGGCAGGCCTGCCTCGCGGTGCGTGGTGATCTCTTACGTGACCACGAGACTAGTGTCTTGTCTTAGTGTAGCGAGCGAGTTAACGCGTGGTATTCCTTCAAGGCCTCCTCGGGCGGCGCGCGTGTTCGGGTAGGTGGCTGAGTTCCACTCTGCCGCGCCCGACGCCCCAACGCTCCGACGCCCGCCGCTCCGCTTTGCCCCCGGGGCAGGTGCAACTCAACTCTACGGTGCCCCGACGTCCTGCAAGATACCTGCCCCTGTGGTTTCGCCTGGGCCCCCCTGGGATACCGGGGCCGCGGCGGGGCTACTGAGGATCGCCCCGCATTGCCCCACGGGGCGGGGTGCAACTCTACGGTGCTACGACGTCCTGCAACACACCCGCCCCTGTGGCTTTTCTTCTGGGCCCCCCTGGGACCACGGGACATTGCGAGACACAAGCGGCGGGGCTACTAAGAATCGCCCCGCATTGCCCCACGGGGCGGGGTGCAACTCTACGGTGTCCCGACGCCCTGCAACACACCCGCCCCTGTGGCTTCTCACCTGTGGTTTCTCTTCTTGGCCCCCTAAGGATCCCGGGGCCCCGCAGCAGGGTTTTAGGACCCCTTGAGTACCACAGGTCTATCAGGAGGCTACGCGGCAGATGGTGATGTATTAATTATACAGTGCATGACAAGGCGGGCTATCAAGGATGCCCCCGGGGGACCTGTAGCAAGCCAGGGACCTCGGAGGGGACAGGGAGGGTTGCCCCCCGGCAATACCGGGGCTTTTACCAGCCTGGGGAGGCAAGCTCCCCGTATCTCCGACGCCAGGGGGGCACTGCCCCGGTTAATGTGAAACGTAAGTACATAGTACATGGAGATATGCCCAACCCGGCACCCTACAGGTAGGGGTGCTGGGGATTAGTTGTCATGCCACGTCAGCGACCGATTGGATAGAACCGTAGCAGGTGGGGGGTCCGCTAACAGGAGCTTCACCCCCCGTTGCGCCCCCTCTCCCCAGACGGGGCTTAACAATAATAACAACTCACCCGGACTCCTTCATAATACTACTACTACTACTACTAATAATAATAACAACTCACCCGGACTCCTTCATAATAATAATAATAATAACAACTCACCCGGACTCCTTCAGGATAATAATAATAATAATAATAATAATAACAACAACAACTCACCCGGACGCATATTCATCAACTGTAACCTGCAGGGGCACTCCGATTCAAGTGTGGGAAATCCGATTCAAGTGTGGGAAATTCTGGAGTTTTAAGGCAGACCCAAAGAAAACGAGCGCGCAGCAACACACCGTATGGTGTGGAAGTAATTTGTTTTTACTCTGTCCTACGTAAGTATAGCCTGGGTTCTTATATGTTTATTTGTTGTGTATCTACATATATTGTTAAGATAATAGCAGCAAACGGGCGCAAAAGGCGTAAAAGATATGTTTACGGGGATAAATAAGCTGAGAACGGCTCAAATAGAGATTTCAAAACAATATATCGAAAAACTAAGTCCAAATTCGTGATCAGCACGTACGAAAGCTAATAGGAACCAAGTGTCATCAAAATCTGGGGCCAAAAAAAAAAAAGGCCAAATTTTGAAGGCAAATGAAAGAAGTCCTTGGAAAATGTCGTCAAAAACACATTGTCATGTATATCTCAAGAACCGTAGCAGCTAGGCGAAAACGGTATGGAGTATAAAAGATTCAGCCTGCGACTGTGGTCCCTCTGGTATAAACAGAACAAAATTTCATCAATAGATAATCCAATAAATCAAAGTTTTGTAAAGGTCAAAAAACATTATATCTCAAATACTTGATTTGATAAGAAAGAACGGATAGATCCCTAGGGTAGATTTCGTTAAGCTGGACATAGTTTATTTATGTCGATTTTCGTCTAGGGTCAATAGTTTCATTGTAAAATGTCGTAAAACCAAATCAAGCCAGAGTTTTGGTTTATTTTGCAGCCAAAAATGTTGAAAGCTTGTATTTCCATACATTCGTGAAATTCTTGTTAATAAGAATTATACATCTTTCGATGTGCAATAATACATGTTATACTATATTATTTCCTCAAAGGAGAATAGTTTTTTGTGAACAGGGCGTAACAAATATTTACAGGGATAAATAAGTTGAGCACGGGTATAATATGTCTATTCCAACACATTGCGATCTGCGTGTCTACACAACGTTCATGTCACTGACTTGGACAATAGTGCATTGAGACTTAAATTATATATATATATATATATATATATATATATATATATATATATATATATATATATATATATATATATATATATATATATCTTGATATTTCAGGGTGACAAAGACACTCGTCATACTTGGGGTTGTTTATGCGCAACGTTTCGCCAAAGGCACTTGGCATCATCAGGCTAAAAGTAGTTAAAAATTTAATATATTGCAATGCTAAAAAGCGAACATCTAAAAAATTGTTTCTTAAGGAACAATAAAGTATTCCTATATTATCTAAAATTACTAACTAATAAATAAAATATAATTTGTACTTAACGGACCTTGGTGTGTATGCTGTCTGAGTTGGTAGAGGACTGAATGAACACTAGTTTCGTGGGTAACATTTCAGCTTGTGTGGGGCGATCGAACCGAGAGTCGGGCAATCGAAACAGTGATAGTCATTTGAGTATATGTAGTTGGTGTGAAGTGACTTGGTTATTAAGATCAGGGGACAGATGCTTGATGTGTATGGATTCTAATAATTTAGTGTCACTAGGGTAGTGTGCCTTGGATAGGATACTAAAGTCATTCATAGAAAAAGGGTGATCTAAATCATGTGAGTGTGAGCGGATTGCAGATTGCGAAGGTGAAGTCACTTCACACCAACTACATATACTCAAATGACTATCACTGTTTCGATTGCCCGACTCTCGGTTCGATCGCCCCACACAAGCTGAAATGTTACCCACGAAACTAGTGTTCATTCAGTCCTCTACCAGCTCAGACAGCATACACACCAAGGTCCGTTAAGTACAAATTATATTTTATTTATTAGTTAGTAATTTTAGATAATATAGGAATACTTTATTGTTCCTTAAGAAACAATTTTTTAGATGTTCGCTTTTTAGCATTGCAATATATTAAATTTTTAACTATTTTTAGCCTGATGATGCCAAGTGCCTTTGGCGAAACGTTGCGCATAAACAACCCCAAGTATGACGAGTGTCTTTGTCACCCTGAAATATCAAGATGTACTACCAACTAAGAAAATTAACTATATATATATATATATATATATATATATATATATATATATATATATATATATATATATATATATATATATATATATATATATATATATATATATATGAGGAGAGAGAGAGGAGAGAGAGAGAGAGGAGAGAGAGAGAGAGAGAGAGAGAGAGAGAGAGAGAGAGGAGAGAGAGAGAGAGAGAGAGAGAGAGAGAGAGAGAGAGAGAGAGGGAGGGAGGGAGGGAGGAGAATCAGAATCAGAATCAGAATTTTATTTCCATTGTTACAATGGCTATTCTTTTAACATAGTAATATGAGTCTTACAATATTTCTGAATAAGATAACAAGTGTTAAAGGTGGAACACTGAACATGGTCTATATACAAATAAAAATATTTGAATACATAAAAATTGTAAAACATTAAAATCCTAATGAAAACATAAATAAAAAGTAAGACTTCCTAAAAGTTACAATATAAAAACATACAGTAAAAATTATAAAAAAGGTGTTAGTTTAGATTAAAATACATTTCAGGTATGGACGTCAAAAATTAGAGTAAGAATTGATTACATAAAAGGTGATTTTTTAAATGACTTTTAAAAGTGTGCAAGGAGGTAGCATCTCTAACTTGGCTTGGCAAGTTGTTCCAGAAAGCAAGTCCAGCCACATGAAGGGACCTTGTTCCCAAACATGTGTTGCATTTTGGCACATGTAGTTGTTGCTGTTGTCTAGTGTTGACTGGTTGTTCGTACATATCTCTCACTTTGGGCAGTGAAAACAACCAGTCAGGTACTCTATTATTAACTATATTGTACACGGCTACTCCTAGCTCAAAGTGATATTTTTCATTTATTTTCAGCCATCCAAGGTCTTTTAAGTAGGGTGTGACATGGTCGTGCTTTGCAGCCCCTCCTAAAGCAACTTTTGCTGCAAAGTTTTGGAGCCTTTGCACACGTTGTATATGTGTGATGTTGGATGCTCCCCAAATCTTAATGCCATAATTCAGTATACTTAGGACCAGTGACTGTATTATTGAGATCCTGGTGGTCTGGTTAAAATAGTCTCGGAGTCTGTTTATGTGGACAATGGTTCCATAAGTTTTCCTGTACAATGCATCGATGTGTTCATTAAACTGCATATGGTTGTCAAAGTGTATGCCCAAGTTCTTTAATGATCTGCTAGGGGTAATTATATTCCCGTCAACATGCATACATATGTCAGGGGGAATCTGTGACAAAAGTCCTCGTGTTCCTATAAACATACATTGAGTCTTTTTGGCGTTTAACATTAGGCCATTCCTGTGAAAATACTGTTGTGCTTTCTTTAGTGATTGTTCGCTCCTAAGCATTAAGTCTTGTATATTGTTAACACTGCCTGTGTGAATTAACTGGGTGTCATCTGCATATTGTATAATTTCACATTCAGAAAAGAAGGACGAGAGATCATTTGCATAAATTATAAATAAAATAGGACCTAGTACAGACTCTTGGGGAACGCCATGGGATATTCCTGTCTTCTCGGATATGCATTTTTCTATACGTACGGATTGTGTCCTGCCGCTGAGATAGCTTTGAAACCAGAATGAGTCGATGTTTAACTTGAACAATTTATTTATTAATATATCATGGCTGACGCTATCGAATGCTTTGGATAAGTCACAGAGGGTAATGAGGGAGACCTTTTTTGTATCAATATTTGAATATAACTTGTTAGAAAGTTTTAAAAGAGCTGAATCCGTAGACAAGCCGGTCCTAAAGCCATGTTGAGTTTTACTAAGGAGGCGATTGGTCTCTTAAGTACTGGGTGAGCTGAGATGCGATTACTTTTTCTAGTACCTTGGAAATAATTGGTAAGAGAGAAAGAGGGCGGTAGTTGTTAGGATGATTCATGTTACCAGCCTTGAAAATAGGAACAACAATAGAGTGCTTCCATGCTGTGGGAAAAACACCTGTTACAATATAAGTATTTACAATGCAAGTTAGGTATGTTATAATGATAGGGAGGGAGTCTTTCAAGAAACACAGTGGGATGCCATCAGATCCATGGGAGTTAGTGTTCTTTATATGCTTAATAACTAGAGTTACTGTATCCCAATTTGTAGGTTCAGGTCTAAACATAGCATCAAAATTATTAGTATAAGTTTCGGTGTTTACTGGCTGTAGTACTGCATCAGAATTATTCATACTATCTGACATACATATGTTTTCATATTGCAGTTTTTCTCCTTTAAATCACTAAGCAATGAGCCTAGATTATCTAGAATGTTTTCAAGCGGTGTCTCGTCTAAAATGTCATTAATGCCACAGTATATAAAACACTCTGTAGGGGTCCGGTTGAGTTGTTCTGTTACCCAGCTTCTGAGTAAATCGATGTTTGCGCCGTCGATGGTCTTAACAGAGCAGTTTTCACCCAGGTCGGAGCGAGAGACTCGTCGTAGGTTAGTATCTCCCAGTAGAAGGCAGTGGGAGGAGGTTGGAACAACCGTCGTTGGCTGGGATTGTCCTATGCTGCTACGGTTGTTCTGTTGCTCCAATTCATTCACTCGTTGCTGGAGAACCTCGATTGTTTCGTAGGCCGTCTTGATCTCCACGTTGAGCAGCTCGATCTCCATATCCTTCGTCTTCGTCTTCGTAGAGAGAGAGAGAGAGAGAGAGAGAGAGAGAGAGAGAGAGAGAGAGAGAGAGAGAGAGAGAGAGAGAGAGAGAGAGAGAGAGAGAGAGAGAGAGAGAGAGAGAGAGAGAGAGAGAGAGAGAGAGAGAGAGAGAGAGAGAGAGAGAGAGAGAGAGAGAGAGAAGAGAGAGAGAGGAGAGAGAGAGAGAGAGAGAGAGAGAGAGAGAGAGAGAGAGAGAGAAGGGCAGTTTTGGGGCAGGAGTGAGGGCTCAGGAGCCGTTCTCAGCTTATTTATCCCCGTAAACATATCTTTTACGCCTTTTGCGCCCGTTTGCTCGTATTATCTTAACAATATATGTAAATACACAACAAATAAACATATAAGAACCCAGGCTATACTTACGTAGGACAGAGTAAAAGCAAATTACTTCCACACCATACGGTGTGTTGCTGCGCGCTCGTTTTCTTTGGGTCTGCCTTAAAACTCCAGAATTTCCCACACTTGAATCGGGGTGCCCCTGCAGGTTACAGTTGGTGAATATGCCACCCGGACTCCTTCAGGATAATAATAATATTAATAAAAATAATTATAATAATAATAACTCACCCGGACTCCTTCATAATAATAATAATAACAACTCACCCGGACTCATTCAGGATAATAATAATAATAATAATAATAATAACTTACCCGAACTCCTTCATAATAATAATAATAATAACAACTCACCCGGACTCTTTCATGATAATAATAATAATAACAACTCACCCGGACTCCTTCATAATAATAATAATAATATTAATAATAATAACTCAACCGGACTCCTTCATAATAATAATAATAATAATAATAATAACAACTCACCCGGACTCCTTCATAATAATAATAATAATATTAATAATAATAACTCAACCGGACTCCTTCATAATAATAATAATAATAATAATAATAATAACTCACCCGGACTCCTTCATAATAATAATAATAATATAATAATAATAATAACTCATCCGGACTCTTTCATAATAATAATAATAATAATAATAATAACTCACCCGGACTCCTTCATAATAATAATAATAATAATAATAATAATAATAATAATAATATTAATAATAATAACTCACCCGGACTCTTTCATAATAATAATAATAATAATAATAACTCACCCGGACTCTTTCATAATAATAATAATAATAATAATAATAACTACAACTCACCCGGACTCCTTCATAATAATATAATAATAATACTCACCTACTCTCATAATAATAAATAATAATAATAATAATAATAATAAAAAAACTCACCCGGACTCCTTCATAATAATACTAATAATAATAATAATAATACACTCACCCGGACTCCTTCATAATAATATAATAATAATAAAACAACTCACCCGGACTCCTTATAATAATATAATAATAATAATAATAATAATACAACTCACCCGGACTCCTTCATAATATAATAATAATAATAAAACTCACCCGGACTCCTTCATAATATAATAAAATAAATAATAATAAATAACAACTCACCCGGACTCCTTCATAATAATAATAATAATAATAATAAATAATACTAACTCACCCGGACTCTTTCATAATAATATAATAATAATAATAATAATAACAACTCACCCGGACTCCTTCATAATAATAATAATAATAATAATAATAACAATTCACCCTGACTCTTTCATAATAATAATAATAATAATAATAATAATTACAACTCACCCGGACTCCTTCATAATAATAATAATAATAATAACAACTCACCCGGACTCTTTCATAATAATAATAATAATAATAATAATAACAACTCACCCGGACTCCTTCATAATAATAATAATAATAATTACAACTCACCCGGACTCCTTCATAATAATAATAATAAATAATAATAATAATAACAACTCACCCAGACTCCTTCATAATAATAATAAATAATAATTATAATAATAATAATAAATAATAATTATAATAATAATAACTCACCCGGACTCCTTCATAATAATAATAAATAATAATTATAATAATAATAATAAATAATAATTATAATAATAACAACTCTCCCAGACTCCTTCATAATAATAATAAATAATAATTATAATAATAATAATAATAAATAATAATTATAATAATAACAACTCACCCGGACTCGGTGGCGGAACAAGGAGTGTACAAATGGGGTGGGGTACAGATATATATGGGGGACCCCATAGTTTTTCATATATATATATATATATATATATATATATATATATATATATATATATATATTATATAATATATATAGATATATATATATATATATATATATATATATATATGATCCGTGATTTCAGGAAAGTTAGAAGGGGCTATCTGGAGAGTCTGTGTTTGATGGGCATAATATATATATATATATAATATATATATATAGATATATATATATAGTATATATATATATATAATATAAATATATATTATAGTATATATATAAATAAATATATATATGTATATAAATATATATATAAATATAGATATATATATATATATATAAATAAATATATATATATAATATATATATATAAATAAATATATATAATATAAATATATATATAAATATATAATATATATATATAATATATATATATATATATAATATATATATATATATATGATATTATTATATATATATATATATATATATATATTATATAATATATATATATATAATATATAAATAAATAATATATATATATATATATATATATATATATATGCCCATCAAACACAGACTCTCCAGATAGCCCCTTCTAACTTTCCTGAAATCATGGATGTAGAAATGTATGTATTAACGCCAAGTCGCCAACCCATTCACATCACCCCCAACCACTGATCTATATAGCATGGATCGCGGATCTGGGCTATCTGTGGCCGAGATACTGAAGTCACCAGCCGCCATCTTGTCATAACCAAAACAAATACATGGGCCGGCCAGGCAGTGGCTGGGTGTTGGCTGCTGGCATGTGATAGCCTATATTACCACCTACTACTACTATTAACACCTACTACTACTACTACTATTACCACCTACTACTACTACTATTACCACCTACAACTACTATTAACACCTACTACTACTACTACTAAACTTCCAACCTAGTGCATCGTCGAACCTTCCAAGTCATTTATTTACGGTGATACACAGACAACAGGTGTGTTGCGAGGCCGTACAGGTGTGTAGTGACAGGTGTCTTGCGAGGCCGTACAGGTGTGTAGTGACAGGTGTGTTGCGAGGCCGTACAGGTGTGTAGTGACAGGTGTCTTGCGAGGCCGTACAGGTGTATAGTGACAGGTGTGTTGCGAGGCCGTACAGGTGTGTAGTGACAGGTGTGTTGCGAGGCCGTACAGGTGTGTAGTGACAGGTGTCTTGCGAGGCCGTACAGGTGTGTAGTGACAGGTGTGTTGCGAGGCCGTACAGGTGTGTAGTGACAGGTGTGTTGCGAGGCCGTACAGGTGTGTAGTGACAGGTGTGGTGTATGTGGTATAGCGAGAGGTTAAGAGTGCAGTGTTAGCCCCCGAGTGTGTGTGTGTGACCTAATGAGCGAACACGCAGTTCTCGTCCACTATAACGGCGCCAGCCCCGTACCGCCGCGGCCACGGGTACGGCGCGGGCCACAGTGGTCCATAGAAGCTACTCTCGGGGATTACAGGAAGTTTAAATTAATCAAAAACCTTTGGCCTAATCAAAAAACCTTTCTTAATTAAGTATATTGAATTGAAAGTAGTTAGTTTCGTACACTGATTTTGAGTATTTTTGTACATACCTGGTGTCGTTTCGTAACTCTAGTAGTCAAGTTAAACTCTGAGCTGGGTGTACGAAACGACTATGGTTTCATATAGACTACGAAACAACTTTTGGTAATAATGGACGAGAGCTTCGCGGTCGTTTTAAGAGACATCAACTATTTTTTCTTGGCCTACAATAGGTGCTTGTTGCAATGGAGATAGTTTTATTTTGCGCAACCCCCACCCCCCAAAAAAAAAAAAAAAATAATATTAATGGAACCTAACCTAACTTTATGGATTTTAATGAAACCTAACCTAGCTAACCTTAAAGGTTTTAATGAAACCTAACCTAACCTTATAGGTTTTAATGAAACCTAACCTAACCTTAAAGGTTTTAATGAAACCTATCCTAACCTTATAGGTTGTAATGAAACCTAACCTAACTTTAACCACAAGGTATACTTTTTTTTTTTTTTTTTTTTCTTCGCAAAATAAAGCTATCTCTATTAGAACAAGCACCGCTTATTAGGAAGCGCTATGATCATTTGTATCATAACCGCACTCAGGTCTGCTTCCGTTCCCCACTAATTGTTAACAAGTATAAAAAAATATACTTATATCTATATCTATTTATATAAAAAAAAGTATACCATATCCACCTTTATTTTTTTTTAACTAGTAGGTGGATGACTGGAGTGGGTAGATGGATTAAGAGTGGATGGGCTGGGTGGGGAGTGGGTGTGGGTGTGTGTGTGTGTGTGTGTGTGGGTGTGGGTGGGTGTGTGTGGTGGGTGTGTGGGTGTGGGTGGGTGGGTGGATGTGTGTGTGTGTGTGTGTGTGGTGGGTGCGTGTGTGTGTGTGTGGTGTTACTCACAGGTGGAAAGATTTGCCACTTCCAGGTCCTGGTCTGTTTGTACAGGACATAGCAGCACAGCTTGGTATGACGAGGCGATAACACAGCCAGACAGCAAGCACAGCTTGGCATGACGAGGCGATAACACAGCCAGACAGCAACGCGAGCCGCAGAAACAAGGCTTTGTTTTGGTTACGGCAAGATGACGGACAGTTGGAACCAGTGCTGAGCCAGGCTTCCGCGATCCATGTTATATAGATCAGTGCCCCCAACCCATTCACTCACCCATTACCCATCACCCCCCACCCATTCACTCACCCATTACCCCCCCCCCCATCCACATCAACCCATTACCCATCACCGCACACCCATTCACTCACCCATTACCCATCACCCCCCACCTATTCCCTCACCCATCACCCATCACCCCCCACCCATTCACTCACCCATCACCCCACACCCATTACCCATCACCCCACCCATTCACTCACCCATTACCCATCACCCTACATCAAGGTTTCCTCAATAGGCCTATAGACGCAGAGGCCAGAGGTCCCATGTACTGATATGTTTACATTTTTTCCGTTTTCCCGTGCGGGCAACATGGGTGACTAATAATTTTTTCGTAAATAGTTTTTTTCGTTTACTCCACATAAGAGTAAGAGTCTCAGTAATGAAGTTACTTTCATAGTATCATGAATTACTCACGTACATATCCCATACACTTCAATCTCCATGTTAATCACAATCTTCGTATATATGAATGAATATCTGTAGTACTTGTATATGTCTTATACATGATTAATATGAACGTGATAAATATGAGGTACATCAGTATTATTGTTCAAGTGAAGTATGACTGTAAGAAAGTTACGGATCCAAGTGGCATAGCATATGTATATAGAAATCTTCGAAAACTGTATCAGGAAGATACGCTGCCAGACGTACGATCGCACGGGAGGCTGACAAGGGAGGGAGGGGGAGCTTGGGATAAAGAACACGTGTTTTAGGGCCGTACTATTAAACCTTCCGCCCGGGCTGGCGATCGCCTGCCGATGCTCCGCCAGGCGAACGCCAGCCGCAGACATCATTCTTTTAAAACACTGGCTTACGCCAACCTGGCGAACCGCCAGGGTGGGCCGGACGGGGAGGTTCGCACAGCGCCAACCTTCTCCTATTATCGCCGACTCTGAGAACATGCGCTTGAAAAGCCGGGTGAAAGTCAAGTTTGTTGACATCTACAGTCGACACCCCTGACTACGGAGTGACGATGTTGGTTCTATTAAGGCAAAACCATATCCACTGTGGAAGGGGTGCTCATTGACCTCAGCAAGAGTATATTGAAGGCATAAATGATCAAAACAAACTACCAAGTTATATGCCGTGATTGCTCTTGTAGCTACTCTTTCAAGACAGTAGTGTTTTAATAATTTAAAGTTCGTTCATCACTGAACAACGAGCAATAATATGTCATATGCCTCCCTAAGAAGTTGTGATAAAACCATTATAAGTTATTTAACACTAACTCGTGCACAAGATAGTGGTATTAGTCGTAGTGGGCTTCCAAAAGTCACTAGGATCTTGACCTACATTAAATACGGTACTCCGTCGTATAGTGGTAGCACGCTCGGCTCACAACGAAAGGGTCCGGGTTAGATCCCCGGGCGGAGCAACGATAAGATGGTGGTCTTTCTTAAAACCGATCCATGCCACCCAAGCAGTGAATGGGTACCGGGTGTAGCAGGGCGTTTGTGACCCCCCTCCAGGGTGGTGGCTTAATCCAACACACTAATGCTGCAGCGGAGACACTAGCACCGGCTATGAGGAATTCTGCTCCTAACACAAACAAACATTCATCGTTAGAATTATTCATTATGAATATTTGAACCCCATTTCCCATGGTGCAATTGTAATAATAACGGTGGTTACATGTACTACCGAAAATTACGTTATGTCAGCCATAAACTGTTAATTAAGTTAAAGTAGATTAGGTTAGAGGTGGGGTTGGGTTTAGTAACAGATATCAAGGAAAAAAAAGAAATATTATACAATACAAGGCAGTGCGAAGCGGAGCAATAAGGTTTGCGGGGCGGGGGCGGGCACCCCCACAACTGTAAACAAAACATTATTTCGACCAAAAACGAGTGCCAGAATTCATTCAAACACATCAAAACTATTCAGAGAAAAAACTAAGTTTCGACCTGAAATCAGTGAATCGCCACTTTCGGAAAATTTTACCAAAGATAGTTCGCCATATTTATAATTGAAATCTCGCTAACTACTTATCTAAGAGGACAACATATATATCACTATACTTCCAGTAGGGATATTATTAAAGATCAATAACCACATTAACCTAAAATGCCAAACGTCGATCATTATATTCCAGTAATTGTATAATTGATTCTATAATTATCCCCGCTTAAAACCAACAGCAGCAAGTGATCATAATTCCGTATCGATATTAAAGATCATCCCTTTTTAATGGGATTTGGCCTTAGTTGATAGGTTAAAAATGTAGGGTTAGGTTAGTGAGTCTAAAAGGTAAGGCGTTAGTTAGTGAGTTCTAAAGTTAGGGGTTAATATTTTCCTACCTATAGATTTTTTACAGGGTGTTTCGTACAAAAGTGTTCGATGCCAGGTTTTTGGTAGTTGTTAAGACACTGACTTTTAGTTTTTCGTACATTCGTGATGTGGTTTCGTAACTCTAGTTCAATCTGAAGGCTCGAGGTACGAAAACGACTATGGTTTCATATGACTATGAAACAACTTTTTGGTGTACCTAATTCTTGGTGTACGAAACAACTTGTGTACGAACTGACTCACCCCGTTATACACTCTCCTTAAACTAAAGCATCTCTATATCTTGAAAGTTAGTGATTTGCGACGGAAAACTCATGGAGATAATGCTTCTCAGAATCTATTTAGGTAAACAGAACCCATTCATCATTTAATATAACATCCACACTTAACATGCTACACACTATCAGATTATTTCCAGTAGTTATCTGAAATATTAAATATTGTTCACCACTTAACCTAACCTGGCTACAACTATCAGATACTTCCAGCAGGATATAAATCATTAAATATAGTTCACCATAACATACATTGCCACAATCAATCATACTTACAAAGGCAATTGTGATATAATCATTAATCTCATTCACACGTAACAAGTACAAAGACAACACAATATATAGGTTTGTGATATAAACATTAGGAAAATTGTTTTCAGTATGATTATTACCAACACTTTTACTTCCAACTCAGTCTCGCTCAGGAACAATCCTAGGCTGTCTTTAGATTTCACAAGTTTTGTCTTGGCAATTGATCCATTATGCTTGCTGGAACGAATCTTCTATATCTTCAACAATCTAGCCAGTGCGGCCATAATCTGAAAATATATATATGAAACATATAATAACCTAAATCATCTAATTATTAAAACTGTAAGGATTGTAAATCAGAGAAATAAATTCACCAAAAATAAAGTATCAGACAAATTCAAACATTATTTTAAAAATATTCATGAAAGTTCGTCCTCAAAAAAAAAGTAATGCGCGCATAAATGAAAATGTAGTTAGGTTAGTGAAACACTAGCAGGGGGGGTTCCGGGGGGGCACATTGCCCCGAGTTATATCAGTAGGGTATTGTTCACTGTGAGTATGATTGAAACGGCATATTTTACCCTTCTAATTGTAACAAAAGTTGTAACTCATTCAATTTCAATGATTAAGCAACTAAATAAAAGGTATAATATGTTACAATAGGGACCAAGAATTCCCTACACAATTGGGAGCATGTTTGTTTCCTTATTGTCTTATAGGAAACATTTCTCTCAATGAGCTTCCATCGACAAATCATTACTTTGGAATATAATATAAATCCTATTTTTCGGGAGGAGAGAGACAAGTGTTTATGATGCACCTCCCTCTTCTTCCTCTGTGTTGACTGCATCACCTCTATTCTTCCCTTGCCGCGGCAACTTAATGAGGATTTGACTTTCGTTAGGTTTAAACCATGAGCTTTAGGTTAGTGAGGTATACACTACCTTAGGAAGGGGAGTGTAAGGGAGGGGATGCAGTAAATTCGGTTTCAAAGTCATTTCGTGAACCAGGTAGATTCGTACACCAAAAAAGTTGTTTAGTAGTTATATGAAACCATAGTCGTTTGTACAATCAGCTCAGAGTTGAACGTTACTACTAGAGTTACGAAACGACTTCAGTATGTACGCAAAACTCAAATTCAGTGTACGAAACAACTAACAAAACATGGGTACAGAAACTCCTGTAACAGTAGGGTTAGGTTAGTTAATTTTCATATTCTCTATAGTACAGGGGAGTTTCGTTACACGGTTTGTTAGTGTTTCGTACAACTGATTTGGAGTTTTGCGTACATGACGTGATGTCGTTTCTCGTAACAACACTCTAGTAGTTAAAGTTCAACTCTGAGCTGAGTGTACGAAACGCCTATGGTTTCATATAGACTACGAAACAACTTTTTGGTTACTTAATCTACTGGTGTATACGAAAACAACTTGTGAAGCGAACTGACTGCACCCCTGTCCTTTACAATCCCTTCCTACCTAAAAAAGCATTTCTTATATCTCCGAAAGTAGTGATTTGCGACGGAAACTCACTTGAGAGAATGTTTCTCAGAATCTATAAAGGGAAACAGGAAACCATACTCTAAACGGTGTTAGAGGAATTCGTTCTAGTGTAAAAAAATTTACCAAATAAAACTAATTTAGTGTCGGGAGAACACTATATAAGACGTATCAGTGTAATGTATGAGGGTCAGAGCCTCTGCCATAGCTTCAAGGTAAAGACGCCATCACCAAAACATAACCTGACATTGTACACAAATAACACATTCCAATTCTATCTGATATTACACAGAAATAAACTATCGTAGTGGCGGGAGCCAATGATATCATAGTCACGTCTAACGAAATTATTATGAGGAGTGGAGGCCTCTGCTTAATCGTTAGTGTAAACACGCCATCACCAAAACATCCAATGTATAAATTATATGTGCAATATGGTCCCTAAACAAATATATTGGACGAAAAGGGCCCAAAATACACTCACTCGGGGAGGGGGGAGGTGGAGGTGTCTGGTGCTGTCAGCTGCGTTGGAACCTCGATGGTGTTTTGAAAAGTAACTATACATGACTTATTTTCCAGAAAGAACTTGCCTTACACATATTTACCGTCGCAATAGTTTCTATCTCAAGTAAATGCATAGTAGTATGTAAAAAGTATAAACTGAATGCAAAAAATGTTGATCGCCGGTGCGAGGACGTCTCACAGAACTCACGTTCGCCAGGCTATTCCAATACTTCTCCTTCGCAAGCCCTGGCGGAGCAGCGCCTGCGAGCGCTCGTGGCGTTTAAAAAGTAGCAATCACTGAGCGCCTGGCGAACGCTTTCGCCAGCCCTGGCGAACAGATTTTTAAAAGTACGGCCCTTAGTCTGAAGAAAGTGTCGTTACCTCAGGCATCAACACACTGCTTTACACATTAATGTTTCTATATATACTTTGCTGGTATTCGACAGTTGCATTTATTTCTATAATAATATAAGCGAAAGCGTGTGGTCTGTCTGTCTGTCTGTCCGCGAAGGTGCCGCCCCCCATGCGGAAACCCATCATATGTCGCAGTTTGGGAACCAGCTCGATCCAGGGGAAAGTGTTAAGCCCACTTATGAGATGATCCGATAAACTTTTTTTTTTTTTTTTAGCAGCCTATCGCGAGAATTGTAAAAAAAAATGTGGGTTGAGAGAATGAGGAAAACTTGAGGTAGGGTGACGGGTAATGGGTGAGTGAATGGGTGGGGTGATGGCGTAATGGGTGTGGGGTGATGGGTGGTCAATGGATGGGGGGTGATGGGTTGGGGGTGATGGTGTGATGGGTGAGGGAATAGGGTGGGGGGTGAATGGTAATGGGGTGAGTGAATGGGTGTGTGGGATGGGTAATGGGTGATTTGAATGGGTGGGGGGGAGGGTAATGGGTGATGAAGGGTGGGGGATACATAACATTTCTACATCCATGATTTCAGGGAAGTTAGAAGGGGCTATCTGGAGAGTTGTATTGGTGGGAGAAGGCCCACCAAAACACATGTGGTGGGCCGAAGGCCCACAATAGCCTCTATCATGGGGAGTGAAGGGGGGGGTGAGGGTAATGGGTGAGTGAATGGGTTGGTGGTGATGTGAATCGGGTTGGCGTGAATACATACATTTTCTACATCCATGATTTCAGGAAAGCTGAAGGGGCTATCTGGAGATTGTGTTTCGGACCACAAACACAGCGTGGTGGGCCGGGCCGAAGGCACACCAATAGGCCATCCGCAGCGAGCTAGCCCAACAGGCGCCCGGAGGTGGCTTTGGGGTAGTAATAATATAAGCGAAAGGTTGTGTGTCTGTCTGTCTGTCGTCTGTCCGCATAGGTGCCGATCCCTGTGGGCGTAATCACATCATAGTCACCGTTTTGGAACAGCTCGACCAGGGGAAGGTTTTAGCCCACTATGAGATGATCCGACTCATTTTTTTTTTTTTTTAGCAGCCTATTAGCGGAATTGTGAAATAAAAATGTGTGTTGCGAGAATTGAGGAAAACCTTGACTGTAGGGATGACGGGTAATGGGTGGTGAATGGGTGAGGGATGGGTAATGGGTGTGGGTGATGGGTGAGGAATGGGTGGGGGGTGATGGGTTGAGCGGGTTGATGGGTTATGGGGAGGGAACAGGTGGGAGGTGATGGGTAAGGGGAGGATATGGGTGTGTGGGTAATGGGTAATCGGGGGAGTGAATGGGTGGGGGGTGAGGGGTAATGGGTGAGTGAATGGGTGGGGGATACATACATTTCTACATCATGATTCAGGACAAGCTAGAAGGGCTATCTGGGAGTCTGTGGTTTCGGCCACCAAACACAGGTGGTGGCCGAAGGCCCACCCATAGCTCTCCGCTGGAGCTAGCCAAAAAGCCGACAGTATACTCCAACCAAAGAGGGCGGCTTCGGCTAGTAAAATACTATAAGCGAAAGTGTGCTGTGGTGTGTGTGTGTGTGTCTGTCTGTTGTCTGGGTGTCTGTCTGTCCGCGATAGGGCCGCCCCTGTGGCGGAAACATCATATGTCCAGTTTTAGAATCAGGTTGACAGGGAAGGTTTTAAGCTCACTATAGGATGATCCGATCACTTTTTTTCTTTTTTTTTAGCAGCCTATTAGCGATAACTGGAAGAAAAAAAAAGGGGTGCGAGAATGGACCCGTTTAATCACACTAAAAACACGGATTATTATAAAGCTTGGGTGCCAAATATAGGCTACATATCACGTACCATATTCTTTTGCTGAGAAAGCACCATTAAAATGAAAGTATATGACTTTTTGGGGCACAAAATATCACAACACGGCGGAACGCGCTGTGATTGGTTGTGGGACGTAGTAAACTGCAGACATCAGATCTCGCCTGATCAGCTGATCGCTTGTTTTGCCTCAGCAAACCGCAAATTAAGTTTTATTTACTAACTAACTAACCTACTAAACTTGCATTACCCCTACTACGCAAGATGACCAGTAATCATCCTGAAAGTGATGTAGTAGGTATTTCACTGTGTTTGTGAATAGGTAAGTTGTAGTTTATAAGAAAAAGTGGATAGACAGAGCGAAGTGGCCCGTGACACCAGACAAGTGATGACTTCTGGGATCGGCATTCCTTATAGGGAGCTTAAATGAACCTGCAATGACATGTACAGCTAGACAGATAGACGAACTCATAGAGGAAACAGGTAGAAATGTATGGTTAGTAAGGTTGTAGTGGTGAGTAGAGTGACGAAGGGTGGTTTTGCTTATGTGGGGAAAGAAAGCCATACATTCTACCTGTTCCTCTATGAGTTCGTCTATCTGTCTAGCTTTACATGTCATTGCAGGTTCATTTAAGCTCCCTATAAGGAATGCCGATCCCAGAAGTCATCACTTGTCAGGTGTCACGGGCCACTTATCTCTGTCTATCCACTTTTTCCTTATAAACTACAACTTACATATTCACAAACACAGTGAATACCTACTACATCACTTGAAGGAGGATTACTGGTCATCTTGCGGTAGTAGGGGTAATGCAAGTTGGTGTATTAGTAGGTAGTACATAATAGTAGCGGCCGCTTCACAGCTGTTTTGCTCTGTTGTCTAAGCTAGTGACGTCACAACATGGCGCCAGTCGTTTTAGAGCGTATACATTTTCCTGTACTTAAATTGGCTGTATCATCAAAAATACTGTTCACATAGAAAAATCAACATCACTGCCCAACTATTATATGAGGCTTGAAGATGTCAAATCAATCCTTACCTCAAGTAGAGTAAACGGGTCCATTGAGGAAACCTTGATGTAGGGTGATGGGTAATAGGTGAGTGAATGGGTGGGGTGATGGGTAATGGGTGTGGGGTGATGGGTGAGTGAATGGGTGGGGGGTGATGGGTGATGGGTGAGGGAATAGGTGGGGGGTGATGGGTAATGGGTGAGTGAATGGGTGTGTGGTGATGGGTAATGGGTGAGTGAATGGGTGTGTGGTGATGGGTAATGGGTGAGTGAATGGGTGGGGGGTGATGGGTAAATGGTGAGTGAATGGGTGGGGGGAATACATACATTTCAATAAAGCTAGAAGGGGCTATCTGGAGAGTCTGTGTTTGGTGGGCCGAGGTGGTGGGTAATGGGTCTATCTGGAGAGTCTGTGTTTGGTGGGCCAAAGGCCCACCAAACACAGGTGGTGGCCCGAAGGCCCACAAATAGCCCTCCGCAGGAGCTTGCCAAAAAGGCCGCCCGGAGGGCGGGTTTGCGGCTAGTATAATAATATAAGCGAAAGTGTGTGTCTGTGTGTCCGCGATAGGTGCCGCCCCCCGTGGCGGAATCCCATCATATGGCACAGTTTTGGAACCAGGTTGACCAGGGGAAGGTTTTAAGCCCACTTATAGGATGATATCCCCACCCAACCTATCACCCCCCACCCATTCACTCACCCATCACCCAACACCCATTACCCATCACCCCACCCATTCACTCACCCATTACCCATCACCCTACATCAAGGTTTCCTCAATTCTCGCAACCCACATTTTTTTCACAATTCTCGCTAATAGGCTGCTAAAAAAAAGAAAAAAAAAGTGATCGGATCATCTCATAAGTGGGCTTAAAACCTTCCCCTGGTCGAGCTGGGTCCAAAACTGTGACATATGATGAGATTCCGCCACGGGGGGCGGCACCTATCGCGGACAGACAGACAGACAGACAGACAGACACACACTTTCGCTAATATTATTATACTAGCCGCAAAGCCGCCCTCCGGGCGGCCTTTTTGGCTAGCTCCTGCGGAGGGCTATTGGTGGGCCTACGGCCCACCACCTGTGTTTGGTGGGCCGAAGGCCCACCAAACACAGACTCTCCAGATAGCCCCTTCTAGCTTTCCTGAAATCATGGATGTAGAAATGTATGTAGCCTATTAACGCCAACCCATTCACATCACCCCCAACCGATTCACTCACCCATTACCCATCACCCCCCACCCATTCACTCACCCATTAGGACTATTGGTGGGCCCGCGGCCCACCACCTGTGTTTGGTGGGCCTTCGGCCCACCAAACACAGACTCTCCAGATAGCCCCTTCTAGCTTTCTTGAAATCATGGATGTAGAAATGTATGTATTCCCCCCACCCATTACCCATCACCCCCCACCCATTCACTCACCCATTACCCATCACCACACACCCATTCACTCACCCATTACCCATCACCCCCCACCTATTCCCTCACCCATCACCCATCACCCCCAACCCATCACCCCCACCCATTCACTCACCCATCACCCCACACCCATTACCCATCACCCCACCCATTCACTCACCCATTACCCGTTACCCTACATCAAAGTTTCCTCAATTCTCGCAACCCACATTTTTTTTTCACAATTCTCGCTAATAGGCTGCAAAAAAAAAGAAAAAAAAAAGTGATCGGATCATCTCGTAAGTGGGCTTAAAACCTTCCCCTGGTCGAGCTGGCTCCAACTGTGACATATGATTGGATTCCGCCACGGGGGGCAGCACCTATCGCGGACAGACAGACAGACAGACACACACACTTTCGCTTATATTATTACTAGCCGCAAAGCCGCCCTCCGGGCGGCCTTTTTGGCTAGCTCCTGCGGGGGGCTATTGGTGGGCCCTTCGGCCCACCACCTGTGTTTGGTGGGCCGAAACACAGACTCTCCAGATAGGCCCTTCTAGCTTTCCTGAAATCATGGATGTAGAAATGTATGTATTAACACCAACCCATTCACATCACCCCCAACCCATTCACTCACCCATTACCCATCACCCCCCACCCATTCACTCACCCATTAGGGCAATTGGTGGGCCTTCGGCCCACCACCTGTGTTTGATGGGCCTTCGGCCCACCAAACACAGACTCTCCAGATAGCCCCTTCTAACTTCCCTGAAATCATGAATGAAGAAATGTATGTATTCCCCCCCCCATTCACTCACCCATTACCCATCACCCCCCACCCATTCACTCACCCATTACCCATCACCACACACCCATTCACTCACCCATTACCCATCACCCCCCACCTATTCCCTCACCCATCACCCAGCACCCCCAACCCATCACCCCCCACCCATTCACTCACCCATCACCCCACACCCATTACCCATCACCCCACCCATTCACTCACCCATTACCCATCACCCTACATCAAGGTTTCCTCAATTCTCGCAACCCACATTTTTTTTTCACAATTCTCGCTAATAGGCTGCTAAAAAAAAAGAAAAAAAATGTGATCTGATCATCTCATAAGTGGGCGTAAAACCTTTCCCTGGTCGAGCTGGTTCCAAAACTGTGACATATGATGGGATTCCGCCACGCGGGGCGGCACCTATCGCGGACAGACAGACAGACAGACAGACAGACAAACACACTTTCGCTTATATTATTACTAGCCGCAAAGCCGCCCTCCGGGCGGACTTTTTGGCTAGCTCCTGCGGAGGGCTATTGGTGGGACTTCGGCCCACCACCTGTGTTTGGTGGGCCTTCGGCCCACCAAACATGGACTCTCCAGATAGCCCCTTCTAACTTTCCTGAAATCATGGATGTAGAAATGTATGTATTCCCCCCACCCATTCACTCACCCATTACCCATCACCCCCCACCCATTCACTCACCCATTACCCATCACCCCCCACCCATTCACTCACCCATTACCCATCACCCCCCACCTATTCCCTCACCCATCACCCATCATCCCCAACCCATCACCCCCACCCATTCACTCACCCATCACCCCACACCCATTACCCAACACCCCACCAATTCACTAACCCATTACCCATCACCCTACATCAAGGTTTCCTCACTTCTCGCAACCCACTTTTTTTTTCACAATTATCGCTAATAGGCTGCTAAAAAAAAGAAAAAAAAGTGATCGGATCATCTCATAATTGGGCTTAAAACCTTCCCCTGGTCAACCCGGTTCCAAAAATGTGCCATATGAGTTGATTGCGCCACGGGGGGCGGAACCTATACCAGACACACACACACACACCACACACACACACACACACACACACACACAGACAGGACAGAGAGACACACTTTTGCTTATATTATTATAGATTACCCATCACCCCCCACCTATTCCCTCACCCATCACCCCCAACCCATCACCCCCCCCCATTCACTCACCCATCACCCCACACCCATTACCCATCACCCCACCCATTCACTCACCCATTACCCATCACCCTACATCAAGGCTTCCTCAATTCTCGCAACCTACTTTTGTTTTCACAATTCTCGCTAATAGGCTGCTAAAAAAAAAAAAAAAAAAAAGTGATCGGATCATCTCATAAGTGGGCTTATGACCTTCCCCTGGTCAACCTGATTCCAAAAATGTACCATATGAGGTGTTTGCGCCACGGGGGGCGGAACCTATACCACACACACACACACACAGACAAACAGACACACTTTCGCTTTTATTAATATAGATACTAGCCGCAAACCCGCCCTCTGGGCGGCCTTTTTGGCTAGCTCCTGCGGAGGGCTACTTCGGCCCACCACCTGTGTTTGGTGGGCCGAAGGCCCACCAAACACAGACTCTCCAGATAGCCCCTTCTAGCTTTCCTGAAATCATGGATGTAGAAATGTATGTATTAACGCCAACCCATTCACATCACCCCCAACCCATTCACTCACCCATTACCCATCACCCCCCACCCATTCACTCACCCATTAGGGCTATTAGTGGGCCATCGGCCCACCACCTGGTGGCCTTCGGCCGACCAAACAGTGTTTGTGAACTGTGTTTGTTCAAACAAACACAGTTCACACAACAAACACAAGTTCACACAACAAACACAAGTTTGTTTGTTCAAACTGTGTTTGGTGGGCCTTCGGCCCACCAAACACAGACTCTCCAGATAGCCTCTTCTAACTTTCCTGAAATCATGGATGTAGAAATGTATGTACTCCCCCCACCCATTCACTCACCCATTACCCATCACCCCCCACCCATTCACTCACCCATTACCCATCAACACACACCCATTCACTCACCCATTACCCATCACCCCCCACCTATTCCCTCACCCATCACCCATCACCCCAACCCATCACCCCCCACCCATTCACTCACCCATCACCCCACACCCATTACCTATCACCCCACCCATTACCCGTCACCCTACATCAAAGATTCCTCAATTCTCGCAACCCACATTTTTTTTTCACAATTCTCGCTAATAGGCTGCTAATAAAAATAAATAAATAAAGTGATCTGATCATCTCATAAGTGGGCTTAAAACGTTCCCCTGGTTGAGCTGGTTCCAAAACTGTGACGTATGATGGGATTCCGCCACGCCATTTCCCATCACCCCCCATCTATCCTCACCCATCACCATCACCCCCACCCATTCACTCACCATCACCCCACATCCATTACCCATCACCCCACCCATTCACTCACCCATTACCCATCACCCTACATCAAGGTTTCCTCAATTCTCGCAACCCACTTTTTTTTCACAATTCTCGCTAATAGGCTGCTAAAAAAAAAAAAAAAAAGATCGAATCATCTCATAAGTCGGCTTGAAACCTTCCCCTGGTCGAGCTGGTTCCAAAACTGTGCCATATGAGGGGATTGGGGCAATGGGGGCGGCACCTATCGCGGACAGACAGACAGACACACACACACACTTTCGTTTATATATATATACTAGCCGCAAAGCCGCCCTCCGGGCGGACTTTTTGGCTAGCTCCTGCGGAGGGCTATTGGTGGCCCACCACCTGTGTTTGGTGGGCCTTCGGCCCACCAAAACTTTGTCCATCACCCCATCCCTTTGTCCATCACCCCATCACCCCCCACCCATTCACTCACCCATCACCCCACACCCATTACCCATCACCCCACCCATTCACTCACCCATTACCCATCACCCTACATCAAGGTTTCCTCAATTCTCGCAACCCACTTTTTTTTTCACAATTCTCGCAAATAGGCTGCTAAAAAAAAAAAGAAAAAAAAAAGTGATCGGATCATCTCATAAGTGGGCTTAAAACCTTCCCCTGGTCGACCCGGTTCCAAAAATGTGCCACATGAGGGGATTCCGCCACAGTGGGCGGCACCTATCGCGGACAGACAGACACACACACACACACACTTTCGCTTATATTATTATTATATATATATATATATATATATATATATATATATATATATATATATATATATATATATAATAAATATATATTCTTATTATTTAATCCCTGCAAAAATGGGGGGCATGGCCTCATGCCCCCCCCCCCCCCCCCTCCCCTCGGTACGCCACTGAACGAGACCATGAAATTATCGCTAGTTTTCCGCAAAAAAAAAAAATAATAATTCATGGGTTTAAAAGACAATATTTATGTTAGACTAGCCGCAAAGCCGCCCACCGGGCGGACTTTTTGGCTAGCTCCTGCGGAGGGCTATTGGTGGGCCTTAGGCCCACCAACTGTGTTTGGTGGCCCACCAAACACAGACTCTCCAGATAGCCCCTTCTACCTTTCCTGAAATCATGGATGTAGAAATGTATGTATTAACGCCAACCCAGTCACATCACCCCCAACCCATTCACTCACCCATTACCCATCACCCCCCGCCCATTCACTCACCCATTACCCATCACTCCCCACCCATTCACTCACCCATTACCCATCACCACACACCCATTCACTCACCCAGTACCCATCACCCTCAAGGTTTCCTCAATTCTCGCAACCCACTTTTTTTTTCACAATTCTCGGTAATAGGCTGCTAAAAAAAAAAAAAGTGATTGGATCATCTCATAAGTGGTTGCAGCTTAGCGTGGTCGACCTGGTTCCAAAACTGTGCCATTTGATGGGATTGGGGCACTGGGAGCGGCACCTATCGCGGACACACAGACAGACACACACACAGACAGACACACACACAGACAGACACACACACAGACAGACACACACACAGACAGACACACTTTCGCTTATATTATTATAGATGATTAAACCAATGTGCTTGTAGTATTTTTTCCATATGTTATCATGCGGGTTTCACAGTCCCAAGTTCGTGTTTGGGTTAGCCAGCCAACCTTGTTAAGAGGCCTTATTTCTTCCCTTTCTGCCTTACATCACGGTGACCATCGATGTTAGGTGGCCAGCAAGAGTAACTACGTGTGTATCATTGTCTATGCAAGCCACAGTAAGTCTATAGAGTCCGGGGATAAAGAGTGAAATAAGCTAGGGTTGTTTACATCGGGCAGCAAGACATTCCCACAGCCAGGCATTAGCCAAGCGTTATCGCCAATCTGACATTATATTGGCTTTGATATTCTAATTCATCGGTCTTGATAAGGGGGGTCCACTCTATTACATTTCCTTAATAAATCGATAATTAATGAGAAAACTGGTTGTGGGACCGTATTAACGGGACCATGAAACAATCACATTTTATTTTCTTCCCTATCCCTTTGAACTATGATTTGCGGAGCTCTTATGACGTTTCTTTATTTATTGGAGGGTTTGTTCATTCAATTGAGCCGTTACTTACGCTGTCATGATATCTGTATAGCATAAAATACTCTAATTGTTGTCCCTGTGACGTCATCACTTTCTTACGTCTCCTTAAACCATTTCAGAACACACTTTTTTATTACTGCTTCAATCTTGGATCTGATTACGTTACTTTAATCAATCAATCAATCGCGGACAGGTGCGTTTGGCGTCGTGGATGGTCGTGGTGGTGGTGGTGAGTGACGATCTAGTCTTACTGGCCGCCTTCGCTCGACAGGCTCGTGAGGGTCGCCTGCTGGTGTGGGCGACAAAGCTCATTGTGGTGACCCGCCACGTGCCCCATCGCCTCCATTTCCTCCACCAGACTCTCGCCCTCACCAACTCCCTCCTGCTGCTGGTGGACGACCTGGCTGGGCTGAAGAGGTCTGTGGATATTGAATCTTAACTGTTTGCTTGAGCATGTGTGGAAGGAACTAGTTTGACGAGCCACCTGACATTGATTAAAGTGTTTAACGTTCACAGCTTACATCAACAACACCTACACTGATTGTCCACTTTTATGTGTGATTTTGGATGCTAGCACAGGCCAAAGACTACTGTATACTACTATCATACCTCATAGACTTTCCAGACGAGGTCACTTTCACCAATATGATAATAATAATAATAATTTTATCCTCACCCGAAGGTATACAAGAAAACAACAACATAATATATAGACGAGGAAATGAACTTAAGTACTAAAGCAAATAATTGATAAGTATACAGTAGTCTTTGCACAGGCCTATAAAGGATCCCCTTCTGTAGGGCTGCTGCGTGGGCGGTGCTGCCGTACCAAGGTCCCGATGTCGCTCCTCTGTTTGTTGCCTGGTGGACGCCGGGAAGCAGCCTCACTTTGCATCGACCTCTCTTCTGGGACAAATTTAGCAAGTGAGTCCTTCGTGTTGTTGTTAAATTGAGGTAGTTACCATATATCAGACCTTGATTTTGAAAATATAGTTTTTTAGTTTGCTTCATAGACTTTGCAGATGAGGTCACTTTCACCAATATAATAATAATAATAATAATTTTATCCTCACCCGAAGGCATACAAGAAAAACAACAACATAATATATAGACGAGGGAATGAACTTAAGTACTAAAGCAAATAATTGATAATAACTATATACCTCTATAATAATAATAATAATGATTATTATTTTAATATCACCAATATGAACATACACATGGTACTTTTTTTCCCATTTTACAACGGAACAGGCTGTCTGGGGAGACCAATTTTTTTGGCGAAAAAAACCC